>CM059975.1:80264468-80689800 GCA_030490835.1 Annona cherimola | reverse complement strand
TTATAAAATATCTACCGTCAAAAAACAAAAAAAAAGTCGATTCAACTTCTAATTAGTAGCATCAAAACCTCATTAAAATTAAAAACTAGATACAAACTTTTTGAAGCCAAATTGCTAAACCCATTACCACTCATTTAGAATTTAAACACCCTCTACTCTAATTCAATTAGATATCATGCTAAAAATGACATCCGACAATAATATCAAAACTGATCCTAAGTACCCAGTTGTACTTAGCTTTGGTGCACCCAAGTGCAAATCTAGGTATATTTAACGCACAAATTAATTTTCTCCAATTTTGGAGATTTTTAAATATTTGTTTGGATTTCTAAAAATCAGTAGTATTTTAGTAAATTTCCACTCATATTTAAAAAAACTAAAAAATATCTAAAAATATCTAAACATGATAAAAATTGATACATATGTTAAATATATCTAGATTAATTGTGAAAAAAGTTTTTAAAAAATAGAAAATGAATATTTGCACCTGCATTCACCAAAGCTAAGTGCACCCGGGTGCATAGGATCAAAATCTCATAATATCACTTATGTGAAAGTATCATTGATGATACATAGAATTAAATTTATTTGGAAAAACCCATCATAAAAAAAGAGAAAAATATAAGAAAGACAAATTTACTATGATAAACAAGTTAACACAAAGACAAAAATAAAATAAATATGTTCTCTAGTGGATTCACACGTATTCTTAATCAAAACACTTTGATAACCTATTCTCCCACACCCATAGACCTTAAAATCTATATGATAACTACTCCGTCCTTTTAGTTTATTTAAGAATCGACTGGATGTGTATACAAATAAGTATCGCTTCTTTTGGTTCTTGTTCGAGTCCTCTCTCCGTAGCTCCGATTGACGATTCCATCGTGCTCGGGACTGAGTAGAGGTGATCGGAGAGAGAGGGGAAACATAGATTAAGGGCTGGTCTTGCTAGCGTCGATTGGGCGGAAGGACAGACAGTGGAACAGATCCGAGTAGCTTCGAATCGAGGGATGAATCCGAATATTGGGGACCTGTTGGGAGTGGAATTACAGACTCTGGCGATCTCCGGTGACGTTATCAAGAAGATTCAACCTGGTGATGGTGGTTCCATTCTCTGCTCCCTATGGTCGACGAAATCGTATAACAGGGAGCTGTTTAAGGCTATGCTGCGAAGGCTATGGCGAATGAGAGGTACGTGCTTGTTTACGAAAATTGGAGAGAATCTCTTCCAAGTCTCCCTCTCTAAGCTGGTTGACAAGGAGCGTATTTAGGTGGGCGTCCATGGTTATATGAGCGGAATCTGGTGCTGGTGTCCGATTTAAAGGAGGAAACGAACATTGATCACCTGGTGCTCGTTAAAACGCCTCTATGGGTGCATGTGACTGGGATCCCGCATATAGTCGACAAGGACTACTTGGGTCGCAGCATTGGGCACTCGTTTGAGGAGGTGAATGAAGTTGTAGCCACAGGAACTGAACTGAAACTGAATGTTGTGATTGATTGTCGGGAGCCGTTAAGGAGAGGACTGTTCATTCAGGTAGGTGGTCAGCAGAGAAGATGGATCTCATTTCAATACGATAAGCTCCCCATCTTCTGCTATCTGTGTGGAAGATTGGGCCATGCTCATCGCGAATGTGGCTGGAATCCTAGCTCACCCAAACCAGATTCAGAGGAAGTCATGCCGTATGGGAGCTGGCTTAGGATGGGCGTGGAACCAGTGCAGTATCATGATGGGTCCATGAAGAGCAGTAGGGTGGTGCCCACGAAGTACCTGGGGACGACCACTAGCAGTGCTGGGCGACAGTCAGTACATCCTCTGAACAGCAGGGAGGCGCGGGACGACAGCAGATTGGAGGACAGTTCAAGGTGTGGAGGAGAGTCTGACGATTCTATGCAGGATAAGGGCCGGAGTGGTGAGGGAGTGGTTGCGGGTACGACTGAGGTTGGCCCAATACAGAGGGATCGTCCGGTGGGGGACGAAGTGCTTCCTTGTTGGGAACCGTCGTATGGGGGTCCCTCTTCACAGTATAAGCAGCAAGGTGTGTTGCCATTTGCATTTGGACCCCATCCAGTTTGCTCCAAGGAGTGTCCTAATGCTGTTGGCTTGTTAAGGAGTGGGAGCTTAGTGCCGGATCAACTCGGGCAGATTGTGGGTACGAAGCAGAGGGAGGCAGTAGTGCACATGGGGGCAGGAGGGGGTGATGGTGGGACAACCACAAGGGCGTCTTCCAGCGCAGTTGGACGGTGGGGACGTGCAGGTGGGTCTTCATGATATATGGCCTGGGTAGGGGGGGTGTGTGCTTGGTGAGAAGTTGGTCTTGCAGGAGGTGAATGTTGAGTTGCTGGACTATGAGCGGGCGGGCTGTGCGGGTGGGTCTACCATCCCGATAGTGGACAGAGCTCTGCGGGACAGTTCATTGATGGGTGATGACGGGCATTGCAGTGGCGGGAGGGGGGCATTGCACTCGGACAGAGGGGAGATCTCCTATGCCAACAAAGGTAAATGGAAGAGGAGGGCGAGAAAGGGGCGGGATTCGGATGGGCCTGACCCGACGATGGTTCAAGTGATGGGTGGGGGAAAACGGGGCCGGAATAGCAAGGGGGATGAGCGGCAAGAGGCTTCCAAAAGGAAAAAAGGTCAAGCTGGAGGAGAGATGATTGAGGTGGTGGCTGGGGAGGGCTCCTAGGCCCGCCTCCACTAGAATGGCCATAATAGCCTGGAATTGCCGTGGGCTTGGGAACCCACAAGCGATTCGTAGCCTTCTTGACCTGGTCAGGAATCAAGATCCCTATTTGCTCTTTCTTTGTGAGACGAAGTGCAATTCTAAAGAGATGGATAACATAAGGAGACGTCTCAATTTTGATTCTTGCTTCACAGTGGACCCGGATGGGAGAAGAGGGGGGTTGGCTCTCATGTGGTTTAACAATCAACCGGCATGTATCAAGAGCTACTCCTTTCATCATATTGATGCGAGTTTTTTGGGGTGGAGATTCTCGGGCTTCTATGGTCATCCAGAAACACACAACAGGCATCAAAGTTGGGAGACTCTAAACTTGCTGAGTCTCGGTAATGAGGACCCCTGGCTTGTAATGGGAGATTTCAACGAAGTGATGGATCATAGCGAATATGCTAGCTGCAGGAACCGTAGGTCCAAATGGACCTTTTTTGTGAAGTTGCTGATAGATGTAATCTACATGACCTCAGATTCAGTGGGGCGAAGATGACGTGGACAAACAATAGGAGGGGGAGGCAAAGGGTGGAGGCGAGATTGGATAGGGGATTGGCGTCTCTTTCTTGGCTGAATCTCTTCACTCAAGCTAAAGTTCTTCACCTTGCGGCTCCTACGTCGGATCACTGTCCCATCCTGTTGACATTCAATTCTAATGGGGGACAAGGAAACCGCCCAGGGAGTTTAGATACGAGCTTTTCTGGGCTCGTGATCCTGAGGCCTCCAGGATCATTAACTGCTCATGGTCCTCCAAGCCACCGGGGGCCGATAGGACATCTAACGTGCTCGGATGGAAACTTAGTCAATGCGGTACCGAGCTTGATAAGTGGAACCAAAGGAGGAGAGGAAACATTCGGAATGAGATTCGGTGAAAGCAGAGGATGTTAGGTACTCTAATGAGCAGGAGGCAGAATCATGAAAGGGACGATGCTATGCGAAGCCTTAAGCGGCAAATCAATATTCTTCTGGAGGATGAGGAGCAATTGTGGAGGCTGAGGGCGAAAACACACTGGCTATTGGAGGGTGACAAAAATACCAAGTTCTTCCACCGTGTCGCTTCTAATAGACATCGCTCAAATCATATTGATGCTCTTAGCGACCGGAACGGGAGCTGGATCAGGGATCAGGATCTGATGATGAACATGGCGGTAAACCACTTTCAGGAGGTTTTTACTTCCTGTTCGTCGCGAGGGGTGTCATGGATTGAAAATGTTATAACCAGGAAACTGTCTGATGATCATAGAAGATCTTTGTCACTCCCGCTTCAAGATCATGAAGTTCGCAATGCAGTGAAAGGGATGAGTCCTTTTAAGGCCCCGGGCCCGGATGGTATGTCGGCGGGATTCTACCAGAGATATTGGAGCACTGTGGGACCCAATATAATTGAGTGGTGTAGGAATTTTATGAACGAGCGTAACCCTGATCAGCTGTGCAAACTTATCAAGGATTTAAACAAGACCACTATTATTTTGATTCCAAAAATGGCGGGAGCTCATATGTTGTCACACTTCAGACCGATCAGCCTCTGCAATGTGGTTTATAAGATTTTAGCGAAGATCTTGGCTAACAGATTAAAACATGTTCTTCACGAGATCATTGGAGACGAGCAGAGTGCTTTTATTCCGGGACGGCTTATCACTGATAACATGCTCATTGCCTATGAAGCCATCCATTCTTTACGGAGGCGAAAGTCAGGAAGGAAACAAGAGATGGCCATTAAGCTCGATATGTCAAAGGCTTATGACAGAGTAGAGTGGAGTTTCATGAGATGCGTGATGAGGGCCATGAACTTCGACGAGGCTTGGATCGAGTGGGTGATGAGTTGCATTTCAACTGTCAGCTACCGAGTAAATGTCAATGAATTCAAATCAACGTTCTTCCAGCCGGGGAGAGGCCTAAGGCAAGGTGATCCCCTGTCTCCATACCTATTTTTATTATGTGCAGATGGTCTTTCTGCTTTGATTGCCTCTGAGACTAGCAGGGGAGCTTTCCATGGTATTAGGCTGCATCCTCATGGCCCGATGATCTCTCATCTCCTGTTTGCCGATGATGCTATCATATTCCTCAGGGCGGAAGGGGTGTACTTAAGGAAACTTCTGGACATGCTCAATCTATATGCAGCTTCATCAGGCCAAGTGGTCAATATTGATAAGACAGCCATCTTCTACAGCGCAAATGTGAATCATGAGGTAAAGCGGGAGCTGATCCATATCCTTGGTTCTGCAGGGAACGATTTCCATCAATATTTGGGGCTTCCAGCGTGACTTGGTAGATCCAAAGTGGGTATTTTCAAAAGCCTCAAAGATCGTATCAGAAATCGCATCCAAGGGTGGAAGGGTAAACTGCTTTCATGGGGAGGTAAGGAGGTGCTCATTAAGGCAGTTGCCCAAGCGATTCCCACCTATACAATGAGCATCTTCCTATTACCGAAATCTTTTTGTAACGACATCAACGGGATGCTGAGTAGGTTCTAGTGGGGGGAGAAGGACGGAAAGAGGAAGGTGAGCTGGGTGGCATGGAAGGACTTATGTAAACCTAAGCGGGCGGGGGGATTGGGCTTCAAAGACTTTCAGAAATTTAACATTGCCCTTCTTGCCAAGTAGGTGTGGAGATTGGTCTCATGTACTTCTTCGTTATGCCACAGAGTTTTAAAGGCGAAATACTTCAAAAATGCGGACATTTGGACGTGCAAGGTGAGACCATCTGATTCCTTTACTTGGAAGAGTATTTTGAAGGTGAGAGATGTCAATCAAAGGGGTTGCAAATGGCGAATAGGTGATGGACAACGGGTCCGCTTCTTTGATGACTTGTGGTTAGACTCCAAGATTGCTAAGGTGGGGTCCCTTCCACTGTCTATGCCAGAGGAGGTGCGAGTTAGCTACTTCATTGATCATGAAACTCACTCCTAGAGGAAGGATCGTCTTCTGGCCGCGGCGGGAGAGGCTACTTGGCAGATGGTTCAAACGGTTCCCCTACCTTGCACGGCTGTGAATGACTGTATGTTCTGGAAGCACGGACCAAATGGATCCTACTCGGTTAAGTTGGCATATAGATTTTTGTGCTCGGAGAACTCGATTGTGGATCACTCAGGTTTCTCTAAGGCTATCTGGCGGCTGAAACTGCCGAGTAAGGTAATTATTTTCGGGTGGCGTATCTACTCAAATGCTCTCCCTTCCCTGAAGAATCTCTGGCAAAGAGGTATAGGGGACTATCAGCGGTGCGTCTTGTGCAGGACTGACACTGAAGATGCTGACCATATTTTTCTAAGATGTGGCTCAACCTTGGGACTGTGTTGGAAGGCGGCTCGGGTGGCATACCAGAATCTGTCGGTTCGCGAGCTTATGGATTTTCTGATGCAGAAGCATCGAACAGATGACCTTGTTCTTTTCATTGTGTGTAGCTAGAGGATATGGTACCTTCGGAATAAGCTTAGAATGGAGAACTCTCCACCAACCTTTTCGAATGTCTTGCCGTGGTGTTTGGAGTTCCTTAATCAGCACAAGTGTGCACCCAGGCTATCAAATTCGGGGCTGCTGGAGAGGCCCCTGGTGACTCGCTGGTCTAGGCCGCCATCGGGGTTTGTAAAAATCAATGTGGATGCCCGCTGTCACGAGAATCTAGGTAATTTCGGTTGCGCAGCAGTCATCAGGAACTCTTGTGGTAAATTTGTCTCAACGAGTGGGTGGAAACGGAGTGGTAAAAGGGAAGCGCTCTTTATGGAAGCTACTGCTCTCCTCCTTGGACTCAGGTGGGCGATTCAGCTGAGATTAAACCAGGTACAAGTTGAAACCGATTCTCTCATTTTATACGACTACATTTTTAATTCGGTTCCTATCTCTTCTGACGTGGGCTTTATTGTTGAAGAGATCAGTTCCATCCTCTCTAACAATGCTTCCTTTTCGATTTATCATGTACTTCGGCAAGGTAATACTGTAGCTCACTCCTTAGCCGAATTGATTTTTTGTTCTTTTGAGGACCAATAGTGTTGGCAGGGAAACCCTCCCAGTGCTATTGTTGGGAACATTTGTACAGACAATTTTTTGGCAGTAAATTGCGAGGATCCTTCTATCGCTATTCCCTCTGACGCTTTGAGGATGTAGGGATAGCGGGATCTCTTCCTTTATCAAAAAAAAAAAGAATCGACTGGATGTGGAACTTATATCACAGGCTACTTTATACAAAATCAATGTTCTGTATTTACAATTTAACTCTTACGTGAATTATTATGCAAAAGCATACGAGAATACGAGGCATAAATTCTAGGATCCTGGCTAATTAATTGAGTCAGCGTACCGTTTAATTCGCTGAGATTGAGATAAATGAGTAATTAAATGATTGGATAAAGTCCAAAGCAACAGCTATATGTTTCCTCTCTTGAGTCTCAACTGAGGGTGATGAAGCAGTAAATGCTGCTTTAAACCTTTTAGAATATTGTAGTACGTAGTCCAAAAAGAAGATAGAAGGGACAACGAAAAGTAAAATGGCACCGACCAAACTTCCTTATCATGCACATATTTTCGCGTTGCGGACCAGGAATATTTTTTCTGGGAAAAAGGAAGACCGAGGAGGCTTTAGTGCTTTAGGCCAGCACGCGGTTGGCAAGAGTCCTTCCGGACGCTGAGGTATCGGTTTTTTTTTTATTGGTATTATCTACATGTGATACCAAATATTACAAATTAGTCACATCATGTAAATGCTCCTACTCATAGGAGGAACATTTATAAATACTCTGAAATTGGAGGGCAAATTTTTTCACCCCCCAATAGGGAGAGGACTCAGAACAAATTTTTTCACTCCCAACGGGGAGAGGACTCAAATAGCGGATGTCTCACAAAGGAGACACTGGTGTTACCACCAGCCCACATGGCTGGGTATTGAATTTGATTGGGGAGAATTTGTCTTCTATTTTCAGGAATAATGTCTTCTGAAAATATATTATTGGTTATATAATTGAATTTACTCGTGAACAAAAAATTAAAAATATGTACTTAGCATGGCTTAAATTGTAATATAAACAAAAGAAAGAGGAGGGTTTAGTGCTTTAATTTGGGAGTATTGGCCATCTTTCTCTTTATGTCCTTATTTCTTTTAATTTATTGGTTTATGTCTATACTTAGTAGTGTAGCTAAAGACCTTTGATGGGGTCAAGTTCACTTGAAGGAAGGGCATAATCTTCTTTAGGAGTTTATGTACAAAGGAGAATGGAAATAGAAAATGGGGAATCCAAAAGTTAATATGTATCAACGTTATTTTTTTCTATTTTTTTCTTATATTTAAATAATTTTTTATATCTTTTCATGGATTACTCTATTTTTTTTTATTTCTATTTCACTTTTATCATATACATTCTTTTTCTTATTCTCACTCTCTTCATCTCAAACAGACCTTGAATAAGAATAATTCTAAGTACAATGAATATGTGATGACTCTATAGAATTAGGTAAATTAATCCTTAATTTTTCTTAATTTTCAAAATTAGTAATAATTAGTGATATAATTAGAAAACTTAAGGCATGATTAGGAAAAAATTTATATATGAGAATATAAATATAGATATTTTAATAAAATATTACAAATAAATTAAGGAATACATAATAGAATAATAAAATATATATATAATAATAAAGTATGAAAATGAAGTTTTTGAGAAGAAATTTGGAAATTTGTTATAAAGTTTGCTATAAAATTTATATATGGATCATAAAATGATTTTTTTAACATGTAAACCATTTTCTATAAATTTATACATGGATAAATAATTGTATAAAGTTTCATTACATTCTAATATATGTGAGGCCTATTCTTGGGCAAATGTACCGCTATTCCAATGCAGGTGCGCTGCATCGAAACAATTTTCTATATATATATATATATGAGAAATATTTAAGTGCAGATTCACCGCACCACAATTACGAGGCAGTTATCTCAAAATGGCCTCATATGATTATAAAATTATAATATACTTTATCCATTGTATTCAGAATTATATATTATATTATTATACCAATTTTCATCTCAATCAAATATGTGTATGATCTCCATTTGAAAATAATGTAAATTCAACGTAATAAAATAGTTTAATGTAGATAACAACTTTAAAATTATTTTTTCAACTGGTAAATCATTTGCTATAAAATTTATGTATGAATAAATAATTGTATAAAGTATAAATATATTTAAGTACATGTTAAGCTCATTCTGGGCCAAATGCACTGTTACTTATGGTACAACTTCACTGCATAGGAAATTTTTTTTCTCTGTATATATATATATATATATATATATATATATATATATATATATATATATATATATATATATATATATAAGAAATATTTAAGTGCAGCTTCAACGCATCTCAATTATGGTGTAGTTATCTCAAAATGGGCACTATATGATCAAAAAATTATAATCTACTCCACTCATTGCATTTAGACTTATTCATTTTATTATCATACAATTTTCATCTAAATTGGATATGTGTATAGACTCCATATGAAAATGATACCAATTCAAAGTAATAAAAGAGTTTTATATAAATAATAATTTTAAAGTTTTTTTTCAATATATAAATCATTTGTCATAAAATTTATATATGGATCAATGATTATATAAAGTATTAATGCATTTAAGTATATGTGGAGCCCATTTTAAGCATTGTTAATTATGGTGCAACTTCACTGCATAAGAAAAGTTCTCATATATATATATATATGTAATTAGGTAACATAGAAGTGGATCATATAACCCTTTCAAAATCTAATATTTTGATCTTTGATAAAAAAATATAATCTATTCATTATATTTAATATCATTTTTTTATCTAGGGAATCAAGTTTCATCCCAATCAAGAATGTTTTTAGGTCACATTTGTTAGAAAATGTATATATTTATGTGTAAATTATGAAAAATGCCAAAATATCAATTTTAAAGTAGTATTTCAATATCTAAACTGTCCAAACTATCATTTCTATGTGAGTGAATGATTATATAAAGTACTATTGTATTCTAATACATATGTAAATAGATCTAAGTATTTTTCAGAATTGACATATGAATATATATATTTTTAAATGTGGCCCATAAAATACTTGATTAGGATGAAACTTAGTTTCCTAGATAAACAAATAATATTAAATACAATTAATGAAATAGATTTTTCAAATTTTAAAAGAGTTACACGGATCTGCTTCTTGTAATCCGGTTGCATAGAAGCGGCATCGTATGTATATTGTGTGTTGGGAGGGGGGTAGTAGCACATATGATAAACAAGAATTTTTACACATAATACCTAAGGTATAATTAAGGGATTTTTATGCTAGATCTATATTTATATATTTTGAATAAAGTAATAATAATAATAATCTACATATGAATAAAGTCTTGAATAAAAATATTGTTTATATTAATAATAATAATAAATCTAATAAAGTGTGTCTCTATTTTAATTATAAGAAAAAGAGAAGGAAAAGAAATTTTGGAATATTAACCAATCACTATGAAAGGTAAATAGGCTATGCTTTCTATTTTTGAAATAATATTTTGAAAATATTTTTCAATAATTTTATGAATTCCTGCAAATGTTTGTGATTGACTAATATGTATTTAAAGTATGAGCTTGAAGCAAAATCTTCCATTTGTTTATGGCGACATCGAAATTTTCTTTGCAATGATCATAACTTATGATATGCTTATTTGTATCAAGTAACCATATGAGGTAAGACAGAAGGTGATGTTTTTGAGGAAATTGAGCCTGGTCACTTTCCCATGAAGTCTTAAAGGTGGTGCTAGAGGCGTTTCAAGCACTCTTTAGATCAAGCAAGATGTATATGATTTATGAAATGCATTATTTAGCATGTAAAAATTTTTAAGCTACAAGCATATAAGATTTTCTTTAAATTGCTTTGGAATCTCATGTTTACATACCTACTTACTGAGTAGCATATTAATACATTTCAAAAATTTAAAATATAGACTTGCAGGCTACAGGTAACGAGATAGGTCCAAGTGCAATTGGAAGAGAAATTTATTTTCACTATTTTTTCTTAAATATATAATGTATTTAGGCAAGGGTTGTAATAACTTAGATAATTTTCATGAAATGCTTGTATGAACTTCCATCATAAAATATATTAAAAAAATTAGGGTGAAATTTTGCAATTTTTCATAAATTGATTCCTAGAGTAAGGAAATTCTCTTAGTACCCTGTTTTCAGGGCGCTACCGAATATACTAAATTTACCCATTAATAATCAAGATAAAAAAATAATTGAGATGAAATGAAATCACTATCTAAAGCATAATAAAAGTGAGACTTATATTAGTTAATTGGTATGTTTGCATTAATTTTAAAAAATTGGTATATTTGAAATTATTTACAAATAAAGTTAAAGTAGATGTAAACAGAGATGATATTTAGGTTTTAGAATAAATGTTTTACAGTTTAATTAGGTTATGATTCTATGAATTTTTTTTATTATAACTCTAGTTAAAATGCTTAATATATAAATAAATATAATTAATTTAATAGATTAGAGGAATATTAGGTTCGGACCATGTCAGATTTTGGTATTAACTCATTATTGGTTTTAGTTCTCTCGTGTCAAGTTGAAACCGGACGTAATTTGAAATTCTTTAAAAAATAAAATTTAAACTTAGTTTTGAAACTAGGTCAAGTAGGGCGGGTTCAGATTGACTCGGTATCAAGTTGCACCCCTACGCCTATCTCGATATAGAATATTGTTTGACAGAGTCAGAAGTTCATAATGACTTAAAGAGATGCTTTTATTTAAAATACACATTGTGGTTTTTTTACATTTTAAACCCTTTAACTTTGCCTATTTGCATTTTAAATCCCGAAGTTTTCCTATTTGCATTTAAACGCTAAAAACTTTGAGTCCTTTACATTTTAAACCTTGACCCATAATGATGTTAACAATTACTGTTCATTCACACAAATGACATGAATGTCAATCAATATTTAAAAAAAGCTTTTTATATTTTAAACTTAACTATTAGGGTTTTTAAATTTTGTTATTAGAGGCTCCAACAACATTTTCTCCTTTAATATAAAATTTTGTTTTTTTTTTTAAGATGTCATTTCGTATGAATTAACTGTAGTTTTTAACATTACCATAGGTCAAAGTTTAAAATATAAAGGATCTAAAGTTTTTAGGATTTGAAATACAAACAGTCAAATTTTTGAGTTTAAAATGTAAATAGGTAAAGTTAGAAAGTTTAAAATAGAATATCCTACACTTTGTAGAGGAGGTGGACGTGCAAAAGGATGTCATACGATTTCATACGTCTACCGGTGACTAAAAATATCGTTTTCCAGACGTGCGCTCATCTCCATTTTTTGGCCACTTAGCTAAATTTCACAAATTTTAAAATTTGATGTGCTGGCATGCATGTATATATTCCATGCCCCTGTTATTGATTTTAAAAAATCTCAAATAAGTAAAATTTCGCAAAATTTTATATAATGAAAGATTTAGGTACGGCTCACGTATCACATGTACTTAAAAAATTTAGAATTTTTTTGCCACCAGCTCGTATATATGGCCTCTTTTATGCACTCGTAAATTTACTATATATTACTACATTCTTACTTTCTTAGCCCCTAATATATAAATAATGATAAACATATATAAATAAATACATAATAGTTTCTATCTCTTATTTTCCAATAAATTATTATTGGTTTGATTTTCTTATTTATTTTTTAATAAATTGTTTAGGATTTCTATTTGTAATAATGGATAATCATAACATGATTACGAATGATGAATGATGATGTTAATGTGATTATTATATGGATAATGAGGTCACAAAGAATGTGAAAAAAGATGTAAACAAAAACAAAATGAACTTAATTATAAACTATAAAATCTAAAATATAAATGAGTATTGTTTTATATTATTCGAAAAATTCAATTTTTTTTTCATATGTTGCCATTGGTTATTGTAAGGACTGGAACCAAAATTGACTTTGTAAGCAGGAAGGGTAGGGTAGACTTTTTGAAAATAGTATACGACTATGGTAAATTACTACCCAGATCAAACCAACCCGAGTTGCACCACTAGTAAAAAGTTAGAGGGAAGACTGCCATGGATGAAGAGCAAATTCAGAAAGAAAAAAGATTTACATCTGATTTTCACGGCAGTCGTCATTTATGGGAATGATCGCGATTTGTGCCGAACTACATAAGGATAATTTATAATTTTTTGAAACTACATATGTTTGCTTGCCATTATGATCATACTATATGAATATATGTGCAAATTACCTATAATGATAAGCTGTTTCATCCCAACGTGAGGATTTTTCCAAAATAATTGAGGGGTGTGTATATATATTTTCCGATGATTAAGGTGTATTGGGTATGGCTATATTAAGAAATGAGACATTCCATGTTGTATATATGATTTCAATAACTCAAGACCGTGCTAATGAAGAGGATGAGATAAAAAGAAATTGAACAAAAAATATTATTGTGCATTGGAATTAAGAGTGGATAAAGTAGTTTTGGAAATTTAGAACGTAGAATTCTTTTTTTTTTTGATTGGAAGAAAGTAGAATTCTTGTGTATTAAACAAGGAAAAAAAATTCTGTAAAGAGAGATTCCCCAATCTCACCTACTCACACATTCAATTTAAATATGCGTATACGAGCCACCTAGCTATCCAAGTATTGACAATCAAGGTTGACTAAGGTCCTCTTAAATAGAAATTTTGTATTTACCTTGGAATGATTTGTCAACTAATCCAATTACGTTTAAACCAGACTACTGGAATTGATTCCTACACGTCGAACCGAAGGGTAAGGAAATAACCTTTGCAATACATGGAAACATAAACATAAATCGGATCCCCCGACCTTCAAAAAAACAGGTAGTCTGATCTTTGAAATGGATCGTATAATTACGCTAATTATAGTCGGCACCAACTACAGCGAGATTTGAATTATTGGACCATTATAATACCCATCCATGATCTTTTTAGCTTCTGCAAGACATTGCTTTCAATTTGCTTTATCTTTATCTCTTTCAAGCTTGTTCTTTTTGTCTGACTTTTTCTTTTTGTTACGAGCCTTCTGTTTATTGCGATACAGTCCAAGTGGCAAGGATCGTGTTAAATTGGGCCCAGTTGAAAGGAACTGGTTCAGGAATTTTTAGACCCACTTTACATCAGGTGAAATTCACTCGGCTACCGTATTTAGAATTATTTGTTTAATTACTTAATCAAAGAGATAAGATGTAATATTATACCCTATTTTGACATTGTTTGCACTGAGAGTTTCAAATGCAACTAAAAATAAAATTTTTAGGATTTAAAATATAAATATAAAAATATTGAATTCTCATATCAATTATACAATTCTCAAAATATTCTCTTTCTCACTTTCACCTTATCCCATGTTCTTATATGACTACTAAGACTTGTGGAGTATGTTTGTTTACACTAAAAACTTTTCACTATCTAAAACTACACTATTTTTAATTTTTTCTTTATATCTTCTTATACAATTATCCTACTTTTTAATCATTTTTACAAAACCATATATACAACAAATATATCTATTTTAACTTTATTTTCTTTACTTCTCATCATTACCTTTATCATATTATATCATTTTCTCTTATTTCAAATACTTTTATACAAAACATTTTCATCCGGAAATTTTTTAACATCCCAAAAATTTTATCAAAAATATTTCATTTGTCTTTTTTTAAAAAAATTTACCTGCTCTTTTATTATAAGCATCTTTTATTAGTAAAATAATTCAAGTCTAAAATTTTTTATTTATCTTAATAGGTCATTTTATATATCTAAAATCACTTTTATCTTTTATGCCAAACACTAAAATATTACTAAAGATATTTTTAAACTATAAAGCCAAACATTTCTTAGCTACATATCATTACACTTATAAAAGTTTTATTTATAATCGAACTTTTTTAAAAACATGATTGAAGCAATTTAACAATAATGTACATCAATCTTATTCTCACAAGTTAATTATTTAGTGTACTTTCTACAAAAGGCAGAGAATTTAAAAACAGTCCTTTTACTATATTTAATTGGTGTGGCCAGGAAGTAAAGGCAAGGGGCATTAAGAGTATTATTTATTGTTAAAATAATAGATTTTCGATAAAATGAAAAGGCGAAGGATAATTACCTAACCTAGTCACGATTAGCACGGCATTGGTTTTGCCCTCATGTATTAGATTGCCACGACGCACTTTTATGAGGGTCACCATGTGTACATTACCCCTTTGCTTTTTTAATTAATTTTTTTTTAAATCTAAACTGTAGATAACATTCATCCACATGTATTTCTTCATGATACCAAAAATCGTATATATTAATAATTTTTTCATATATTTATTTTTTAATACTATTAATTGTATATTTGCTCTCAAAAGGTGTTGAGTTTTTGAAATATATAAGTTTTCAATTGAAATGACTATTGACATAAAATAAACATCTAGTAATAAAGATAATAAATGATTTAGATTTTTAAAAAAACGTTTTAAATTTAAGAAAACAAAGCGGTGCATGGACATGTAAATGCACCTAACTTGCATTAACTCCTTTTAGAATCCAATAAAAAGTAATAAAGTGGGACTCGCCTTTCTTTGATTGGGACAGGGGGGGTCTTAGTCTAGAAACATGGTGGCAGGCATACAATTAATTTTCTGCTTCTAGTTCGGATTTGGATTGGATAGTAATGGACTAGGCTCTAATTAAGTGGCCTGATCATTTCAGAGAAAAAATATATTTTTAATTTATTTTGCTTGTCTTTTAAACTCTTATTTAGGTGTATTTTATGCATTTTAATTACCATTTTGAAAATGTGTATATATTTTTTTTGGCATTTTCTGCATGATATATTTTTTAATTTTGATAGAGGCTAATGCTCCAGTCTAATTTTGAATCCAGAATCTCTTACACATGCGCGTACTTGCAGTCTTGCACACAATCATTCACGTTACTATATGATTTTCTTCACATGAAATGAAACATTGAATGTCATAATGTCGTTATAATCCAATCATATTTCCAAAACAAATATATAGAATCTTCCACCCCACCTTGACAAAGAGAGTAATGTGGATCAACTCAAAGTCCCCCTTTTTGTTAAGATTCATTCTCGTAGGAAGAGAGCTGTATGAAATTAAGGATTTACCAAGTACGTTACTTAGCAAAAATAGAAGCAGAATGATTGGAAAGTTATGTCTCAAACTTCGTTGGTTGGCCGAATTTGAATAACGAAATTGGAAACCAAACACACTACTACAACCAAAATGTCATTAATCTCTAAAAGAGATTAGGAGAGCTCTTCAGGGATTTTTTCTATATGCTCTAATGTGTGTTTCTCTTAGAGACATCACATATATTTATAGTTGGTTTAGGAATGATACCCAATAGCTATTGAAGAACTATCTTAGGACAAGTATGTTTTCACAAGTAGTGTATCCGAGTGGTACCGTGTTTCCTAGTATGAGTAGGAGTAGGAAACCCATTATGGACGTATAAGGATCATAGTCCTATCATAATTCCAACAAGAGTTATGTTCTAGCCTCTGTCCAAAAACCAAAATATTTTCTTGGCAGCTTCGTTTTCTATGTTGCACGAACAACCTACCTATCATATGGCTCATTATTTCCTTCTCTGTTGTCTCTTATTTATCATTATTGTTCATTATCTTTGTTAGCCAACAGATTAAAATGGCCAAAATATTTTTGCATTTGAAATTTAAAATTTATATATATACACATCTTTAAAAGCAATAATATTTAATTTATGAATCAAAATTGCATGATCATTTACATCAAATTGCAGTAACAGTAACAAAAGCTTTTATTGCTCTGAGCACAAAATTTTTGCCATTGCTACAGGAAACAAAAAAAATTGTTGCAACATTCGTTGCTAATAGACAGTTGCTTTTAGAAAATATCAACGAATTCAAATAAAAATTCGTTGCCATTTCTGTAAATGGTGAGAGGCTGACGACTATCATGAATATGGGTAGCAACCAAATTTTTTTCATTATTGAATCTGTCGCCGAAAAAAATTTCTGCTGTTGTCTACGCCCGTTGTCCAAAATCTATCTTTTCATATTTTTAATTTTTTTAAAAAATTATTTTCATATTTGTATTTAATTTATATACGAAATTTCACCATTTTAGCCAAGTTGGCAAAGTCCCAACCTCTGTTGCAGGACTTTCAGGTTTTCAATCTCGATTTCGGTAGTTTTTTCTTATTTATGGGCAATATCTCCTGTAGATGTGCTATTTGTCGCGATGTTAGATTTACGCCCTTGAGCAAGGATTGAAAAAATATATAATGGGGATACCTTGAGTTGTAAATATAAGAAATCTAAATATTTTGGATAATTTGCAAATATACCCATTTAGTTTGATCAAAATTGCAAATATACCCACTTAAATGATCATGGCCTTGGATTAATTACACCTACAATAAAAGTTTTTTTTTTAAAAAATTATGTTTTCTGACCGGCCGGTGGGAATTGCTGCCATGCATTTCCGACCGGCTAAAACTGATCAGCGCCTATTTACATATGCTTAATATTTTAAGTAGGTCCGACCAACCCGAAACAGGTACCGAAATGATTTTTGGCGTCATGATAAAGCACATATAGTAAAAAGAAAGTGGCTAATTATTGTGATTTTATCATTAAAGTGGGCCTGAAATAAAGCAGCACCAGTTTATAGTTGCACAAGCTGTTATGGTTTTTTTTTTTGGATATACAATATTACATTTCATTTTATATTATAATGAAACTTAATCGGGTCTGCTTCTATTTCCTGGGTTATATAGAAGCGTGTCCATGTAATATTTTAAATTTTAAGATTTTGATACTTGATAGAAAATTTAATTTACTCATTGTATATAGTATCATTTATTTAGTTACTAGACTAAATTTCATTTAAATCCAATATTGTGTAAGCCACATTTGTTCTAAAACTAGTACATTCATATGTAGATTAGGGAAAATACTTAGATTCATTCACATATATGTTAAAATGTAGTAATACTTTATAGAATGATATAGAATACTAATGATATTTAGATGGTTTAAATGTTAAAAATATTACTTAAAAATTGATATGTAGCATTAAATCATTTTATTATGTTAATTTTACGTATTCGTAGATGAGGCCCATATACAGCGATATTAGAAAAATGAAAAAGTTTTCATAATAATATAAGCGATGCTAAACGTAATAGATGGAATGAATTTTTCATCAACCATTTAGATGTTGAAAATGAAAAGAGTTACAAAGAAATGAAGTTTTACAATAGCATTCCTGGAACTTAATAATCCATGAGAAGATAATAAGATACCACTTATTTGTATTAAAGACAACAAACTCCCATAATCAATTCCATAATGTGGAGGAATATATGGCAACAGTAGCAGCAGTTAAGTCTTGCCCTCACCTTTTTTCCCCAGTTCGAGCGAAAAAATTGAGACCTTATATATGGATTCCCTAGATTGTAGCAAAGAGACTGCTGGTGCTGATCGCAATGGAGAAATTCAGCAAGTGGTTTCTTAGCTTCGGAAGGAAAAGAAGATTGCGGAGGTAGTGGAGTGCAACTCATGCAATATAGTATGGATGGGAAGGAAGCTGAGCTCATGATAAATGAAATTCAGACTTTAGTAATCAAAGATAGAAGCTACAAGAGGGTGGATTTAGACCGCCAACTAGCTTTGCTATGCTCCATTTGGGCATTGAAAGGTTACAAAAAGGAGCTTTTGAAAGCTACAATGAAAAAAGTATGGAAAACAAGAGGAAAGATGCGTTTCGTGAAAATAGAGGAAAATTTGCATCTCATCAAATGTGATTTGGAGGAAGACTTAAACCGGGTGATGGCTAGCAAACCCTGGCTCTTTGACAAGCATATTGTTCTCCTCAAGGAGGTCACAGTACCATAGAGACTTGAAGAAATTGGTCTCTTCCATCCCCCCATTTGGTTGCAGCTAAAAGATATCCCATATCTCATAGAAATGGCGGCATTGGGGTACTTAGTTGGGAATTTCTTTAGAAAATACTTAGATGTCACAAAGATGGAGAATGGAGTGAAACTGAAGGTGGAAGTGGACGTACGAGACCTACTGCGAAGAGGGATATTTATTTTTGATTCAACATAAAGAAGAAAATGAGTGAACTTCCAATATGATGGCATTCTAAACCACCGCTAAAATTGTGGGAAGATGTGCTACTTCTGTAAGGAATGTCCAGAACTAAGAATTGAAAAGCAGTAAATAGAAGAGGATTGCATGCCATTTGGGTGGTTGCAAAGGAGGGGGGTGGCAAAAAGGGGATGGAGGGAGAGACGTATAGGTGGAATTAGTGAAATACCTAGCAGAAGGAAGGAAAGAAGGTGGAGAACACATGAAGGAGAGGGACGAGGGGGTGGGACCAATGAAAGGGATAGAAGGGGAGAGGGAGGAAAATGAGGAAGGTGGGGATGAAGCTAAGATTACCCAAATAAGGAAAGACACGAATGAAGAAGGAAAGGGGGATAGGGAGGATTGAGGGAAGGCTCTAGTGCAAAAAAGGAATGAAGTGAAAGGGAGTGAGGTATAGGGATGGGGAAAAGAGGATATCCTACTTGAAGCAAATGGGGCAAAGGCTGTTGGAGAGGGGGCAAGAGAGGAACATGTTTTAGGGAGGGAAAGACTAAGGATAGAGAACGATAGGGAAGGGATAAGAGGGAGTCAAGAAGGAAGGGCAATGTTAAGAGAAAATGGAGATGAAAACATATTAGGGTCTATAGAAAATTAGAAAGGTCTTCAAATAAAACAAGGGGAAAAAACTAATCAAGGGTGGCAAATCATACTAAGGGGGAACTAAAAGGTCAACAATATAGGAAAAACTGGAAAAAAGGGGCAAGAACAACTTAGGGAAATGAAATTCAAAGTGAATAGGGTAGTAAGAAAGAAGATATCTCTGGGAAGAGGGTGAGAGTGGAAGGAGAAATGGAGAAGGAATATAAAGGAGGGGATGAAGGGAAGCGTCGAAGAAAAGATGGCATGGACATAGGGGATGTCATAAGACTGACGTAAGTTGAGAAGATCCCTCAACCTTGCCCCAACTAAATGGCCATTATAGCCTGGAATAGTTGGGGGCTTGGGAACCCTCAAACAGTTCTTAATCTTCTTGACATTTTAGGAAGAAAGATTCCACTATGGTGTTTTTGGTGGAAACTAAGAAGAGAGCAGATGAAATGGAAAAAATTAGAAGACCGTTGGCTTTTGAATGTTGCTTCAAAGTTGACTATGTAAGTTGAAGGGGTGGAATGGCGATGTTATGGAAGAAAGAGATGGATGTTAGAATACAGTCATACTTAAATAACCATACAGATATCGTGGTGGAGTTAAAGGGCATAGAATGGAGGATAACAGGTTTCTATGACCTCCATGAGGTTGGGAGGAGAGGGGAATCTTGGAGCCTTTTGAAATCACTAAAAAATTGATTAAATTTGCCTTGAGTGGTCCTAGGGATTTCAATGAGGTCCTAGGGATATCAGAATAAATAAGTTACAGGTTTAGACTTGAATCTCAGATGAAGGACCTTTGTGATGCAATGGATTTTTGTGAATTTCATTATCTGGGCTATTGTGGATCCAAGACGACTTGGAGCAATAACAGAAAGGGATTAAAAAAGTTGAAGCTCGATGCCTGGCCAATTCTAACTGAATGGAGGTTTTTCTTTTTGCAAAGCTAAGGCATACTTTCTTAGCATCTTCAGACCATTGTACATTGCTTCTCATTCTAGATGTGAGGAAAGCAAACCAAAAGGATTGAGACGGTTTAGATATGAACTATATTGGGCAAAGTATGAGGAGACTAATGAAATTATTAGGAAGGAATGGAAAGAAAAAGTAACGGATCTCTGTTCGTGATTGGGAGGACTGTTTGTAAACTTCAAAAAAGCAGTAGAGAACTAGCTGCTTAGAATGGGAAAATCAAGAGGCAATATGAGGAAGGCTATTCAAAAGCATCAAGATCAACTTCAAAAGCTCAGGGAAGAACTTCCTTCTAATAGGAGAGATGAGCAGATTAGAAGGGAGGAAACAATTATCAACAATCTAATGGAAGATGAAGAAATTACTTGGAAGCAAAGAGCTAAGGTGAATTGGCTCCAAAATGGAGACAACAACACAACTTTTTTCAACAAAATGGCTTCGGAGAAGAGAAGAAGAAATTTCATAGATTGTATTGAATGAGAATAGATAATTGATCGATGAAGAGGACTAAAAGGCTAGGCCAACTTGGGATTATTTCAGATCTCGTTATCAATTGGAAACAGGAATAGATATGGGGGTCGTTTGCGATCTTACTGAGAAGAGGATACTCAGCTAGGACAGTGAATGGTTATGTAACACCCATTCTCGGGTGTCATAGACGTGGTCTAATATGTCAAAACTAAGAATACCATGATGAATAAAATCTCTCAAGATGAAAATAGATACAAGACGTAAAACTATATAAATCTTAATTAATACATTTCAAATCTACTCCTCATGGAGTCATTATATTATATTTGGTGTTCATTATCAATATAAGTAAGCATTATAAGAAAACATCAACAACTTTAAACTTTTTTGTCTTTTGCTCGGCTAGTTTCACTTTTTCTATGTCGACGATGGCTCTAATTTAGCATTATATTCCTGTTTTTCCATTGAAAAGTTTTTTTTCTCTCCTTATATATATATATATATATATATATATATATATATATATATAAGAAATATTTAAGTACAACTTTAACGCATCTCAATTATGGCGTAGTTATCTCAAAATGGGCATTATATGATCAAAAAATTCTAATATACTCCACTCATTGTATTTAGAATTATTCATTATATTATCATACAATTTTCATCTAAATTGAATATGTGTATAGACTCCATATGAAAATGGTACCAATTCAAAGTAATAAAAGAGTTTTATATAAATAATAATTTAAAGTTGTTTTTCAATATGTAAATCATTTGCCATAAAATTTATATATGGATCAATGATTATATAAAATATTAATGCATTTAAGTATATGTGGAGCCCATTTTAGGCATCGTTAATTATGATGCAACTTCACTACATAAGAAAAGTTCTTATATATATATGTGTGTGTGTAATTAGGTAACATAGTAGTGGATCCATATAACCTTTTCAGAATCTAAGATTTTTATTTTTGATAGAAAATCTAATCCATTCATTATATTTAATATCATTCGTTTATTTAGGGAATCAAGTTTTTATCCCAATCAAGAATGTTTTTAGGTCATATTTGTTAGAAAATGTATATATTTATGTGTAAATTATGAAAAATGCCAAAATATCAATTTTAAAGTAGTATTTCAATATCTAAACTATCCAAACTATCATTTCTATATGAGTAAATGATTATATAAAGTACTATTATATTCTAATTCATGTGTAAATGGATCTAAGCATTTTTCATAATTTACATATAAATTATATATTTTTAATGTGGCCTATAAAATACTTGATTGGGATGAAACTTAGTCTGCTAGATAAACAAATAATATTAATTACAATTAATGGAATAGATTTTTCAAATTTTAAAAGAGTTACATGGATCTGCTTCTTGTAATCCAGTTGCATAGAAGTGTCATCGTATATATTGTGTGTTGGGAGGTTTGGGGGGGGGGGGGGGGGGGGGGGGGGGGGGGCGAAATAGTAGCACATATGATAAACAAGAATTTTTACACATAACACCTAAGGTATAATAGAGGTATTTTTATGCTAGATCTATATTTATATATTTTGAATAAAGTAATAATAATAATAATAATAATAATCTACATATGAATAAAGTCTTGAATAAAAATATTGTTTATATTAATAATAATAATAATAAATCTAGAAATTTTGGAATATTAACCAATCACTATGAAAGGTAAATAGGCTATGCTTTTGATTTTTGAAATAATATTTTGGAAATATTTTTTCAATAATTTTATGAATTCCTGCAAATGTTTGTGATTAACTAATATGTATTTAAAGATTGAGCTTGAAGCAAAACCTTCCATTTGTTTATGGCGACATCTAAATTTTCTTTGCAATGATCATAACTCATGATATGCTTATTTGTATCAAGTAACCCTATGAGGTAAGACAGAAGGTGATGTTTTTGAGGAAATTGAGCCTGGTCACTTGCCCATGAAGTCTTAAAGGTGGTGCTAGAGGCGTTTCAAGCACTCTTTAGATCAAGCAAGATGTATAAGATTTATGAAATGCATTGTTTAGCATGTAAAATTTTTAAGCTACAAGCATATAAGATTTCTTTAAATTGCTTTGGAATCTCATGTTTATATACCTACTTACTGAGTAGCATACTCATACATTTCAAAAATTTAAAATATAGACTTGCAGGCTACAGGTAACGAGATAGGTCCAAGCACAATTGGAAGAGAAATTTATTTTCACTATTTAGTTTCTTAAATATATAATGTATTTAGGCAAGGGTTGTAATAACTTAGATAATTTTCATGAAATGCTTGCATGAACTTCCATCATAAAATATATTAAAAAAATTAGGGTGAAATTTTGCAATTTTTCATAAATCGATTCCTTAAGTAAGGATATTCTCTTAGTACCCTATGTTCAGGGCGCTACAGAATATACTAAATTTACCCATTAATAATCAAGATAAGAAAAATAATTGACATGAAATGAAATCACTATCTAAAGCATAATAAAAGTGAGACTTATATTAGTTAATTGGTATGTTTGCATTAATTTTAAAAAATTGGTACATTTGAAATTATTTACAAATAAAGTTAAAGTAGATGCAAACCGAGATGATATTTAGGTTTTAGAATAAATTTTTTACAGTTTAATTAGGTTATGATTCTATGAATTTTTTTTATTATAACTCTAGTTAAAATGCTTAATATATAAATAAATATAATTAATTTAATAGATTAGAGGAATATTGGGTTCAGACCGTGTCAAATTTTGGTATTAACTCATTATTGGTTTTGGTTCTTTCGTGTCAAGTTGAAACCGGATGTAATTCGAAATTTTTTTAAAATAAAATTCAAACTTAGTTTTGCAACTAGGTCAAGTAGGGTGGTTTCATATTAACTCAGTATCAAGTTGCACCCCTATGCCTATCTCGATATAGAATATTGCTTGACAGAGTCAGAAGTTCATAATGACTTAAAGAGATGCTTTTATTTAAAATACACATTGTGTTTTTTTTACATTTTAAACCCTTTAACTTTGCCTATTTGCGTTTTTAAATCTCGAAGTTTGCCCCATTTGCATTTAAACACTAAAAACTTTGGGTCCTTACATTTTAAAACCTGACCCATAATGATGTTAATAATTACTGTTAATTCACACAAATGACATGAATGTCAATCATATTTAAAAAAAGCTTTTTATATTTTAAACTTAACCATTAGGGTTTTTAAATTTGTTATTAGAGGCTCCAACAACATTTTCTCCCTTAATATAAAATTTGGTTTTTTTTAAGATGTCATTTCGTATGAATTAACTGTAGTTTTTAACATTACTATAGGTCAAAGTTCAAAATATAAAGGGTCTAAAGTTTTCAGGATTTGAAATACAAACAGTCAAATTTTTTTAGTTTAAAATGTAAATAGGTAAAGGTTAGAAAGTTTAAAATAGAATATCCTACTCTTTGGTAGAGGAGGTGGACGTGCAAAAGGATGTCATACGATTTCATACGTCTACCGGTGACTAAAAATATCGTTTTCCAGACGTGCACTCATCTTCATTTTTTGGCCACTTAGCTAAATTTCACAAATTTTTAAAATTCGATGTGCTGGCATGCATGTATATATTCCATGCCCCTGTTATTGATTTTAAAAAATCTCAAATAAGTAGAATTTATCAAATTTTATATAATGAAAGATTTAGGTAAAGCTCGCGTATCACATGTACTCAAAAAATTTAGAATTTTTTTCCCACCAGCTCGTACATATGGCCTCTTTTATGCACTCGTAAATTTACTATATATTACTACATTCTTACTTTCTTAGCCCTAATGTATAAATAATGATAAATATATATAAATAATACATAATAGTTCCTATCTCTTATTTACCAATAAATTATTATTGGTTTGATTTTCTTATGTATTTTTTAATAAATTGTTTAGGATTTCTATTTGTAATAATGGATAATCATAACATGATTACGAATGATGATGTTAATGTGATTATTATATGGATAATGAGGTTACAAAGAATGTGGAAAAAGATGTAAACAACAATAAAATGAAATTAATTATAAACTATAAAATCTAAAATGTAAATGAGTATTGTTTTATATTATTCGAACAACTGAAATTTTTTTTTTCATATGTTGCCATTGGTTATTGTAGGAACCGGAACAAAACTGACTTTGTAAGCCGGAAAGGTAGTGTAGGACTTTTTGAAAATAGTATACGAGCATGGTAAATTACTACCCGGATCAAACCAACCCGAGTTGCAC
Organism: Annona cherimola; assembly: GCA_030490835.1. Classification (NCBI taxonomy): domain Eukaryota; kingdom Viridiplantae; phylum Streptophyta; class Magnoliopsida; order Magnoliales; family Annonaceae; genus Annona; species Annona cherimola. Next base: position 80,664,541 of record CM059975.1, on the reverse strand, counting down.
CACTAGTAAGAAGTTAGAGGGGAAGACTGCCATGGATGAAGAGCAAATTCGGAAAGAAAAAAAGATTACATCTGATTTTCACGGCAGTCGTCCATTTATGGGAATTATCACAATTCGTGCAGAACTATTTAAGGATAATTTATAATTTTTTTGTAACTACATAGGTTTGCTTGCAATTTTAATCATACTGTATGAATATATGTGCCAATTACCTATAATGATAAGTTGTTTCATCCCAAAGTGAGAATTTTTCCAAAATAATTCAGGGGTGTGTATATATATATTTCGATGATTAAGGGGTATTGGATATGGCTATATTAAGAATGATTGTAACCCTGAGACATTCCTAGTTGTATTATGATTTCAATAACTCAAGACCGTGAAATTGAATGAAGAGGATGAGATAAAAAGAAATTGAATAAAAAATATTATTGTGCATTGGAATTGAGAGTGGATAAATTAGTTTGGAAATTTAAAAAGTAAAATTCTTATGTGTTAAACATGGAAAAAATTTTTTGGAAAGAGAGATCCCCCAATCTCACCTACTCACGCATTCAATTTAAATATGCTTATACGAACCACCTAGCTATCCAAGTGTTGACATAAACTATGATTTTCAAGGTTGACTAAATAGAAATTTTGTATTTACCTTGGAATGATTTGTCAACTAATCCAATTGCGTTTAAACCAGAGTACTGGAATTGATTCCAACAAGTCGAACCGAAGCGGAAGAAAATAACCTTTGCAATACATGGAAACATAAACATAAATCGGATCCCCCGACCTTCAAAAAACAGGTAGTCTGATCTTTGAAATGGATCGTATAATTACGCTAATTATAGTCGGCACCAACTACAGCGAGATTTGAATTATTGGACCATTATAATACCCATCCATGATCTTCTATCTTCATCCCAACACATTTCTGCCCATCACGTGTTAAGACAAGGGAACACGGTTGCCCATTCTCTTGCAGATTTTGTTTCTATCTCTTTTTTGGACAATCAGGTTTGGTGGGGTAATCCTTCCCATGTTATTCGGGAAAAACTTTGTACAGATATTTTTGTGGCTATGAATTGCTCGGATCTCCTTATCCATCCCTCCCCTCATAGTGCAGAGGAGGGGGGATGGGGGTTCCTTTTCAAAAAAAAAAAAAAAACCCATCCATGATCTTTTTAGCTTCTGCAAGACATTGCTTTCAATTTGCTTTATCTTTATCTCTTTCGAGCTTGTTCTTTTTGTTACGAGCCTTCTGTTTATTGCAATACAGTCCAAGTGGCAAGGATCATGTTAAATTGGGCCCAGTTGAAAGGAACCGGTTCAGAAATTTTTAGGGCCCACTTTACAGCATGTGAAATTCACTCGGCTACCATATTTAGAATTATTTGTTTAATTACTTAATCAAAGAGATAAGATGTAATATTATACCCTATTTTGACATTGTTTGCACTAAGAGTTTCAAATGCAACTGAAAATAAAATTTTTAGGATTTAAAATGCAAATATACAAATATTCAATTATTCTATAAAATATCTCATGTATATGAAAAATAGTCAATTGCATTCACACTACACCATGTTTATGGTGAAATACACTGCAACTGGAGCCCAATTAATTGTGAAATTAATATCCGATTAATTATAACACTTTTAATTATTCATTTTAGTATCATATCAATTTTCATTCAAATCATACAAGTGTATGAGCCCCATCTGAACATGATATAAAATTAACAAAATATAAAGTTTAATGTAAACATTAATTTTCCAGGCGTATTTATAATACTTAAACTACCTAAAACATAATTTTATATGGATAAATGATTATACAAAATATCATTATATTTTAACACACATGGGATCATTTTGCAGCAAATTACACCATAATTGTAATGTAGTTCAGCTGCACTAGATAGGATTTACATATAATGATTTTGGTTTTTTGTATATTTGATTCTACCAATTCACTTCAGTATATTTCTCTATTTTAGGCCTTACCTTAACAGTTTTGTCAAATCAAATTCATCTATTATATTCAACACTGTTGGTTTTACTTGAAGTTAAAGTCGCCCTGTTTTTCCTCGGCCAACAGCTGATGTCCTCAGCTTACTTTGAAATTCATGCCAGCTGGTCAATGTGGTGTCCTACTGCCCTAATTTGCTTCACAGCCACCCTAATAACCATAACTTTAAGTAGATTAATTTCAATAACCTGCTTCTTAGTGAGCCCTAATAACTATAACTGGATTAATTGCACAAGTCGGATTTCTAACAATCATTATTGAAGCAATTTAAAATTAATGGACATCAATCTTACTCTCACACGGTAAATTATTAAGTGTACTTTCTGCAAAAAGCAGAGAACTTAAAAATGATGCTTTTACTTTTGTCCTATGCTTGGTGGAGCGTTTGATGGTCTTAATTAGGATTTCTTAACCAAAAAGCAGTTACACAGGTAAAGTGCACATTTGATTAGGGGTGTAATTTTGGTAAGGTACATGTAGATTGACTCATTGGGTGCAAAAAAAATAGATAGGATAAATTCCTAATTTATATCGGATAGGGCAGATTCTAAGTTTAAAAAAAAAATACATGGTTTAATTGAAACAGGGTAGGTTCCAACATCAGTGTGCTTAAACCAACCTAAATTACTAATATATATTCTATGAAATATCTTTTATTAGTAAAAGATATAAATATATTCTTTAAATCTGTAGAAACTTATTTAATTTATCTATTATTTAATAAATTTAATAAGTAAATTTCAAAAATTCTATTCTCATCATCTCGATTATAAGTTTTAAGTAATCAACAGGTGTGGGATGAGATGGTATGATATGATAAAGACGTTTTTCAATAATTGATTTTACAATTAAACTATTCTATTTTTTCAACTATACCTCTATACATTAATTATTTTTCTTTTTATATCTTATTTATTCCAACTTTATCCGCATTATTTCATATAAATTATACAATTCTTAAAATATTCTCTTTCTCACTTTCACCTTATCCCATGTTCCTATACTGACTCCTAAGACTTGTGGAGTATATCTGTTTACGCTAAAAACTTTTTTACTATCCAAAACTACACTATTTTTAATTCTTTTTTCACATCTTCTTATATAATTATCCAACTTTTCAGTCATTTCTACAAAACTATATATACAACAAATATATTTATTTTAACTTTATTTTCTTTACTTCTTATCATTATCTTTATCATATCACATCGTTTTCTCTTATTTCAAATACTTTTATACAAAAAAATTTCATCCAAAAATTTTTCAACATCCCAAACATTTTATCAAAAATATTTCTTTTATCCTTTTTTAAAAAAATTTACCTGCTCTTTTATTATAAGCATCTTTTATTAGTAAAATAATTCAAGCCTAAAATTTTTTATTTATCTTAATTGGTCATTTTATATATCTAAAATCGCTTTTATCTTTTATGCCAAACACTAAAATATTATTAAAGATATTTTTAAGCTATAAAGCCAAACATTTCTTAGCTTCATATCATTACACTTATACAAGTTTTATTTATAAACGAACTTTTTTGAAAACATGATTGAAGCAATTTAACAATAATGGACATCAATCTTATTCTCACAAGTTAATTATTTAGTGTACTTTCTGCGAAAGGCAGAGAATTTAAAAACAGTCCTTTTGCTATATTTAATTAGTGTGGCCAGGAAGTAAAGGCAAGGGGCATTAAGACGCATTATTTATTGTTAAAATAATAGCTTTTTGATAAAACGAAAAGGCAAAGGATAAATACCTAACCTAGTCACGATTAGCATGGCATTGGTTTTGCCCTCATGTATTAGATTGTCACGACGTACTTTTATGAGGGTCACCATGTGTACATTACCCCTTTGCTTTTTTTAATTAAAATTCTTTTGAAATCTAAACCGTCGATAACATTCATCCCCATGTATTTCTTTATGATACCGAAAATCGCATATATTAATAATTTTTTCATATATTTATTTTTTAATCCTATTAATTGTATATTCGCTCTCAAAAGGTGTTGAGTTTTTGAAATATATAAGTTTTCAATTGAAATGACTATTGACATAAAATAAACATCTAATAATAAAGATAAAAAATGATTTAGATTTTAAAAAAAATGTTTAAAATTTAAGAAAACAAAGCGGTGCATGGACATGTACATGCACCTAACTTGCATTAACCCCTTTTAGAATCCAATAAAGAGTAATAAAGTGGGATTCGCCTTTCTTTGATTGGGCAGGTAGGTCTTAGTCTAGAAACATGGTGGCAGACATACAATTAATTTTCTGCTTCTAGTTGTGATTTGGATTGGATAGTAATGGACTAGGCTCTAATTAAGCGGCCTGATCATTTCAGAGAAAAAATATATTTTTAATTTATTTTGCTTTTCTTTTAAACTCTTATTTAGGTGTATTTTATGCATTTTAATTACCATTTTGAAAATGTGTATATATGTTTTTTTGGCATTTTCTGCATGATATATTTTTTAATTTTGATAGAGGCTAATGCTCCAGTCTAATTTTGAATCCAGAATCTCTTACGCATGCGCATACTTGCAGTCTTGCACACAATCATTCAAATTACTATATGATTTTCTTCACATGAAATGAAACATTGAATGTCATAATGTCGTTATAATCCGATCATATTTCCAAAACAAATGTATAGAATCTTCCACCCACCTTGACAAAGAGAGTAATGTGCATCAACTCAAAGTCCCCCTTTTTGTTAATATTCATTCTTGTAGGAAGAGAGCTATCTAAAATTAAGGATTTACCATGTACGTTACTTAGCAAAAATAGAAGCAGAATTATTGGAAGGTTGTGTCTCAAACTTCGTGGCTTGGCCGAATTTGCATAACGAAATTAGAAACTAAACGCACTACTACAATCAAAATGTCACTAATCTACAAAAGAGTTTAGGAGAACTCTTCAGGGATTTTTTCTATATGCTCTAATGTGTGTTTCTCTTGGAGACATCACATATATTTATAGTTGGTTTGGGAATGATACCCAATAGCTATTGAAGAAGAACTATCTCATGACAAGTATGTTTTCATAAGTAGTGTATCCGAGTGGGACCGTGTTTTCTAGTACGAGTAGGAGTAGGAAACCCATTATGGATGTACAAGGATCATAGTCCTATCGTAATTCCAACAAGAGTTATGTTCTAGCCTCTGTCCAAAAACCAAAATATTTTGTTGGCAGCTTCGTTTTCTATGTTGCTCGAACAACCTCCCTATCATATGCCTCATTATTTCCTTCTCTGTTGTCTCCCATTTATCATTATTGTTCATTATCTTTGTTAGCCAACAGATTAAAATGACCAAAGTATTTTTGCATTTGAATTTTTTTTTAAAAAATATACATCTTTAAAAGCAGTAATACTTAATTTATGAATCAAAATTGCATGATCATTTACATCAAATTGCAGTAACAGTAACAAAAGCTTTTATTGCTCTGAGCACAAAATTGTTGCCATTGCTACAGGAAACAAAATAATTGTTGCAACATTCGTTGCTAATAGACCGTTGCCTTTAGAAAATAGCAACGGATTCAAATAAAAATTCGTTGCCATTGCTGTAAATGGTGAGAGGCTGACGGCTATCATGAATATGGGTAGCAACCAAATTTTTTTCATTATTGAATCTGTCGCCGAAAAGAATTTCTGCTGTTGTCCACGCCCCTTATCCAAAAATCTATATTTTTATATTTTTAATTTTCTAATAAAATTATTTTCATATTTATATTTAATTTATATAAAGTTCACCATTTTAGCCAAGTTGGCAAAGTCCCAACCTCTGTTGCAGGACGTTCAGGTTTTCAATCTCGATTTCGGTAGTTTTATCTTATTTACGGGCAATATCTCCTGTAGATATGCTATTTGTCGCGATGTTAGATTTACGCCCCTCGAGCAAGGATTGAAAAAATATAATGGGGATAACTAGAGTTGTAAATATAAGAAATCTACATAATTTTGGATAATTTACAAATATACCCACTTAGTTTGATAAAATTACAAAGATACCTACATAGTTTTAAAAATTATAAATAACTCCATATATTTTAACCATAATTGCAAATAACTCCTATGTTGTTATAACATCATCACGTGTTGCTATGTTTGCAAAATATGCAAGCTATATGGGTGCATTTGTAATTTTAGAAATTATGTAGTATCTTTAATTTTTGCAAATAACCCCTACATAATTTAACCATAATTGCAAATAACTCTCACATCAAGATGATACAGTAACAACATCATATTGAGGTGAGAGTTATTTACAATTATGGTTAAACTATGTGGGACTATTTCTGATTTTTGAAACAATGTGGTATATTTGCAATTTAGTCAAATTGAGTGGGCATATTTGGAAATTATCAAAAAATTTACCTTTTTTAAAAATGTGTAAATATTTTTTAATTTTAAAGTTATGTGCATTTTAGTCATTTTCAACAATTAAAAAGCTGACTAAAATGCCTCTGACTTTGAAATAAAAAATATTTACATATCTCCAAAAATAATAACACTTAGCATATAAATTAAATATACTTATGAAAAATAATTTTGTAAAAAACCAAAAAATAATAACTAGATTTTTCGGCCGGCGTAAAATCGGAAGATTCGGGCCTTAAATGATCATGGCCTCGGATTAATTACACCTATAATAAAAGTTTTATAAAAAAAATTTATGTTTTCTGACCGGCCGGTGGGAATTGCTGCCATGCATTTCCGACTGGCTAAAACTGATCAGCACCTAATTACATATGCTTAATATTTTAAGTAGGTCCGACCAACCCGAAACAGGTACCGAAATGATTTTCGGTGTCATGATAAAGCACATATAGTAAAAAAATGGCCAATTATTGTGATTTTATCATTAAAGTGGGCCTCAAATAAAGCCGCACCAATCTTGTAGTTGCACATGCTGTTATGGTTTTTTTCTTTTGGGTGTACAATATTACATTTCATTTTATATTATAATGAAACTTAATTGGGCCTCCTTCTTTGTACTGGGTCATATAGAAGCGTGTCCATGTAATCTTTTAAATTTTAAGATTTTGATACTTGCTGAAAAATTTAATTTATTTATTATATTTAGTATCATTTATTTAGTTACTAGACTAAATTTTATTTAAATCCAATGTTGCGTAAGCCACATTTGCTTTAAAATTAGTACATTTATGTGTAGATTAGAGAAAATACTTAGATTCATTCACATATATGTTGGAATGTAATAATATTTTATAGAATGATATAGAGTAGTAATGATATTTAAATGGTTTAAATGTTAAAAATATTACTTAAAAAATTGATATTTAGCATTAAATTATTTTATTATGTTAATTTTACATATTCGTAGATGAGGCCCATATACAGTGATATTAGAAAAAAAAAAAGTTTCAATAATAATATAAGTGATGTTAAATATAATAGATGGAGTGAATTTTTCATCGACCATTTAGATGTCGAAAATGGAAAGAGTTACATAGAAATGAAGTTTTACAATAGCATTCTTAGAACTTAATAATCCATGAGAAGGTAATATGCTACCACTTATTTGTATTAAAGACAAAAAACTCCCATAATCAAGTCCACAATGTGGAGGAATATACGGCAGCAGTAACAGCAGTTAAGTCTTGCCCTCACCTTTTTTCCCAGTCCAAACGAAAAAATTGAAACCCTAGATCTAGATTCCCTGGATTGTTGCAAAGAGATTGCTGGTGCTGATCGCAATGGCAGGAGTTCAGCGAGTGGTTTCTCAGCTTCGGAAGGAAAAGGAGATTGTGGAGGTAGTGGAGTGCAGCTCATGTAATACAGTATGGATGGGAAAGAAGCCGAGCTCATGATAAATGAAATGCAGACTTTAGTAATCAAAGATGGAAGCTACAAGAGGGTGGATCTAGACAGCCAACCAGATTTGCTGTGCTCCATTTGGGCATCGAAGGGTCACAAAAAGGAGCTTTTCAAAGCTACAACGAAAAAGGTATGGAAAACAAGAGGAAAGATGCGTCTTGTGGAAATAGAGGAAAATTTGTATCTCATCAAATGCTATTTGGGGGAAGAGTTAAACCGGGTAATGGCAAGCAGACCCTTGCTCTTTGGCAAGCATATTGTTCTCCTCAAGGAGGTCACGGTACCATAGAGACTTGAAAAAATTGATCTCTTCCATTCCCTCATTTGGTTGCAGTTGAAAGATGTCCCATATCTCTTAGAAATGGCAACATTGGAGTACTTAGTTGGGAATTCCTTTGGAAAACACTCAGATGTCACGAAGATGGAGAATGGATTGAAACTGAAGGTGAAAGTGGACATACAAGACCCACTGCAAAGAGGGATATTTATCCTTGATCCAACACACAGAAGAAAATGGGTGAACTTCCAATATGATGGCATTCTAACCCACTGCTACAATTGTGGGAAGATGGGCTACTTCTATAAGGAATGTTCAGAACTAAGAATTGAGGAGAAGTAAATAAAGAAGGATTGCATGCCATTTGGACCTCACATACGGGTGGGTGCAAACGAGAGGGGGGCAAAAAAGGGATCGAGGGAGAGATGTAAAGGCGGAACTAGTAAAATACCTAGCAGAAGGAAGGAAAGAAGGTGGAGAACATATGAAGGACAGGGACGAGGGGGCAGGACCAATGGAAGGGATAGAAGGGGAGAGAGATGAAAATGAGGAAGGTGAGGATGAAGCTAAGATTACCCAAGTAAGGAAAGACACGAATGAAGAAGGAAAGAGGGATAGGGAGGATTGAGGGATGACTCTAGAGCAACAAAGAAACGAAGTGAAAGGGTGTGAGACATAGAGATGGGGAAAGGAGAATATCATACTTGAAGCAAATGGAGTGAAAGCTATTGGAGAGGGCGCAAGAAAGGGACATGTTTTAGGGAGTGGAAGACCAAGGATAGAGAAGGAAAGGGAAGGGAGAAGATGGAGCCAAGAGAGAAGGGTAGTGTTAACTGGAGATGGAAACATATTGTGGTTTATGGAAAATTAGAAATGTGTTCAAATAAAACGAGGGGGAAAAAACTAATTAGGGGTGACAAATCATACTAAGGGGGAATTAAAGGTCAAAAATAGAGGAAAAACCAGAAAAAAAGGGCAAGAACAACTTAGGCAAATGAAATTCAAAGTGAATAGGGTAAGAAGAAAGAAGATATCTCTGGGAAGAGGGAGAGAGTGGAAGGAGAAGAACAAGGAATATAAGGGAGGGGATGAAGGGGAGCATCGAAGAAAAGATGGCATGGACATAGGGAATGTCATAAGATTGGTAGAGGTCGAGGAGATCCCTCAACCTCGCCCAAACTAAATGGCCATTATAGCCTGGAACAATTGGGGGCTTGGGAACCCCCAAACCGTTCTTAATCTTTTTGATATTTTAGAAAGAAAGATTCCACTATGGTGTTTTTGATGGAAACTAAGAAGAGAGCAGATGAAATGGAAAAAATTAGAAGACTGTTGGCTTTTGAATGTTGCTTCAAAATTGACTATGTAAGCTAAAGGGGTGGACTGGCGATGTTATGGAAGAAAGAGATGGATGTTAGAATAAATTCATACTCAAATAGCCATATAGATGTTGTGGTGAAGGAGGTAAAGGGCCTAGAATGGAGGACGATAGGCTTCTATGGCCACCATGAGGTTGAACGGAGAGGGGAATCTTAAAGTCTTTTGAAATCACTAAAAAATTGATTAAATTTGCCTTGGGTGGACTTAGGGATTTCAATGAGGTCCTAGGGATATCAGAATATATAAGACACATGTTTAGACCTGAATCTTAGATAGAGGGCCTCTGTGATGCAATGGATTTTTGTGAATTTCATGATCTGGGCTATTGTGGATCCAAGTGACTTGGAGCAATAATAGAAAGAGATTAGAAAAAGTGGAAGCTCGGTTAGATAAGGGTCTGGCCAATTACAACTGGATGGAGGTTTTTCCTTTTGCAAAGCTAAAGCATACTTTCTTAGCATAATCAGACCATTGTGCATTGCTTCTCATTATGGATGTGAGGAAAGTAAACCAAAAAGGATTGAGATGGTTTAGATATAACTATATTGGGCAAAGTATAAGGAGGCTAATGAAATTATTAGGAAGGTATGATAAGAAAAAGATAACAGATCTCTGTCCATGATTGGGAGGATTGTTTAGAAACTTCATAAATGCAGTAGAGAACTGGCTGCTTAGAATAGGAAATCAAGAGGCAATATGAGCAAGGATATTCAAAAGTATCAAGACCAACTTCAAAAGCTCAGGGAAGAACTTCCTTTTGATAGGAGAGATGAGAAGATTAGAAGGGAGGAAAGAATTATCAATAATCTGATGGAAGACAAAGAAATTACTTGGAAGCAAAGAGCTAAGGTGAATTGGCAACAAAATGGAGACAACGGCATAACTTTTTTCAACAAAATGGCTTCAGAGAAGAGAAGAAGAAATTTCGTAGATTGTATTGAATCTGAAAATAGAAAATTGATTGATGAAGAGGACCAAAAGGCTGGGCTAATTTAGGATTATTTCAGATCTTATTATCAGTTGCAAATAGGAACAGATATGGGGGCCATTTACAACCTTATTGAGAAGAGGATACCCAACCAGGACAGTGAATGGTTATGTAACACCCATCCTCAAGGTATCATAGACGTGGTCTAATATGTTAGAGCTAAGAATACCATGATGAATAAAATCTTTCAAGATGAAAATAAATACCAAGATGCAAAACTATATAAATCTTAATTAATATATCTCAAATCTACTCCTCATGGAGTCTTTTTTGTCTTTTGCTCGGCTAGTTTCACTTTTTTCTTTGTCGATGGTGGCTCTAATTTAGCATTATATTCCTGTTTTTCAGTAAAAACAAAACTAGATAGAAACTCAGTAAGTAAATAATTTTTTATTCAAATTTATTTTTAAATAAATAACATCTATATTGTCTTTTGTGCACAACAAAATCCAATCAATGAAAAGTTAAACTTTTATGCTTGTGTAAGAGTATGTTCACTCTAATTTATGCATTCACATTGTAGACATTGTCATCAGCTTATGCTCGTATGCAACCGTGTTATACATTCATAAGCTAATTTATTTTCTTTTATAGTCTTGAGGTCTCTACACAAATACTACTATACTGTTTTACTGCTTGGCAGTAAACCCAAGTATGCATCATGCTCATGCATTATGACCAATGCACCACTTAGATTTATTGTTTAACATGATTAAGAATATTTTAAAATAATCATGCTCATGCTTAAATAAACCAACTTGAAAGAAAATTTCAAACTTAGTAAATAATTATATTTTATAGTAAATCATAATATTCCACATAGTTTTTTTAACGTCATGATTTGGTAAAAACTTACTTACCTCTGAGAAGGTTTTAAACTCCTTTTTCAATCTCTTGAAGTAGCATCAAGTCTCTCTTCCTAATTTCATCACATGTTCATTATTTCACCTTATTTTTTATAAAAATTATTTATTTTTTCATGTATGACTTCTCCAAAATATCTCATAATTTTATTTGGTTAAAATTATATTTTTTATTTATTTTGTGAATTTCTAACTAATGTAAGGCATTTTTTGCAAACTATTTCATTCGAAAGGGGATTTTTGTAATTTTTCAAAAAAATTTCTTATGAAATTCCTTCACAAGTTAAAGGGTATTCTGTAATAATCTTTTTAAAAATATCTCCTACAAATTTTCTAGCAAGATATGGAGGTTTGGTGTAAAATTTTAGTTAAAAAGTCAAAATTGCTACAGTTTCTTCTTCCTTCCCTTTCTTTGCTAGCTATTCTATTTTCTATTGATTTTCAATAGTTACAATAACTGCCCAAACAAGCATGAATTTTTCTTCTAGGCATATGTTTAGGTTCCTTATTTAATATAGATCAGCCAAATATCTTTCTTTTCGTAAACTTAACAAATCTATAGAATTTAGAAAAAAGTGAATTAATTATAAAAACTTAAAATTCTCATCCATTCCTTAATAATAAAACATATAAAGTTTCAATTACCTAATTGACATATCCACAGAGGGATTTACTGAATTGGATATGAAAATCTCGCAATATCTCTTATAAATCTCAACTCGATAGCCTTTGTTTCTTTCCTTTTGTACTTTCTCTTTGCTCCAGCATTCTTTAAAAAGAGCATATTATTGCTCGCCAACGCTTGCCCGCCAACGCTCTCTATTAATGTTCATTTTATATTATATTATATATATATATATATATTTACGGCTATTACAGGTTAACTAGCAGATTTACAAGGGAGGAGGTGTGAAATACATTTAAAGAGATGGATCCCATGAAAGATCTAGGTTCAGCTGGGATATCTAAAGGGTTCTTTCAAAAATAATGGACTGTTGTTGGTTTGGATATTGTTGAAACATGTTATCATCTACTCCATGAGCAATTAAGTGATAATCAAGTCAGAATTTTGAAGGAAATCAACCAAACCAACATTGTTTTGATTCCCAAAAAGTAAGGAGCGTCAAAACTACTGGATTATAGGCCAATAAGCTCATGTAATAATTTCCTAGGTGTTGGCAAACAGGTTGAAGGTTTGCCTCCAAGGGCTATCTCTCTGGAGCAAAATGCCTTCATTCCTAAAAGGCTTATAACAGATAATATATTGGTGGCTTTTGAGGCGATTTATACTCTTAAATCAAGGAAGAAAAGAAAAATGGAGGAGATGACAGTAAAAATTGACATGTCGAAGGCCTATGATCGTGTTAAATGGGTGTACCTTTGTGAGATTTTGAGGAGAATGGGTTTTAATGAGAAATGGATGGGTTGGATATGATCAAGGCATCTCTTCTGTATCCTACTAAATCTATTTCAATAGTCAGAGGACTAATACTATTCAACTAAAAAGGGGAATTTGGCAGGGGGACCCAATAGACCCATATTTGTTTCTATTTTGCTCTGAGGGCCTCTTCGTGTTGTTAAAGAAGGCTTATCATGAGAGAAGGTTCCATGGGCTCGGGCTTTGTCATGAAGGTCTAAACCTAACTCACCTTTTTTTCCTGATGATATTCTTTTATTCCTTAAGGTGTCGAGCAAGCAATTAGAAGATCTAGAGATGATCCTGCAAACCTATGAAGCTTCTTCCAGACAGAAAGTGAATAAATAAAAGACTACAATTTTCTTCAGTAAAAACACAAGGATTGAAACAAAAAGAAGGATCGAAGGTATGCCTGGATCAAGTGGAAACCAATTTCAAGTTTATCTTGGCTTTCCAGCTTGGGTGGGAAGAAATAAAATTAAAGTTTTTCACAACTTGCATGAAAGAGTGTGGCAAAGAATCCAAAATTGGAAGAATTAGCTAATCTCTATGGGAGGTAAAGAAATATTGATTAAGGTCATTGCTCAAGCTATATTAAATTACACGATGAATCTTTTTCTGCTACCTCAGAAATAGTGCGATAAATTGAGCTCATCGATGAGTAAGTTTCGGTGGGGAAAGAAAAATGGGAATAGGAAGATAAGCTGGCACTTATGGAAAAAGATGTGCCTCTTGAAGGAGGATGGAGGCTTAGGCTTTCATGACCTACTTGCTTTCAACCTTGCCTTGGTAGCAAAGCAAGCTTAGAGATTGGCCATTGTCAAGGATGCACTAAGTCATAAAGTTTTTAAGCTTAAATCTTGCACGGTGATTCTTTAAGGGAGTAGATAATAATTGGGAATAGTAGAATAGCAAGAATATTCCAAGACCGGTGGGCAAAAAAGAAGATGCATGCTTATAGTCCTCTTACGAAGAGGGTAGATTCTACTATCAGCTATTTCATCAACAATGGAAATATATATTAAGACAAGAATCTGGTTAACATGACCTTGAGGGATGAGGGTTGGAGCATTATTAAAAATGTTAGACTTCCAAACCAAGAAGACAATGATCAGATATACTGAGGGTTGGAAACTAATGGGGATTTTACGGTGAGGTCAGCATATATAGTTGCATTTCAGATGTAGAGGGAGAATCAAGACCAATGTTGTCAAAACCGAACTAGTATTGGAACTGGTTTGGTTCGAACTGGTTTGACCGGTTAAGCGAACCGGTTCGAACTGATGATGTTAGCATGACATATTTATGATGTGATAAATATTAAATAATTTTTAAATTTTAAGTAAATATATTGATAAGTTAATCTTAATTTAACACCTATAATATGATTTTGAGCCATTTATAAGGTCATTTATACCTTAATTATAGAATTTGAAACCTAGATATAGGATTTAATGAAATCTACCTTATCTAACAGCATTTAACAACATCTAACGACATCTAGCGGCATCTAATAACATTTAACCGGATTTAACGACATCTAACAACATTTAAGTTTTGATATTAATAAGTTAATCGTAATTTAACACCTATAATATGATCCTTAGCTCCTTATAAGGTCATTTATACCTTAATTATAGAACTTAAAATCCAGATAATATGATTTAATAAAATCCACCTTAATCTAACAACGTCTAACAATATCTAACGATATCTAACAGCATCTAAAGATATTTAAGGGGCACTCAAATTTTATGAAATAAATAAAATATTAAAAATAAATTTTCAGATTACACATAAATTATCCTAAGTACTAAGAAATTCACCTAAAATCTAATTTTCTTATTTGTTACGTCATCGGTATAAAGATGCATGTGATGCACAAGAAGCCGAAATGACATTGCTGTGGCATAGGGAGGTTCTCTTCCTCCTACTAACCCGCTAGCTAAATGCCTACGGCTCCTTCTCGCCTACAATGGCTGTGCAGGTGGTGACAAGCTATGTGCAGTGACGGCAAGGGCAACCGAAACCTTGACGATAAGGGGAAACAAAAACTGGATGGAAAGCCGGACGCTGCTGCTGGTCGCCGGAGTCGTCGGAGCTGCTGGTCGGCAAGGGGAAACAGAAACCGAAAAGAAGTTGTGGCGCCCCGAACTGAGGTGCCTAGAAGCCTTACTCCGGGATCGTTTTGATTGGTAAACGTGACTCAGGATTGTTGCCCTGATCACGCGACAGGATTTTTTTTTATCATTAATACATGGAAAATTTCCATCATTCATCTAACATGAAATATATTTCACATATCACAGTTATAAACCAAAACTGTTTCATAAAACAAAAATATTCATTTCCATCTCAAATTTATCATCATTGTCTTTACATAAAATTTACATATACAATATTTCATCAAAACTACATGTCATTTTACATGTTGCCTTCATCATCTTTTCCTGTCTGTTGTTGAAAAAGCATGGGTGAGTAATAATACTCAGTAAGCAAGCTATACATAATTTTTCAATCATTTCATGCATTTCATAAAATGCAAATGCAATGCATACATAGCATTCATGACATTCCTTTGGATGCGACGCTACCTAGGCGTCCATCCCATACATGCTCCCATTTCAGGGAGGTCACCGCCGGCCTGGGCCTATTAAGCGACTTGGCAATAGCGAGGGGGACATCCGGTCCGCTTACTACCTCAACTAAGGTCTATTCCTAGTGCACATGCTCATTCTCATACACATGCCGGCATGATATTTGCAAATCATAAACAATTTCATAAAAAGCATTTAATAAATAATTTCACAAAACGAACTTCAATTCATGTAAAGCAGTTATAGGTATGGCCAACCTTAAATAAATTTCATAAAACAACTTGCAAACAATTTCAAGCATTTTAGAAATAATTTGTAAAACATATAACTTGCTTACCTTCTTAGGAGGTGTCTTCGACCTTCTCTTTTCCTTTTCGTATTCAAGGAGAAATGATATTTTCATTTCTTCTATTCAAGCTGCTTCCCATGCATGCTCTATATTATTTGGGCATTATCTCTTTATGTGGATATTTTTTATCCATAAGTTCTTCAAAATTTTCATCCTTATATTTAAATATTAATCTCAAATTTTCTTCAAAATCACGCTGTTTAGTGTAGCAAATTACTGTTCACAGAGACGTGGTTACTGTTCATGGGTTCCAAAAATTGATATTTTTTCCAAAAATAAAAAATACCATGACATACCTTATGCCTAGTATATCATAGGACATTTCATACATTTTGAATTTATCATTATTTACTTGGCCAAAAAAATCATTTTCTCCATATACAAAAAATCAACATAAATTTACTTAAGCATAATCCTTAATTCCAAAAATCATGAAATTAATATATCATTATTTCAACATCATATTTATCATAATCATACATCCCAAATCATCATTTATCAATTTTGGAGCATTATTTTCACAGATTATATGCTATTTTCCCAAATACCTTATCTTCGCTCCAAATTTTTGATGTTTTGGCATAATTCCATTTAAATATTATATCTATACTTATTTTCTCATGTTTGGGCATTATCTAAGCATGGTTTTACCTTAATTAACATCCAAAATAAATTTGGAAAGAAATTGCTTACCCGAAGTGGAGATACGCCTCTTTTTCTCACACTTTCTCTCTCCAACTTTTTCATTCTTTCTCTAAAGGCCAAAAACGAATTTTGGGGGTGGGAATGCTTGAATTCCTCAAGCTTGGAGTGCCTTTGGACGTCCTCCACCTGCCCCACTATTTATACTTTTTGATTTTTCACAAAATTGGATTTTACCCCCTAGCTTTGAGGTATTTAATTATAAATTGGT
Source organism: Annona cherimola (assembly GCA_030490835.1). Lineage (NCBI taxonomy): Eukaryota > Viridiplantae > Streptophyta > Magnoliopsida > Magnoliales > Annonaceae > Annona > Annona cherimola. The sequence continues at coordinate 80,647,885 of CM059975.1, read as the reverse complement.
ATTTCTTTTTAATTTTGAAAAATTCTTTGAGTCATGTGCTGCCCACCCTAGGCCTGCTCCAGCAACCCTATTTCAGCCCTATTTTCTACCTATTTTTTTATTTTTAAAATTAATTAAATTAAGCTAAATTAATCCTAACCGTTGGTTAATGATAAGATTAATTTGTGGCCATTGGATTTGGCCCCAAAATTCAACAGCCCCTGCAACTCCCTGCATTGCATCTGCATTTGCATTTAAGTTTTTTATTTTTTATTTTATTTATTTATTAAAAAGTCAAAAGTAGCTTTAATTAAAAGTTAAGCTACTTTTTCGATCTCTATTTGACGCTTCATCTTGAACTTTGATTTGTGATTTTCATCACATATTAATCCATTCATCATGTTCATCATGAATTTTTAACCATCCATAAAAAATTTCATCGAATTCCGACGCCCGGATTGCAATTTATGAATTTTTTTCTATTTTTCCACAAAAATCCAAACTTGGATTAAAATATCCAAAAGAATTTTTATTTTGTCTTGTAGTGATTAAATCTCTATTTTGTCTTTTTGTGATTAATTTAATTCAATGTGATTAACTCTTAATCACAGGTCTTAGTCCTTGGTTACTATTCACGTGCAGTATTCACGTGTACTATTCACGGGGTTAAATTCCTAATTGCATTATTTCAATCTCCAACACACATATCCATTAATATAATTCATGAATTTTCATTTATTCATAAAATAATTACCAAATTACAAATATCGAAATGACGCGTATACGGTCGGGGTTTCATAGAAGCTGAGATGAAGGGACGACTGGCAGAAGCTGAGCCTTGGTCACGCTACTGCTGGACGCGGCCTCGCGGGACGACAAGACGAGTTGTTGGATTCTTGCAGACGACCGGCTGGACGAGAAGAGGCGAGCTGCTATTGCGACTGCGAGAAGCCGAGAAGAGAAAGATTAGGGATCTGAGGATTTTCGATTTTCCCAATTGTAGAATTTGGGAGGAGCTTCTACCCTACCGTGTACCTGTGCCCCTAGTTTTCTTTTTTTTTTTTGAACGAACCGATCGAAACGGTCCGACCGTATATTGCGGTACAACCGCCGGTTTGACGATTTTTATGGTTTATATGTATTGAACTGAATCTTATGTTATCAAATCGGATTGGGGACTGGTTCCCGGTCGGACCGGCCGGTCCGATTCGATTTTAATAACACTGATCAAGACCAAATCAAAATGGATTTGCAACTCACAGCAAGGGAGTCTTTTTGGACCTTGTGGAAGTTAAAACTACCAAGAAAGAGTCGAATATTTGTATGGAAAATGCTAGCAAATGCAATGCCTACAAGAGCAAATCTTTATAGAAGAGTGATTCCAATTGATGTTTGGGGTCCTCTTTATAACTAGGAAGGGGAAGTGGAGGATGTGGATCACTTATTTTGAAAGTGTCTAACTTTTACGGGTTGCATCGAGGAGCCTTTGCTATCAGCTATGTGGAATACCTCTTATGAGAAGGTAAGTAATGTGTTCTTTGCTCTATCAAAGCCTAAAAAGAGATACGCTTTGATGTTGTATATTTGCCTCTGTTGGAGAATCTGATATCTGAGAAACAAATGGATTGAGAAGGGAGTGAGAATGGATATTAAGGAGATAGCAGATTGGTGTAAAAACTTCTTGCATTTTGCTGTAAGCTCAAAAATCATTCAGAATGGTAGGCTGGTTATGGACAACCTTAAAGTAAGGTGGAAAAAACCAAGGGAAGACTTTATAAAACTGAATGTTGATTGGGGGGGGGGGGGTGAATTGGGATTTGGTGCAGTCCTTAGGGACTACCATGGATGTTTCATCACTGCCAAAAGCTAGGGGGAATTGGGCATCTTGGTTTCGTTGGCACTGGAAACTAAGGCTTTATTTCTAGGCATAAAATGGGCTTCTAAATTAGGGGTGAAGCAGCCGGAGGTTGAGAGTGACTCCATTACCCTTGCCAATACTCTTCAAGGAAATTGTAAAATCCTTTCCAACTTGAAATATGTCGTGGAGGATGTTTTTGAGATGTGTAATAGCTTTGAACAAGTTTTATTCAAACATATTTTGAGAAGTGGAAACTCGACGGTGCATAATCTTGCTAGACAAGCAACTTTTGGTGGCACCCAAACCCATTGGTGGTGGAAACTCCCACCCTCTTGCATTGTAAGTTCTCTAAAAAGAAACCTTATTTTTAAGTTTTAGGGTGTGTTTGGTTATGGGTAAAACTTTTGAGGAAAAGTTTTTGAAGTAGAAGTTGTCAAATTGATAGAAAATGATGTGATATAATAGGAGTAATGATGAGGAGTAAAGAGAATAAAATTAAAATAGATAGGTTAGTTGTATGAGTAGTTGTGTAAAAATGATTGAAAAGTAGGGTAGTTTGTATAGGAAAATGTGAAAAAATAATTAAAAAATAGAATAGTTATGGAGAGTGAAAAGTTTTGGATTGAAAAGTTTTGGTTGACATTTTTTTGTGCCAAACAAACGCACCCTTAATGTACAGTGTGCCGGCCGCTACCGTCCCTCTCTTTGGTCACTCACTGCTGGGAGAGAGCGTGTAGTTTTTGTCGGCAGCTGTGTTCCTGTATGCTCTATCCTTTTGTCCATCAAAAATAAAAAATAAAAAATTCCACCATACGGAGGGCCGAAATCGTGCCTGCGGGATCATTGGCAGCGTCCACGTTGTAGTGTTTTCTCGTAGAGGCGGCAAGATAAGAGGGGATTATGATGGCAGAACCATATTTGCACACAGATCGAGCTTAGAGCGTCTGATTCGTTGGAATAATGTGGGCGTACGTCGAGCAGTGAGCACTGAGCATCAGGTCCGTTCGGACGTGATTGGCGTAGGTTGGTAAGGAGGTTTGTTTGTTTGGTTTTTGAATTTCTTAATGTGTTATGATTCAGTCATGTGGCTCAAAAACATATTTTTAAATTTTTTTTAATTTATATAATAAGTTTTACCATTTTTTAATATTTATAAAGAATGATAGTTTTATGAAATTTTTTTAAAAATATATTTTTAGCTATTGCACGCGAATCATGCATTTGGATGTATAGAGTCATCTCTTCTTTTTAAATTAGTTTCTTTGCATATTTGCATTTTCTATGTGTATATGTGAGATAGGAGTGATTCAAAATAACCGGTTGTATGGATTCTTCCACGAAATCTCTTAGTTCAAATCTGAATCATTTATGGAGAAATGATCCATAAATGATTCAGTACTCATGCAAGTACGGAAGCCTACAAGCTCTTTGGTTTTTAATTTTAATTAAAAAAAAATCTAAACCATAAATGTTTAACAATATGTATTCATTAATGACTGCAACAGCTACATAAATTGCAAACTTGTATATAATATACTTGTACTATACATTTTTCAAAACTTTTAGAGTTTATTGTTCACTCTTAAAAGATATTATTTTTTATAATATAAGTTCCAATTAAAATTATTTTTAGTAATATAATAAAACAGAATGTACTAAACATGATCAATGGTTTAGATTTTAAAACTATAATTCAAAATTTAAAAATCAAAAGTAAATATAGAGACTTCCATGATTACATAAATATTAAATCATTTCTCCAATTTTTTATATTTGGACCAACTTTAATACAACTAGATGCACTAATTTGTTTTGGTATTTTCATCTAGCTTCGGATTCATCTTCATCATTTTATCGATTTTAATCCATCCATTATATTTAAACTAAATACCAAAAATTGCATCAATTGCTATTTTGTGTGGTTGCATCTTGTGAAAATGTAAAAATATGTATAAATTTAGAAAATTATTTTAGATTACTAAAATTTTAGAATGTTATTAAATTCCATAAATTCATTAATCCTACTTAAAATGAATATTCTAAATGGTTTAGATATTGTCACCTTATGGATCCTCATAAAGTCAATCTTAAATGATTATTAATTTTGACAATGATGCTAGTTATGAATTTGGATATTTTTAGATATGTAAGTAAAACAAGTTGTGGTAAATACAATATATAAATTAGATTTGACAAAGGGTATGCTTGGTAATAAGTGAAAGTTGTCAAGTTAAAACTTTTCAATCTAAAACTTTTCACTCTCCACAACTATCTTATTTTTTTAATAATTTATTAACATTTTTTATATAACTACCCTATTTTTCAATCATTTCTACACAATTACCAACACAACTAACTTATCTATTTCAACTTTATCTGATTTATTCCTTATTATTATCCTTATCATATCACATCAGTTGACAATTTCTACTCTCCACAACTTTTCATCAAAAATTTTATCCATTCCTAGACACACCCAAAATCATTAAAAAGGGTTCAAATTAGTACTAAAGTGAATGATACATTCGATTGTAAAGTTAGTCCTCCCATCTATGTGCATTTGTGCAGGGGAATTGATCCCCAACGGCCGGATATAAATCGAGGTGTCTACGTCTAGCCATATAATTCCATTTTTTATATTTTTAAAATAGTTTTTATATAATATATGAGCCCAACTTTAATCTTATCCGTATTCGAATTTTACAATTTTTTAATACGTATTGATAGGTCTTTTAGAATTTGGAAAGGGGAAGAGAGGCCACTTTCATGCGCCAGGGCATGAAAGTACCCCTTTGTTTATTTTCAAAATTCTAAACGTCATATTAATTTGGACATTAACCCATGGGAACACGTCCCCTCAACTTTTTCATTGGAACTCTCTCTATAGCCATCAAATTTCTCTCGAACGGTTGGGATTAAAAAGGCCCTTTATGGAATTGAACATTTGTGAAAGGGGCATTGATCGGCAGCTTCATCTGCACTTCCTTCCTTTCCTTGTGCCGACGACTTGACACTACTGAGACTGACGATTTGCTGCAGCCGCCAAAAATTTACTGCTGCCGCTGATTCGATGTAAATAAAAATAATATAATAATTATTTATTAAAACTATCCCAAAAAACCTTAAATATTTATTTAGATTATTTAAATATAAATTATAGTTTTGGGACATATAATTAACCTTTATTATACTTAGTTATAAAATTTAGGAAATATAATTAAATAATCATTTAAATTAATTATTCTCAACCAATCTAAGTTTCAGGATAGTTTAATTACAATTTTAGACATATAATTAAACCATACCTGAAAATTTATATATACTTATTTAGTTTATACCATTATTTTGTTAATTAAGCATCTAAAGACAATATTATTGTACCAGTACCAAAAAGTCAATACATTTATATTATTAAATCTAAATTATAGTTACGTAAATTTAAATAAATATAATTTGTAAAATTTTATTTTTAAAAATCATATATAATAATTATTATAGTTTTATATATTTATTAATTTTTTATTTCATTCAATTTAAATTAATTATACATTTAATTGAAATAAGAATTTTTAATTAATTTTTCAAATAAAATTCGATGGTTGATATGTTTTATAGTTTATTAGAAACTATAAAAAATATTAATATTAAGGTCTAAGAATTATTAATAAATCACAATTTAATCATTATTAAACTAGTCCGAAAAATTCATATATATTGTATTATTAAATCTAAATTGCAATTATATATAATTTATTATAGCTTTATTTTAAAAATTCATATATAATAATTATTACAATTTTATATATTTATTTAAATTTTTATTTCATTCAATTTAAATTAATTAATTTTAAAATTTTTTTTAAAATTATGTGATTTAATTTTTAAATTATTTAATACAAAATCTAATTTTGAATCGTTCTAAATACATAAATGTATTTAAATTTTTTTGGAAAATATTAAAATTAGATGTCATTAGATGTAGTTAAATACAGATAGATGTTGTTAGATGCAGTTAAATTCAATTAAATCTAGTTAAATCTTATTAGTTGCTGTAAGATTTAGGCGAATTTCATTAAATTTTATTATCTGAATTTCAATTTCTGTAATTAAGGTACAAATGATCTTATAAAAGGCTTAAGATCATATTAAAAGTGTTAAATTATGATTAACTTATTAATATCAAAAGTTAAATCCGTTTAGATCTAGTTAGAGGCAATTAGATCCAATTAGATTTAGGTGAATTTCATTAAATCTTATTATCTGAGTTTTAATTTTTTTTAATTAACGTATAAATGACCTTATAAGTGGTTTAAGTTCATATTATAGGTGTTAAATTAGCGTTAACTTATTAATATCAAATGTTAGATGTGGTTAGATACAATTAGATGCAGTTAGATCCAATTAGATGCAATTAGATTCGGTTTTATATGGTTAAATGTAGTTAGATTCGGTTTTAGGTCATTTTGAATTACAAGAATGCCACTTATTTTCAAAAATAAAAAAATAAATATCTAAAATATTTGAAAAATAGTAAAAATTGATACACATGTTAAATACACTTAAATTAACATTTATATAAAAAATTTTAAAAATAAAAAATGAGTTAATGCACCTAAGTGCACTGAAGCTAAGTGCACTCGGGTGCAGGGATAAAAAATCCAACACAAATACCCCTATTTACATCTAGCCGCTGTGGATGGCTTTCCGCATGTCACTTCAAAAATCGTATGTATTGAAAATTCTTTTAACGAAAATATGTATTGAAAATTTATGTATACTATAATTGGGCAATTTCATCTAGAGGCTTGATCATTTGCACCATGTGACAGATGAGGCCATTTAGGACTGAGCCAAAAATAAATGGGATGATATATGACTAGACATAAACACCCTTGTTTACATCTAGCCGCCGAGGATGGGTTCCCATATATAAGTCCAAATATCGTATGAATTGAAAATTTTTGAATGAAAATATGTATTGAAAGTTCGTGTACACTATAATTGGGCAATTTCATCTACGGGCATGATCATTTGCGCCTAGTTGCAAATGAGGCCATTTTCAACGGAGGCTGATCTCCTGCTCCCGGGAGCAGGCAGCGTTCCCTGCTCCCGGGAGCTTATACCCATTTTTTTTTATTTTTTTTTGAAAATTTCTCCTAAAAAGTGTTAATCTATGTATATTTAACATGTATATAAGTTTTTACCATTTTTGGAGTATTTTAGATATTTATTTTTTATTTTTGAAATTCAGTGGCATTTTAGTAATTTAAAATTACTTAAAATGCCACTGATTTTCAAAAATCAAAAATAAATATCTAAAATATTCCAAAAATAGTAAAAATTTATACACATGTTAAATAAACCTGGATTAACAGTTTTATAAAAAAATATTCAAAAAAAAATAAAAAAAAATGGGTATAAGCTCCCGGGAGCAGGGAACGCTGCCTGCTCCCGGGAGCAGGCGATCAGGCTCCATTTTCAACCGAGCGAAAACCATATTTTTTTCGAAAAATATTTAAAATGACTAAAATACCCTTTTATTTGAAATACAAACTAAATATATACATATTTTTAAAAATAATAAAACTTAACTTATTGATAAAATTTATTTAAAAATACAAAATAAATATATACACATTTTCAAAAATAATAAAACTTAGTTTATAGATCAAACAGACATATATTAATAATTTATATTAATAATTGTATAAAATTTTCAGAAAAATAAAAAATATATTTTGAGCCCAACCTCAAATGATCATATGCCTTTCGTCTAAACCCATTAATTTTTTTACTTTGATGATTAATAAAAAAATTAACTTCATTTATTATATTAAGTGTCATTTATTATATTTAGTTTCATTTAAATCAAAGATATGCATGAGTGTGAACAGTTGCATAGCTAAGTAGTTAGACATCAATATATGCATGATGAGATTTCTGTTTTGATTCCGGGCTAGAGCAAAAGATATGCACGTGCTACGGGCCTAGTTTGTAATTACATCCGCAGAAGATGAGCCCGGATCTGTACACGTTTGCACTCGTATTTGATTATGTATAGATCCTCGTTGTATGAAGCAGAGCTCTTTAAGGTAAGTGATAAGTTTAACTGAATTTGCTAGAAGTTAAAAGCAGATAATGATTCTGTTAGTCTGGGCTAAGCAAATGTCTCGCTTTGCTCACTTAAAAAAACCCATTTACGATATTTTTTTTTATTTTATTTTTCGTATACTTATTAATCTTAGTGTATTTAACATATAAACTAAGTTTTACCATTTTTTGGATATATGTATATATTTTTTTGAGATTTTTAAAGAAAAGGTTATTTTAAATACATATATACACATAGGTATTTAAAAATCTTTAAAAAATATATACACATGTCGAAAAATGGTAAAACTTAATTATACATTAAATACACTTAAATAAAGAAATGTATGAAGAAAAAAGTAAAAAAAAACATTGTAATTGAATTTTTTGAACTGGGCTAAGCAAGTTATTTACTTAGCTTAGGTTAACAGTATTACGTATCCTAAAAGAAAGTACTAAAACTTTGACAAAACCCATTACGCGCTTTACGAATACTCTGGAGGCTTTTTAGGCTTTCGCATTTGCTAAATCGTGAGGATATAAATCGCAAATTCTGTAAAACTTGAAAGGTCAATTGCAATTATACTTGAACATTTTGTACCGTTCATGGGCTTCTGGGCCCAAATAGAGAAAGCTCTTCACGAGTGGTCCACCAATTTTTTTGTCAATACATATACTAACCAATTTCTTAGCCAAATATTTAATTTTAAACATGATGTGCTTAATAAACGTATATAGCTGTATTTTCACAGTAATAATGCAACCATCTTCTATTTATGTCTTCAACTTGAGGTAGTTTTTCAGGTTTGGATTCCACACCAGCACCTCACACACACACACAGCACACACACACAAATATCAAGCCAATTGGATAGTCTCCATCTTGAGTGTGACAACTTTTAATTCCAACATCTTACTCCTTGAGAAAAACTTGCCAACGAATTCAACCGTGGTAAAATTTCTGTAATGAGCAGGTTTATCATCCTCGCATAAAAGCTCGCGGAGAGGCCCATAAAAATGATCGTTATACAAGGTTTACTTCTAGCATGGACTGAAGAGAACAAGTATTTATATTTGTAAGGGTGTTAATGTTACAGTTGAGTTGTGAACCTGTTAGTTCAATTTGTTTATAAATAGGTTTGAGTTAGGATGTTTGAATAAATAATTTATAATTTGCTAACTTATTTAAGTATTTAAACAAAAAATGTGCTAGAGTTGAGATTTTATAACCCGGTAACCCATTTAGTAACTAATTTAATCCATTTAGAACCCGTGAAGAAAAGAAATTTTTGTTATTTTCCCGAGTTAATTCTTTGTCTATACTTTCCCAATTTTTTCTTCCAGAGCACTACAATAAAGGCTATTTGCGACATAATTTTTTTGACAGTCGAAATTTATGTGAAAAAGGTCATAGTTAGAGACAAGAATTATCACTTATCCTAAAATACAAATTTTAATGACATTAGGATTTTGAGTTGCTAAAGATTAATATTTTGGCGACTCAATAACTCCCTGTCACCAAAGCAGAGTATCTCAGCTTGTCCCTGAAGCATAATTTTCAAGCATGCGTGTTAACTAAAATTTTTCTGTATAATTATCTTACTTTTCAATTATTTCAACACATTTTTCACTAAAACTATCATACTTTTTAATTATTTCTACATATCTTCCTATACAACTTCTCTCCACTTTTAATCATTACTTTTATCATTTCAAAATTTTATCAACAAAAAACTTCTCAAATTTTTTTTTTTTTCCGAACTTACCGGACGTACAAAGAAACGAGTATCAAAGCAGAAGTCTTCAATCTCTCCGCCTCTTTCTCGGAGTTTTTTATAAGCTTAGGAAATAGTTTATTGGCCCCTCAAATTTAAAGATTAGCAAAATTAACCTTCTGATTTTATTCTTTTTACAAATCAAACCTTATAGTTTCAAATTGCCCATTATACTCCTATCCTATCGCATTCATCGAATCCCATCTGCCAGAGACGTTCAGTTGCAAACTGGCCTTTGGCTAGGTGCAAAAGGTGCATGGAATTCAAATTTTGACTTCAATTAAAATCAGGAGCCATGCTGCTTCCATGTTATCTTATGTCAACCTATTTAGCGGGTTTCTTTTTTATTTTTTTAATAGCTTTTATTGCATTTATGGGGTGAGAAATTATTTATTTGTAGCCAAGGTAAAGAAGCTTCTCGCTCTCTTCTCTGTTAGAGCTGCATGCTTTGAGAGTTCTAAGAATAGAAGATCGTCATGAAATTGTTGGAAGTTTGCAGGAGATTGACTAGTGAAATGATAAAGGGGAATTGCAGAAAAATCCCATGTCGTAGGCAAAGAGCGAGTGTTGCTAGGGCAAGGGTATAATGCAGAATTTGAAGCTATTAGGTTAGATTTGCAAAAGGATTAAAGTTGGAAGGTTAATTTTTTTTATTGAAACTTGATAGACCAATAAGCTATTTCCCAAACTTAAGAGGGTTAGATAAGCAAAATCCTCTCTTTCTCATTTGTTCACTCTCTTATTTTCCCACGGGCTCTCTTTCTCCTCTGGCTCATACCCTTCCATTTGCAAATTCTCCTGGTGCCATCTAGGGGTGGGAATCGGGGCGGGTCGGGGCGGGTCGGGGTGTGCCCAACCCTGACCCTCCTTTTCAAAAATCTTGTTTGACCCTTATTTTATACCGGGTCGAGACAAGGTCGGTTTGACCCTTACTTTTTTCTACAAGGTCTCGGGACAAAATTCGGGTCGGTATCGGGTCAACGGGTCGGGTAAAAAATTGCGGGTCAAGTAAGAAATTTTTAAAAATTTATAAAACTATCAAGTATAAAGACAAATTTATATTAAATTTAACTACTATATGTTTGAATCTATTATTAATCAATCAAAGTAAATATAAATAATTAAATAAAACATGAATATTAGCATTAAACGTGGTTTTTCTTTTTAATGTAAAATATCAGAAAACGGGTCAGCAGGTTGACCCGCCCCGACCCGCCTTGACCCGCCCCGCCACCCTGTGAAAATTCGAATTTTGCCCCGACCCGCCCCGACCCGCATTTCTTTGAAAACCCGAAAATCCCGACCCGACCCGCCCCGCCGGGTACACACCCCTGACCCGCCCCGGTATTAAAACAGGGTCGGGCGGGGCGGGTCACGGGTCGACCCGCCCCGATTCCCACCCCTAGTGCCATCTACATGTCTTTGTTGCGTTTAGCAGTGACACCACTCCCACAAGCCAATTAGCCCCTTCTCTCTCTCTCTCTCTCTCTCTCTCTCTCTCTCTCTCTCTCTCTCTCCTTCATCAATGGAGAGCACAACAGCGACGACCTCTATTTATTCCGACATTGTCTTTCTTTCTCTTCCTCGCCTTCGGTGACCCCTGCTCCTTGTACAGTGATGCACCTCTACCTAGGGGTTAAAGTTCTATCGATTCGATAATTTTTAGGGTAAACCTTTTTGTGCTTGGTGTTGGATTTTTGAAGTAGACATACAAAAAAATGGCTGATTAGCTGCATTAGCAACTTCAGATGATATGTAGTGAAGGTGATAACTGTTTTATATTCTACTACAATTGCTTGAAATGATTTTTGTCTTCTTTCAAGGATGTTGAAGCTGGTGATGATTATGAGGATGAGGATGGGCCTCATGATGGTGATCCAGGGAGAAGAGTCAAAAAATACACAGGCGTAAAAGTTAAGGTATGTTCCTCAGGTAGCATATGTTTTTATGATATATATAAAAATCAAAAGAGCCGTTACAGTTATTTTAGAGGAGGATTAGGATGTTTAAGAGTCAAGAATTTCAAGAGTAATAGGAGTCTCTGATGAAAAATCCCAGCTGCCTTTGAGCATATATTATCTTCCTTTTATAGAACAATATTGTCGATTTTCTCATATTTCCATTATTAGCGATTTATGTGGTTAGTTGGGCAAAATACCCTTTCTTCATGGACGTGGTATAATGCCAATTTCGTATAAGCTAGCGGAAAACAAGGAATATTTAGGTGGCCACTACATTATATATGCATATGGAATTTTCCATATTCATTCGATATACCTTGGGGGTGAAATTGCTGCAATTAGAAGCCTTTCATATTGTATGGAATTAATTGTAACTAACTGTAGAAGACGATCATAAGATATTTTGTCTTTTAATTCAATGGGTGACTCTGTCCTGGAAAAACCTCTTTTTTGAGTTCTTGTCTTCTTCCATGCACTACGAATGCTCTGCTGCTCATGCTAATCTTGAACTTGATTGGGTTCCGTCCGAATAGATATGTTTGCAATCAGTTGTCTTTACTCATTTTAGCGTTCACTTTTTTATCTTAATTTCTTTGGCAATGACAGGCTTCCTACACTGGACAAGGGGAGACATAATCCATGAAGCAATTAGTGGTGGTCAGAAAACTGTTGTATCGATGACACTGATTTTTACCATAAAGTATTATGCAGCATTAGATTCTCAGTGTAGGATTGCTGTTGGAAATATCCATTTCTATTCTCTTGTTTGATTATCCTGGTGTTAATCGCATTGCTATTCCAACATTTGATTATGGTAAATCCTTTCTTCTTTTCTGGCTTATGCTCGGAAGAGCCATGTGGATTTTGTATGCATCTTTTAATTAACTGATGGCTGGTCGCTTGGAAAATGCTACCTTTAGTGGAGCTGCCAACTCCTACATTTCCTCAACTCTTTGTTTAACGGTGGCAATTGCTGCATCTAGTAACTCAGCAGCTTCATTGATCCAGGTACCTGTTTGGCATTCATTCATTCCACGATGATATGATGCTTGAATTTTTGTCCTTTTAGCTTGAGTGGAAAGGTCTATCCACTACACATTCACTTCCATTTTCTAACCTCTCTCACCTTTTGTGTTCTGCTACCTTCGAGGCGAGGATGCATCACTTTAGGTCTTAGACTGGAAAAAGGGAAAAGAAAATGAATGATAGAAAGAAACCTCTTCTTTTGAACAACTGTCTATGTTTTAGCTATTGTTAGGATAATGTATGGCATTTGGCAATAAAAACAAGTCACTTCTCTCCAAAACATCCCCCTCTCCAAAACATCTCCAATTTTGAAAGAAGAGTAAGTAGATAGTGTAGAGAGGAATGGTTTGAAGGAAAACCATATAAGATCTTGAAGGATACATGGGCTGAATTGCAGCACAAATGCTGCTGGTAATTCACAATTTGCTGGATCGTCCCTATCTTGCGACCATACAAGTGCTGCTAGTTTGCTGCTCACAGAAATTTTGCAGAGGTTACATTTAGTTTTTTCAAGGCTGTGTTTTTAGATCCATGAAATTTTGCGTCTTCATGAGGAGGAAAATTGGGTCATAGAATCATCTTGCTTTGGCATCTTTGATGATGATCAGGATGCAAGAACTGTGGTCTTGATCATGATGGCCTTTTTAAGTCACTTCCACATTCAAGTTCCAAAATTTAACTCAACTTGAAGTTCGGATGTTTATTGTTCCTCTAAATTTTATGTCAAGTTATTGCTAAAGGTGAAGCTCAAGGAATGGTTAGCGAGTCAATTGGAATTACGCTTGGAAGCGCATGAGCCAACCACATTGGATCTTCCACAACACTAGCTCTTGGATCTTTTATCACAGTTAGTGGCGTCTATATATTTTGCAATTGGAAGTCATGTCGATCTATTCAGTTGAGAACTCTGAATTCTTACTGTTCAAAAACTATGAGTAGCCCAAAACTATGGAAATAGGCAAGTCTGAATTACCGTGAAATTTGTTGTTCGTTTCTCCATTTTTTTTTCCCGCGTCAGTTCATTATCTCTATTTTCTCAATTTCTTTGTCTAGAGCTCCTTCTCGTTATCCTTTTCTCTATCTTCTCTATATTCCTTTTTCTCTCTCTTACCTCCAGCTATACTTCTTATCTTCTTCCATCACACCCCTTCAAATCTGGATCTGAAGTCCCGACCCATCAAGTGGTGTTGGAGATGCCATTGATCTTTTACATTCTTGTTAGTTGGTGGAAAATTAAAAGATGGAGAAAACCTCTGTACAAAGTTCACAGAGTATAATAGTGTTTTGCAAGACAAATTACATATACGTATACATATACATTAAGAGAGATGATTCAGCAGTTAACTGCACCGTTAGTGATAGTGCAATTGTCCTAAAATGGGCTCTACATGATCATCAAATCATAATCTACTTTACCCATTGTATTCAGAGAAATGGAGAGAGAGAATAAGGTAGCTAAGCCTGACCATCGCAAATAGAGAGATGATGGAGCCACATGAAATTTTTCCAGTGGAGCCACATGCAAATTTTCCTTACATTAATTGTTGCGTTAGGCTCCTATTTTTTCCTTTAATCGTGTGGTTGAGGTTGCACCCGTTGAATCCAACGGCAGTGGAGGTGTGGTCGTAAAGAAGGTGGTTGTCAATTGGGCGTAAAAGATTATTCCCCATAGTTTTGTTTTGTTTTTTTCTTTTTCCCCTTTTGAAAGAAAGAAAGGGATTGGTAGCACCCCCACCACCAGCCCGTCAACAAGAGACAGAAACAGATGGAGAGGGCTGCCCCCAAGACATTCAACCGCACAAAGAGTTATCAACATATAACTGACTTACAATGCACTGTGGAGGAGTTTCCGTCCACAGACAAGCCCCCCCCAATTTCAGACAAAGCATTTTTAGCTAATAGATGGGCAGCCAAATTCCCATGTCTAAGAACATGTTGAAACCCCAATATATCAAAATGAGAATGAAGAGACCTACTCTCATCCACCAAGTTTTTCAAATTTGACATAGCGTAGCAAATGTGATTTAACCTACTAATTAGTATTAAAGAGTCTGATTCCACTTCCACTATTTTCAGACCCATCTCTACAGCCCAAGAAAGACCCAATAGAAGAGCCCTAGATTCCATCCAAAGTGGGGAGGAGATAGCCTTTTCTATCCAGCATTTTGCTGCAGTGAAGTGGTTATTTGCATCCTGAATAACAGCAGCAAAGCCCATAATATGATCTTCAACTTTGCATCCTGCATCGACATTTATCTTAACTCTTTGATGAGTTGGGCTTTTCCATCTGCAGGGGCTGATTAGAAGGTGAGAATCATAGTGTAGCAGCAGACAAGCTGACTGGAATTGGTGAGTATAGTTGATGCTCCATTCGCATATATTATACAGCAGTGGTGCAATATTAACCACAACCAGGCCATTTCTATAATACTATAATCTCCAATAGCAAGTGATAAGCAATGATAGGAGATAAGTTTTCTGTTGATGACATAGAAGCAGGAGAGTTTCCTTGATTGACCTATTAGCACACTGGGACAGAAATTGTGAGAGAGGTCCACGGAAAGCCACACGAGTAGATCTACATTGTAAGAAATGACGAGCTTAAGATTCCTCATGGAGATTACAGAAAGGGCAAGTGGTAGCAATTTGGATGCCCCTCAAATTTAAATTCAGTTTTGTAGTAGGGTTAATGTATGCAATCGCCAGCCGAACAGCAGCACCTTCTTTGGTAGCTTCAGTTTCCATATCTGCTTTAGATTCGTCATGGAGATTACAGAAAGGGCAAGTGGCAGCAATTTGGATGCCCCTCAGATTTAAATTCAGTTTTGTGGGCAGGGTTAATGCATGCAATCACAAGCCGAATAGCAGCACCTTCTTTGGTAGCTTCAGTTTCCATATCTGCTACAAGACCTTATCCTGTTGAGCTGTCACATCCCCTGTGTTGTTGAGATGCGCTAAACAGTATGCAGCTTTGACGCTAAACTCACCATTAGCCTCTAAAGTCCAGAACAGAGGGTCATCTTCTATCACCCTTGGCAAATGAATCATCCTGACTTTGTACCAACCCACCTGTCCAACTGCTCGAATAACATCTGCTGTTTCCAGACATTTGTAGATTCCTCAATGAAATGCTTGACCGGAGTATCTTCATGTACACCCAGTGGTAATGGTCGAGCTGGGAGAAGGCATCCATCCACCCAGTTATCTTTGAAGAAACATATTCTTCCCCCATGTAATGGGGATCTATCGTTGAGTTGCATTGTACAACATCATGAAACATATAAGGTCTTTTATGTAAATATAAAAATCACAGGCCTAATTTGTAGTTAATATCTGAGCAAGATGGGCCAGAGATCTATACAAGTCTATACTCCTTGTATATAATTGCATATAGATCCTGTTGTATTAAGCGAAGCTCTTTTAGTATAAATTATAAGTTCAACTGAATTTACTAGAATCTAAAAGAAATCTCTGAAACTTTGTTAAAACCGGTTCTTTCGTGGGTTTAAGATATATAAATTCCAAATTCATAAAGCCCTGACAAACCAGAAACAGATATAAATTGTTGAACTTGAAAACTTAGGATGTGTTTTGGTAAGTGATAAAACTTTTGTAGGAAAAGTTTTTGGTGTAAAAATTTTAAATGAAAAAAAATAATGTAATATGATAGGGGCAATGACGAGGAGTAAAAAGAAAAAAGTTAAATAAATAGGTCGGTTGTGTAAATTGATTGAAAAGTAGGGTAGTGATATAAGAAAATGTGAAAAAATAATTTAAAAATATGATAATTATGGAAAATTGAAAAGTTTTAGCTTAACATTTTTTATGCACTACCAAACACACCCTTAATCATTAATAATTATACATGGGTTCTATATGAAAACCGTAATTAAGCTGATTCAAGTACTCCAGACCACACAATATTTGAAGGATATTGTAATGTCATCTGCTTCCTGCTTATTTGAACTCATCCAAAGTATTCAATGGGCTGGACAGCCTAATGCAGTAATTTTATTAAATCCAAATCCTTTATTGCGTTCAAAAGTAAACATTTAGCTAAGAACGTGGTTATCCATCGTATTGGTAAAAGTTTTGATGGACGTAAAAATTAATCACCCTAAAACTAAACACTTTAAAAGAGATTAGATTTTGATGTCCACCAAAACTTTGCCCATACATACTAACCAATCTCTAAGCCAAATAGATACTTTTGAACATGCATATCTAATTAATATACAAAGATAGACATATTATTATAGTGGTACATGCCTGTATGGTTTACATTCTACAGCTTGAAGTACTTGATTAGTCCACCAGCATCGAACTCCCTCGAGAAAAACTTGCCAAGGAATTCATCCATAGTAAAATTTCTGTAACGAACAAACAGGTTTGTCATCCTGGCATAAAAGCTCCGGGAGAGGCCCATATAAATTACCATTGTCTAAGACTGATTTCTTGCTTGGACTCAAGAAGACCCCTATTCATATTCGTGGCTCTTCCGATGAATTAGCCATCACCCTGTGCTCCACGCTTTTGTACTCATCAATTCACATTATCTGGTTGATGCATTGCATGCATGAACATGGATCTTGTTTGAAGAAATAATATTTATTGCATGGAAGCCTGCCTCAAAATAAAGGCGCTTGAAAAAGTGAGCCAAAAAAATGGCTGAGCGACAACGGTACAAACCATGACTAAAAGGTGTACATGAAAAGTATTTCTGTTGTCCTGCAACTAGTGGCTGGAGCTTTTCGTATTAATGGTACTAGACCTGAGTAATAGGTCCAGAGGTTATTAGTTCGATTCCTGGAAAGGATAGCCTGAAGATGCTCTAAATAAGAGCATAATAGGGGAGGTCTAAACCACTAACCCAACCTGATTTATGATAATATATCGTTAAACATTTTGAAAAAAAACCTGATTTTAGAGATGCGACTTAAGAAGGGTAGCTGTGGATCCATCCGTTGGGTTCCCTAGAATAGGTATATAAGTTTCTATTTTTATACCCATGGAGTAAGGTAAGTTCCAAGTAAATAAATATCCTGTTCAATTAAGGGAGTATATGTTCCAAGGTTCTGGTACCCAGATCCAGCCGAATATATTAATATATGTTTGATATAGAGTTTATAAAATATCTTTTACAAGCATAAATAAATTTTTTAGATATATAGGAATTTGTTTAATTTATCACTTACTCAGTAAATTTACTGAATGCATTTCAAAAAAATATATTATTATCATCATAATTTTAGGTTTTTAAATATTACTTATAATAAAATTATAGTTTTCGAATATAATATAAATATTCTTTTAAAAAATTGATTTGGAACTGAAATTGAAATTGATCTAACCTTAAAAAATATGGTAGTATCTAATATAAAATAGGGTAAGGTAATAGTTTTTGAAAATAGAATAAGAGTAGGGTTGACTCGCAAAAAGATTTACTCGACCTAAGCTATACCTCTACCTAATTTAAATCAACTTGATTTCCAACGTTGGTTGGTTTGGTTTGATGGTTAACAACTCGACCTCACTCATGTGCTAGTGTAAAATGATGTAATAGACTTTTTAAAAAAGTCATACAAGATCAAACATATTAATTATGAGACATGATCTTGTTAATCTGAGTTAAGTAATAATTTGCTTAGCCGATGTCAATAAACTTATTTTTAATTATTTTTCAAAAATTTGTTAATCTAGATATATTTAATGTATAGATTAAGTTTTGTTATTTTTGGAGATATATTTTTAAATTTTTAAACATTTGGGCTATTTAACTTTTTTAACTGTTAAAGATTATTAAAATAACCCAACATTTAAAATCTAAAAAAGATATACACATTTTTAAAAATGGTAAAACTTGATTTGATATACCTAAATTAATAAGTTTATGAAAAAAAAAACTTTTTTAAATAAGTTTTTTTTGTCCAGGGCTAACAAGATCATGCTTCATTAACTATTACTTTAAGGAGTCCAATTATATATATATATATATATATATATATATCATAATGTCTTTTAGGCTAAAATAAATCATTCATTTATTTAAATTTTTTATTTTTATTTTATTTTTCATAAATATATTTTTCTAAGTGTATTTAATTCATATATCAAGTTTTTCTATTTTAGATTACTTTTACATATTTATTTTTAAAAATCATCAATTTGAGGAGCATTTAAGTTATTGTTCATACCTTGGAAAACTTGATTTTTAAAATTCAGAAGTAAATATGTAAAAGTATTATGTGAGTCCTAAGTAAATTTATGATTAAAATGATTTTAAATAATATCTTAAATAAATTATAATAAATACCGAAATTGATTTCATGAAAATTAAATACTTTAGTGGCATAGAAATCATTGAAGAGTGTCACCATCATTTTGAGCTAGCCTGATAACGAAATTAAAATTCTACTAGTTATATGCTTTAGTATCAATAATTTGTTTAAGATAATAACAAAAATCATTTCAATCAGATTCTTATATAGATCATAATTCCTTAAAAATATGTATAATTATATATAAATTAAAAAAGTACTTACATCCATTCACGTATGTATTAAAATATAATAATACTTCTAGAATAGTTTATCTACACTGGAATAATATTTTAGACGTTTAATGTCACACATATAACTTTAAGATCAATATTATTACATTGATTTTACTCATTTTGAAAATAGGATATGTAATTTTGATAAAACTCAGTCCGTCGATAAAATAAATTAGGCAGTCTCCATCTAGGAGTGGTTGATGACCACACGGATGAATCAGCTGGGGGTTCTCATTCTAAATTATGTCGGACTGACAACAACTTCACAGCCAATGGTGGGCAACCGGCTGTGGTAGCAAATCCGAATTGCCAATGCCAGTCTGCATCCTACTCAAGCAAGAACAGATGCAAAAACACAGACTTTGAGGAGCACCAAAGGGTGGAGCCAACAGATGGTAGACCACAACTATCAGCACATGAAACACAGCATCATGCTTTCCAGTATGACCCGATGCAAAAGGAAGCTTCTCTTGGAGCACTCCAGCAAGCCTCAAAGCAGCGACGACAGGTCACGAATGGCAGTGACTGGGGTGCTTCTCGGTTGTACCATATGGAGCTGTCTAGCATGGTCGGAGACAATAGCAGAAGGCCACGACTGGCAGATCACCACCCAGATGTGTTGACTATTGGGTATCTCAACCATACGCCAACTGTTGACCATCTAAAGAATGCGAATTATAATGGGCACAACTCAGACGTGTCTACTGCTAGTTCCAATAGGGATATGCATATGGTTGGGTCAACACCGACAACTAACTTCTCTCTCACAACACAGAACGATCTATTGTATGCAGGCATGGGTTTCTTGGCGATTGATTCTGGATGGAACCAGGCCGCTATAGAGAATAGTGGTGGCTGTTCAATGCTAATATCCATAGATGGGAATCAGTGTGCAGAGCCTACATCGCAATATCATGAACCGACACTGCTTCACAAGGATCATAACCAACCTGTCTTAGATGGCCAGCAAGTTCATGGTGCTGAAAATACGAATGGAGGCCTGCCCGATGAACACATCAATGATGGCAATCACATCAATGCCCATCATGGTCAGGCCCCAACGGATCTTGGGCAGAGTTTAAGTGATGAATCTGCCATAAAACCAAAAGGTAGATGGAAAAGGCTGGCAAGGAGCATGGCAGTGGGGTGTCTTTCAGTCGACAACAGGAAAAGGGGAATGTGTGGCAACTCGGATGCAAACAGTAAAAGAGGACAGTGTAGTGATTCTGAGGTGCAAAAGCAAGGCATAAAGCGGTTGAAATCATGCAATGTAGTGGAGGTGGAGACTGAGGGACGACCTCAGTCCCACCTCAGGTAAAATGACCATTCTTGCCTGGAATTGCCGTGGACTTGGGAAACCACAGACAATCTGATGCCTCCTATACTTGGTCAGGAAATAAGATCCCACCCTCATCTTCTTAAGTGAAACAAAACGTAAAGCTAAGGAAATGGAGGGAATTAGAAAAAAGCTGAAATTTGACTCTTGTTTCGCGGTGGACTCGGTTGCTAGAAGCGGTGGCTTAGCTCTCCTTTGGAATAACTCTCAACCAGCTAATATTTTGAGCTTTTCTGCTCACCATATCCACAC
Organism: Annona cherimola; assembly: GCA_030490835.1. NCBI lineage: Eukaryota > Viridiplantae > Streptophyta > Magnoliopsida > Magnoliales > Annonaceae > Annona > Annona cherimola. Next base: position 80,627,055 of record CM059975.1, on the reverse strand, counting down.
GGATTTTTTGGGATGGCTATTTACAGGTTTTTGTGGTCATCCGGTAACTCAGAATCGGTATCAAAGCTGGCAAATGTTGGAGCAACTTAAAAGCGGATCTAATGCACAGTGGCTTGTCTTGGGGGATTCTACTGAGGTCATGGGACCCACTGAATATTTTAGCTAGAAGAGATGGTCTCAGGCCCATATGGATCTTTTTATGATGCCTTGGATAGTTGCAATCTTATGGACTTGGGTTTTGTTAGTCATTCGATGACTTGGAGTAACAATCATAGGGGACCTCAAAGGATGGAAGCTTGGTTGGACAGGGGGCTGGCGACACCCGGATGGCTATCACTTCATCCTTTTGCCAAACTCTTTCACTTATCTGTGGCCATATCGAACCATAGTCCATTAAAATTGATGCGAGATTCGCGGCGGACCAAGTGGAGACCCCCAAGAGAATTTTGATATGAACTATTCTGGGCGAGAGATAAGGCATCTCACCGCATTATGGATCAAGTATGGGACTTGAATCCCCCCACTGATGTGCATCCTACGGACCTCCTAGGATGAAAGATCTCGAAATGCAGCAAAGTGCTCACCAAGTGGAATAGACTAAAGAGGGGAAATTTACGACAGACAATAGAGCGGAATCAAAAGGAATTCTATTCCCTTTTGAGTCAAAGTCCTACTGACCGGAGAGATGAGGAAATACAGAAAATTAAATGCAGGATAAACCTCTTACTTCAAGATGAGGAACAAATATGGCATCAACGTGCAAAAACTCATTGGTTTCATGCGGGAAATAAAAACACGGGGGTTTTTTCACCGTATGGCATTGAACCAAAGACGATCTAACTCCATTGAGGCTCTCCAAGACCAAGACGGGCAATGGGTGAATAATCAAGACCAGATACAAGACCTTGCTCTGAATCATTTCCTCAAGATTTTCTCTTCCTCTGGGCCTTCGGATGCTGCTTGGGTTCAAAGTTTGATCACCCGAAGAATCTCCTCTCTGCAAAGACACAATCTTACCAGGCCTCTAGCCTTTGAGGAAGTGGCAAATGTGGTAAAAGTGATAAGCCCTACAAAAGCCCCGGGTCCAGACAGGATGTCTGCAGGTTTCTTCCAGAAACATTAGAACACCGTGGGTCAGGAGATTTTCCTCTGGTGTAAAAGGTTCATGGAGAGCTCCAACCCCACTGATCAGGCTACCCAAATGCAATCCGTGAACTCCACCACATTGGTTTTGATCCCAAAAAGGGCTGGGGCCCAAAACTTGTTCCAGTTTCGTCCCATTAATCTTTGCAATGTGGTATATAAGATCTTGGCAAAAGTTTTGGTGAACAGACTCAAAATGTGTCTTCATGAGGTTGTTAGTGAGTAGCAGAGTGCTTTTGTTCCAAGTCGACTTATTACTGATAATATGTTGGTGGCCTACGAAGCCGTACATTATCTTCGTAGAAGACAGGGAAGGAAAAGGATGGAGATGACTATAAAGTTGGATAGGTCTAAGGCGTATGATCGGATAGAGTGGAAGTTCCTTCAACAGATCATGGACGCGATGAATTTCGGCCCGGGCTGGATTAACTGGATAATGAGCTGTGTTACATCTGTGACTTATCGAGTGAATGTCAATGGTTTCAAAACGAGGTACTTCCAACCTCAGAGAGGTCTTAGGCAAGGAGACCCGCTCTCCCCTTATTTATTCATTCTGTGCGCAGAGGGGCTTTCCGCTCTGATTTTCGATGCGGCTGCTCGAGCGAGTATTCATGGAATCAAAATCAACCCTCAGGAGCCTACCCTCACTCATTTATTATTTGCAGATGATGCTATCATTTTCCTGCGGGCCTCAACTTCGGATATTAGCATCTTTTTGGATATTCTCCGCCGATATTCTGAATCATCAGGGTAGGTTGTAAATGTTAATAAGACATCCATCTTTTTTAGCTCCAACATGGACATCGGTGCCCGGGATGACATTAATTCTCTGTTGGGTGCATCGGGTCATGAATTGTTGAACTATCTAGGTCTCCCTACATGGTTAGAAAGGACCAAAAGGAATATGTTCAAAGGTTTAAAGGAGAGGGTATGGCAGAAAGTTCAAGGGTGGAAGGGGAGGCTTCTCTCCTAAGGAGGCAAAGAGGCTTTGATGAAAGCGGTGGCACAAGCGATCCTGACATACACAATGAGTATTTTCCTTCTACCAAAATCCTTTTGTTTTGAACTCAATGGGATGCTAAGCAAGTTTTGGTGGGGCGAACATGGTGGTAAACATAAAATGTGTTGGGTGGCATGAAAAGAGATGTGCAAGACAAAATTCTCGGGCGGGATTGGATTTCGGGACCTCAATATTTTCAATTATGCCCTCCTTGCAAAATAAGCCTAGCGTTTCTCTACGGTCACTAGCTCCCTATGCTATGACGTTCTAAAGGCCAGATACTTCCCGAATGGGGACATTTGGAGTTGTCGCGCAAAACTGTTTGACTCTTTCACATGGAAGAGCATTCTGAAGGCAAGAGATGTGATTCGGTTTGGGTGCAAGTGGCGGATTGAAAACGGGAAGCGAGTTCTTTTCTTCAAGGATGAGTGGCTTGATTTCATGATTACTAAGGTGGGGCCTCTGCCGTTATCAATTCCAGACGACGTGAATGTAAGCCATTTTATTTGCGAAGCCTCAAACTCATGGATTAGAGATCGCATTTTGGCGACTGCGGGGGATGAGGGGTGGCGTGTCATCAATCAGATTCCCCTTCCCCTTCCTACACAAGATGATATGATTTATTAGAAGTTCGAACCTCGCGGGGTCTACACCGTCAAGTCGGCTTACAAAGTCCTCAGCTTGGGACATTGTTACTCTCCTCTTTCCCCCATCTATAAGGCAATCTAGCAGACTAAACTTCCTAGCAAGATCTTAATATTTGGCCGGAGGCTATTCAAGAATGGACTCCCAACCTTCCTGAATCTTCGGAGCAGAGGCATTGATATCGATCCTCTGTGCTTGTTTTACAGGTCAGGACTTGAGGATTTCAACCATTTATTTTTGGAGTGTGAGCTATCTAAGGGGATATGGTTTTTGGCAACAAGGCAGATCTCTTTCCTAGCCATTGTTCAGGATATTGTCACTTCCCTTGCATTAAATCATAGGTCTGATGATCTAGGCCTATTCATCATCTGCTGTTGGAGGATTTGGTTCTTGCGGAATGCATTAAGAGTCGAAGGGGCAAAACCGGACTTCTCAAACTTGCTTGAATGGTGCAAGGAGTACCTGGAGGAACATTGCAGGGCCCCTCCCCTCATACTGGAAGGCGCGCTCGATCGGCCACTAGTTCCCAGATGGACTAAACCACCAGATGGTGTATTTAAGCTTAACGTGGATGCTCGATTGCAACATTGGAATTCGTCTATGGGTTTTGCCGCCGTTATTCGGAATTCTTGGGAGTCCTTTATTGTTGTGAAAGGATGGCGTCGGGGTGGTTCGATGAAGCCTTTTCTCATGGAGGCACAGACTTTTCTCCTTGGCGCATCTTGGGGACAAGAGCTCAACATGACTAAACTCCAAATTGAATCCGATTTGCTTCTTTTGGTCAACTTGCTCACTACGGGTGGCCCTGTTTCCTCCCTTGTTAGTCTCGTAATTGAAGAAATCAAGATTATTCTCTCTTCTTCTAACTAGATCACTGCTCATCATGTTCTTAGGCAAGGAAATGCAATTGCACATGCCTTAGCCGACGTTCTCTCTGTTTCCTCTGTAGATCATCAGGTTTGGTGGGGTACCCTCCCTCAAGCTATATAGGAAAAAATTTGTATAGACAATTTTTTGGCAATACATTCTCTTGGATCATCAGATTCCTCCTCCCTTTCTGATGGTTAGGGATTCGCGATAGGGTGTTACCTTTCTCATAAAAAAACCATTATAGGAAAAGTTAATGAAAGACGTCAAGAAGTAGCATTTGTTGCTGACGGAAGATGGAAGGGATAACGTGACAACCAAGTGTACATTATTGGCTGCATTTAAAAAAAAGTATAAATTCTTAATAAGTAAGATTTTTTTTGCTTATAATAATGTTTTGACAAAATCAAAACTTCCTCTCAAATCATGAACTATTTGTAACCAAATTTCTTCTTAATGCTAAATGAAATAAGCCGCAAATTATAAGTAACTAAAATTTTCTCTATAAACATATTTTAGCCTTTTGTAAGAAAATTTTCTTTGCTAAAAATAAAATTTTTTATTGTCATTATTTAAATTCAATAAGCATATACATTTGATTCTATAATATAAACCTTGTTTTATAATAGATATAGTGTGGATTTTTTACTGCATGTACTTTTATATGTAATAAGTTAAAATGGCTGCATCTTAATGAGGCTTGCTTAGTAAATGAGATGAAACGTGGTATGAAATGAAAAAAAGGATTGTTACAAAGGCATGACCTTGTTAGTTGGGGCTTGCTCTAATAAACTTATTGAAAATCTTTTTTTATAAACTTACTAATCTAAATATATTTATTATATAAACCAAGTTTTATCATTTCTAAAATGTATATTCTTTTAGATTTTTAAATAGAGGTACTTTTAGTAACTTTAAAACCATTAAAAATGGCTAAAATATAGACATGTTTTTAAAATATACATATACATATCTCAACAAACGATAAAATTTAATTTATACATTAAATGCATCTAGATTATATAAAAATTTAATTAAAATAATTTTATAAGATACAAAATCATTAGAGAATAACATGATTTATGGAAATTTACCGTCGAACGGCTTTTGAACTCTCTACCCAAACCATATCATACAATATAAATAAGGGGTGAATATCCTCTTTCTCATTCCTGCAAAAACAGACAAGAAGGATCACGTGGAACACCACACTTGTTGAGATTTAAGGCAGAACATGCTATCTAAACACAAGGACTTTGCATGGAACTTTGGTTCTCCAAATGGCTTTTAGATTAGTAGGGCAGGCAACATCCCTATAACCGTTGTAGATCTCATTTGATCTCATTAGGATTCTGTAGGCTGATTTTACCCAATAGACACTATTAGGCTCGTGTTTTTAGAGAAACATGATTTCATGCACTTAGATATACTTAGCTTCGGTGTACCTAAGTGCGAATATCATTTTTTTACACAAATGTTAATCTAAGTATATTTAGCATATGTATCAATTTTAAAAATGTTGCTGATTTTAAAATATCTTCAAAAAGGTAAAAATTAATACGCACCTTAAATATACTTAGATTAACAGTTATATAATTTTTTTAAAAAAATAAGTTAAATACACCTGGGTGCACCGAAGCCAATTGCACCCGGGCGCATGAAATCATGTTCCGTTCCCAAAACCATATGTCTTCCTCGTCATTGCTCTATACAGAGACAAGGCTGACTACCCTCCAACCCTCTTCTCCCCCAGCTGCCACTACTGGATCCTGCTTCTATGTTCTGGTTTGGTTGTCCATGAAGTGACTAACCATGATGTCTTTCAGGATGGTGTGAGGGTCTAGCACTCTACCTGCCATTACCTTAGATGACAGTCGCGATGGCAGAGATCCGGCAACATCTTACCAGGATCTGTCATAAATTTGAAAGTAAAGGACCATGTGTACATAAAATTCCACCTATGGTAACCATAGATTTGTACAACGAATTTATCAATTAGACATAAGACAACAAAACTAATTAAACTACAATTATTTCCATCATTCACATCTCCATGAAAGTAAAATACACCTTTATAATTCCCGATATATTAATAAGGCCTTAGTAGGTCATATATCTATGACTCACAATCTCAATACATAAATACATCTTGCAACTATCATATAGTATACATCACATCTCATATATATATATCAATCTCAAATAACTGTAACTCAAAACTAATATGACTGATACTTCAAACATCCCACATTAGCTCGAGAACAAAGCTTATAGCTAGGTGCCTACAATATTATTCCTGCTAAAATGTCAAACATAAACACATGAGTTGGACAAACTCAGTAAATAGGTGTGATCGGTAAAAAATGTCAAATCAATGTCGATTTCATCATATGTCATGTTACCACATACAATGCAAATATTAGGCTCTCACTAGCCTCACACAATCATGTCATGTCACAAGTACACACATGAAACTAAACCAACCTCATGTCCATCTAGGGCCATGAACAATCCTATCCTCATGTTAATAAAGGGTCATGAACAACCCTATGCAAACTATGCACATGCACCACTCATGCCACATGCATCATGCTAATATTAATGTCATGCCTCATGCTCATTTTAAACCATGCATGATCGGTTTATCAAAATCATGCGCAAACGCATAACCAACAATACTAAATTATTTTCAAAGGCCCTAGCTCCAAATCAAATCAAAAATCAATACATGGCATGAGAAATCCAACATCAAACTATCTCGAAATCTATCCAAAGATGCAAACTTGGCCAATGAATTACTCATCCATTAACCTCTCATTCATTCATCCAAAACCTACCCTCCATTACCATCTCAACATAGGAATTACACAATTCCAAAATCCATCCAACTATATTCTCAAGCATAAGTTCAAACCTTCATTTCAAAATATATAACTCATGCACATCAATCCCATCACGAGTTCCATTTCAAATTATTCACTATCTCACATGTCCCAGACATGCTCAATACATCGTTTACATTCATAAAGTTTTAGATGCCTATTTGTACATCATTCCCACACACTTAGCCTCCCTTAGGCATTTTATGAACAAAAAATAGGCGTTATATATAAATCATGCCAAATCACTCAAAATCCATGGGATTCCACCCAACACATCATAATATCATACAAAATCATTTCTAACTGTTTCCATTTTCATCATTTATATTCATTTCTATCAAAACCTCCAATTTCCAATCTTTCAAAAATCTCTACACATGCCCAAGGTCATGAAAATCCAATCAAATCATTCAACAAAAGTTAATGCCCATAAATAAACATCAAAACACGTTATTTGCAAATCAAATCTGACATTTATTTCAAAATGAAATAACCTACTTACCTCAAATTCAATTTCAACCAAAATTCTTCAAGTTCTCCTAAGCTCTAAGTTCTCTCCTTGAACTAAGAAGCTTCCTTGATGTAAAAAGGAGACGAATTTAAGGACTTTTGAATGGTTTCTCATAGGAGAGCTATGGTTATAGGGAGGAAGAAGGGAAAGAAACAGGGTGGACATGGGGTGGGTTTGGACCCTCCCTGCTTAAAATAGATTCTCACACGATTTGACCGTGTAGGCCCATAAATGGCTCGAGTTTAGCTATCTTGCGCCAATTTGCCCATAACTGTCTCTATACAACTCCAATTGAGATTATTCTTTTTGCGTTGAATTTCTAACTTCAAGTAACATCTCTCCACAAAATTTCAACTTAAAATTACATTATCAAAAAATATGGCATGCATTTTAGTATATAGCTTTATTAACAACTTTCACCCATTTGCTACACATGTAACTATATCATGCAAAAATGTGTCCAAATACTAAATCAATCATAATATATATTATCATCATAATGTCACATTCATTTCATTTTTTAATTCAAACACATCTTATATAAAATTGGACCCATTAACTCATCTCTTTAAACATTTTGCCTCTGCAACAAGTCTCATTAGCTCAAATCACATATGTCATCTTCATTGCCTCCAAAATCACTTCTCACATATCACATATGCATCTAGCATCTCATCCATGCTATAAACCATCATGTTCTATGTCATTTTCAAAATTTCATAAATCAAGTTCATTTCTTATCGAATTTCCTCTGTTAACCCCAAATGACTCAATTCTCAAAGTCATCCTCTCAATTTTATTGTCAAGCATCATGAACACATTTCAATCATATCTATAATCATTCTTTTGCAAATCATGACTCCCATTAATGACTCTTGGTCATTTTATTATCATAATTTTTTTTGGGCTTAACTATACCATTAGGCCCATTTCAGTCATAGATCTAAATCTGCCATTTAAATCTCACTCATAACCATACATATCTATTACCAGCAAACTAGGTATCTCGCAAAAGCCTAACACATTTTAAAATGAATCAACTTTAAATAATGCCTTATTTAGTTAAAAATTCACATACAAGAGTCAAAGCTCAAATGTATATCATTCAATCAAATGGAGGATTTCTACATATCCAAAATCATTTAACGAACATGTGTAAATCCATCCCAAGCATCTATCAAGCTATTTTCCAAAATTCACTCATCCATCTCTCAATAACTAGAATTGCAAATTCACCACAGGTCGCATAATCTTTCACATATTCAACCCTTGATTCATCAAAATCCTATTATCATCTAGCTTCTCAAGTTACATTATACATATCATTATTGATTTATATAGTTGCTAATACCTGAGGTATTATAGAGGGAGAGGACCAACATTTTGTAGATTGACATCCACCCACTTGTCGTTAAAAATTGAACCTTCTTACCATTCTCAACTGGCCATTCGCACCCATTAAGAATGACTTCTCATGCCTTGATGATGCACCTTCGAGTAAAGAATCGATTGCTTTCTCCTCACATGTCTATAGATTCTCGCATTGGAAATGTTTGGCTCTTAAAAGATTGCAACACAGGGAGTCAATAATTGTGGACAACCTCCAAACCTATTTGGTTAACAAAGCATAGTTGAAGGTGGAAATATCTTTGAAGCCCATACCCCCTGTAGCCTTGGCCTTGCATATATCTTTTCATGCTACTTTGCTCATTTTGCACTTGCTTCCCGGTTCACCCACCAAAATTTGCTAAGCAGTTCACATATCTCATTACAGAAAGATTTAAGAAGGATAAAGATGCTCGTAGTATAAGTCGTAATAGCTTATGCAATTGCCTTAATAAAAAACTCTTTGCCACCCCAATAGAGGATTCACCCTTTCCATCATTGGATTTTCTTCCATATTCACTCTTTTGACGCTTTAAACATGTTTTTCTTTGACCTTCCTAACCATGCAGGAAGACCCAAGTAGCGGCTTATGTCTTTATGATACCAACCTTCCAATAATGTCATCTAGAGGACTAAGTGTTTAGAGATAAGATCTAGTTAAGTATTTAAGGTAGGTGTAATTGAATATATAATCAAGTTTTATTATTTTTTGATATTTTTAAGTATTTATTTTTTATTTTTAAAGACAATGGCATTCTTGTAATTTTCTAAGCCCAAAAAATTATGAGAATGCCACTATCTTTAAAAATAAAAAATAAATACTTAAAAATATCCAAAAGTGTTAAAACTTAGTTTCTATATTCAATACAACTAGCTTAACATATTTATGGGAAATTTTTTTTTAAAAAAAAGCCTAAAATATGTTTTTTAGGCCGACCTAAGTAGGCCTTTACTTAGGCTAGCCAAACCGGATCACGTGTCAAGTGTTTGAATTGAATAATATAACTATTTTGTCTATATTAATCACTGGCCCAAGCACGAGGATATCCAACATATTACAAACTTCTTGGCTCTTAGCTTGGAGAAACATTAAAGTCTTATATGTAAAAAAATAGGTGGGTAAGTACTGGCCCTCACAGGCAAATATTTATGCCATTCAACTGCCTTTGGTCTTGGGCCTAGGAAATTAAAGTTGATAGGCCATCAGCACATATGATGAACAAATATGAAGAAAGTGGATCACCTTGTCTCAATTCCCTCTTTGGATGGAAATGTTCCATTTTGAAGCCATTTATATCTGTTCAATATCTAACATACTCCAAGAAGCTCAACATCCAGCTTATCCACTCATTACTGAAGTTCATTTTTTCCATAATCCAGGTGAAATAGTCCCATTCAACTCTGCCATAAGCCTCAAATATGTCCAATTTTACAACGATCCCTTCACATTTTCCTTTCTTCCTACACTGAAGGGAATGAATAAACTTAATGTGGATGGACCTTCTCCTATTGGAAGCCCATATGTGATCATTGACGTGGTGATCTTCCTTGTCAGGGGCCTAGAATATCTTGTACTTGCATTCTCTTATAGGTTTCTTACCATCTGACTATGTGTTGAGAACCAACATGATGGTTGATAATTAGATGTTGCAACAGAGAGGTGGAAGATTTTAGCACATGGGAACAAAGACAACCAAGCATGATTAGACATTCTGCGATCAAGTCGAGCCTCTACATGATGCAAGCCTCTCCTACTATTCTTTTAGGTCATGGGAGGGCCCATAAAAAATTGAGATTAAGCATGTTATAGCAATTCATCATCCCCCTAAAGAGATCCATTTGAGCTTCTAGTCTAAACCTGCAACTTTAGAATTCTTTGTGGCCAACTACCTCACTAAAATCACCCATGATGAACCTAGATGTGTTAGATTAATCCTTAAGAAATGCGAGAAGATTCCAACACTCAATTCTATGACTAACTTTTGGATGACCATAGAGGCTAGTGAACCTCCAACACTGCATTTTGACATCATTGTGATTACATGACTAGTTTCAAAGTGTAAGGGTAGAATCCTCATTCTAGAGGAATGTTAAGCCTCCCCTTCTTGCTTCTGAATCAATTGCTAGGCAACAATCAAAATTTGGCTTATGCCTAACCACTTCTATTTCCCTTGCTATTCTCTTCGTCTCACTAAAGAAGACCATTTTAGGAGCATTTTTTTCTTACCAAGTCAAAAAGACATCAAATTGCTCATGAGTTTCTAAGCTCATGACAATTCCAAGCAACTATAGTCATTCAAGGGAGGTGGGACTGAGATCCCCTCTCAGCCTCCACCTCATCGCTTACAATTGCTACGCTTGTCTTTGATGGCTTTCGCATTATAGATTGGTGCCTATAAGTTTCAATAGCCATCTGTCTCTTCTCGCTCTCTTGAGATCGTAGCTCGGCACTTGGTGCATCCCTCTCCTTTAGCCATTCTCTTCCATTTGCCCTTGACATTTTGGGGTTTCGCTCAACAATTCTCAATCGCTGAATAGGTTCCAACTTCAATCTCGGACCCCATATTCCAATCTGCATATCGCTGATGGTCATCTCCCTCACCATAGGCCTCCATTAAAGTACATTGAGTAATCTCTGTAGCCTTATCCTCCGTTGAATCATGGTGAGGCAGACCTTCCTCAATGCCGTTCGGGTACCTAATAGGCTTGTTTGCTGCTGAGCTAGATGATGCATAGATGTATGGTATATCCCAGCCCTATTTGTGCGCGTGATCGGGTGAAGCAGGAATGGAATTAATGCCTTAGGTTCCCCTGAAATATTTCGCTGTTGGCTTATCTCATTTGGCTCCCCTACGTTTTTGCCTCCCCTATGCACACTTTTCTTAAAACCTGGTGGTTGCCTTGCAGTCTGCACATTTTGGTAGGCCTTAGAACGTTCTCCTTCCCCTTCCATTTGCTTTCTACAGATGAAATAGCTATTGTAACAGTGTTCCCATTCTCCTCCATCTCATCGTCATTGGCTAGATCCCTTCGCTTAGAACCAGCACATTCCTGAGCCTCGGTGATGTCTACCCTGTCCTTCTCCTCGTCCCTTCGTAGCTCATTGATAATCTGATTTGATTCTCCTCCCAAATATTTTTGGGCTCTACCCTGTTTCCTCTACCCATTTCATTTTTCAGACCCATAGGCCTAGAGCCCACACGCAACTGGTTCCCATATGGCGTATCAGCTTCTGCATTCTGTATCTCATTGTTGTTGAATTCACAGTCTGGTAGCCATGGCCCATGACACCATAGTAGTAACAGAAAAGGGGAAGTTTTTCGTATTGAAAACTGATCCACTTCCTACTCTGTGACTCCGCCTTGATGAAAAGATCTCACCGAAGGGGATCCCTTGCGTCGACCACCACTTTTAGCTTGAGCATTGTATCAGTTGTCATCAGGTCTAACCAATCATGGTGCTAACGATTTGTTTATTCACTAAGAAGGGAAGACCAGAAATGTAAAGCTAGATTGGCACGTGGATAAAGGAAACAATTTTGGGATCGGTCAGCTCCATTAGGACAGCTTCGAGGATCAACTTCCACTTGAACAGCCATATCCTACCTCCCGACATCCTCCACTTGTCAACCTCCTTAGAAAGGAGACCTTATACAGATTATCGCCTATGTCTGTGGTGTGGAAACTGGTTTTCATTTGCTAAAGCCGCCTTAGCATAGACTTGAATTGTTCTCTATTGTTGGCATTGTTGGTCTAAACAGAGCATAGAATGGTAGCCGCATCGCCTGGTTCTATCCGTCTAATTGAATCCTCAATGAATGCCAAAGTAACACTAGTTGTCATCGGAGGTCGTCATCTGAGAAGATGCCCGTCTCCAGAAATCGCATGGAGCTTCCTTCTTTCAAGCCGCAAAGAAAAACCGAGAAGAACCTCCATCCCACTTTGAGCGCGAAAATTTTCCCCTCTTAAAGCAAACATGGGAGAGACTACACATGAACAAAATTTAGATTCACGGGATATAAAACATGTAGGATTTAGAGTTTCATATGTAACTTCGCAATAAATGATTGACTTGCCTGTTTAATCTGGATAATTTGCATCATAGGAGAACAAAATCTAATTTTATCTTGCACCCACTTTTAAGGTGTGCAAGACGTACCATAAACTTCATAACTGCATTTTCATGAAATTAAGTTGATTATAATTTATTAAGTCCTCCAATAGTTCATAAAATTCTTCAAGGGTGTTTCGCCTATTCATTGTGTAAATTTTTAAATTTAATATATTGATTATCCTATATTAGACTTCCATTCCTTCACCTAATATACGAAGTCATGTTGAAGTAACCCATACATCAAGCAAGCATTAGAACCTCAAGATATCAAATTAATGCAACACTATCATTCACAAACAAGCAAAATCCAATCATCCAAGCTAAGTTCACATGCTACATTCCTAGTCTTTAGATTAGAAATTTAGCCAGACATAGTTTTGATTAATCCAGATAACAAAATAATATTATTGAGAGTATCCATCAGAAACAAAGACAAATAAAATCAAAAGAATTAAGAATTGAAAGTTTATTGGTTGACTCTTCAATAGTGCCTAGTTCGTCTCTTAAACTCTAGATGCCAACTCTTCTCAAAAGATGATCTCACCCTCTCCCCAATTTGTGTTTAACAGGTGTTTATATAGCATCTCCTCAAAACAAATGCAAAATAGCTTGAAATCAGAGCACTATGGTTGCTTACGGGTGCCTCTAGCCAATCACAGTTTGAATCATGTCCTGTCCCAAAGCAAGAGTTGCTACTCCGTTTTCTATAAGCTTTATACCTGACATATTTCAAATTGTATCAGAACATCTTGAATACTTTTTAGGCCATTTTGATTTCTATTTTTGCTCCACTTTCTCTTCAATTTCCCTTTACTGAATTTGTTGTCCTTCTTAGTTTCCCAGATCTCCAATCCTTAGTGCAGATTCTATGCTCAATGCAGTTAATTGTACAAATAACAACTGAATATTATCAAAAAAAAAACAATTGAATATTAGCATTTGCACTTAAGTAAACTAGTCTGGTTTGGCAGTTAATCTCTTAAAATTATAACTCAATCAATACTTGTAACTTAAAAACACTTGAAAAGTGAGGTATATATCTGACATACCAAATATATATGCAAAAAAATAAAAATTCAAGAAGTTTTAAACTATAACTAATTGTATTGAAACTTTTCTTATATACATATATGAGCTTTTGCTCATATGTAATTAAGTTATATAGAAGTAATTTTAAGTGACCCCCTTTTCATTTTTAATATCTTGATGTTTAATGGAAGCTCATTTCATTTATTGTATTTAATATCATTCGTTTTACTAGAACACCAGGTTTCATCTAAATCAACAATGTGTATATGATATATTTGTTGAAAAATCTATATTCATCCATAAATAATGAAAGATAGTTAGATCTATTTATATATAATAATACAATTTTTATAAAATCATTTATTCATATAGTAATAACATTTTAGATGATTTAGGTATTGACAATACAACTTTAAAATTTATATGTAGTTGTAAACTATTTTATTATATTTATTTTATGAGGTTCCTGCACATTAATACTAGATAAATTAATAAAATTTCATGATAATATAAATAATGTTGATAAAACAAATTGAATGGATTTTTCATCCAATGTTAATATATTAAAAATGGAAGGGATTACATAAAAGAAGATTTTTTAGAAGCAAAGCCTTATATATGTATAAAGTATTTATTCAATAATACCAATTGTAAATACAAAGTTGGTTGTATTTTTAATAACGGCTTTCTTTTAATTTCTTGGCTAGTTGCGAAATGGATCTGAACTCTTTTGTTTTAATTACCAACCTACCCATATATAAATTAGTTGAGCTTTTTTTTATATAGTAAAATGAGGTGCCTCATTAATAAATTAGTCAACCTTTGTCTTATCCTATCGAGGTCATGGTCAAGTCACTTTAATTATTTGGTCAAAAATCAATTTTTGTAAGCAACTACAATTATCAAAAGTTTAACATACAAGAAAATTAACTACTTAATTGCTAATAAATAATGATATATAAAATAATCAAAATAAAATGGAAAGTAATTAAAAACAACCGGTTGGAAAAATATTACAAATATTTTTAAATTTTCTAAAAATATAAACCATTTATAATATTTATCTACATATATTTTTCATAATTTGGATGGAGGCTAATGTCCCGTTATAATTTTGAACCATGAATCTCTTACTTACATTCATACATTGATGTCAACTGCTTAGTTATCTAAATATTGACTTTTTATATATTTTATCGTAAATGTTTAGGTGGTTCATTAGAAAAATCATTCCACACATTACAATATAACATGAGAGATATTAGAAAAAGATTGCACCAATATTTATTCCATTAAGATAAAAATGATTCTATATATTTGAACCTTAATACATTCTGAAGGACATTCCAATCAAACACTACATGATGCTTCCATTTGGGGCACATAATCCGCCAATAGGTGCGTTGCTTAATTATCACTTTCGGAGGGATAAAACCATCTCATCTTGGCCTAGAAGGTTAATTAGTATCAGCAAAGCCCCTTCAAGATCAACTTGATCTAGCTGCATTTTTTTTAGCTTAGATGGGATGATGATAAAATGAGAATTTGGGATAGAAGTGTATTAAGAATGAAAAAAGAAGATTATTATTTTGAAAATAGGAGAATTGTTTTTGAGAAATGAGAAATTCTATTAGGAAATGTAATTCAGTTTGATGCGGAGCACAACAGAAGCATACAATAAAATAGTATCAAATAAATAGTAGTAAGATTAAAGACAAGAAAATACTAAAATTTACACTGAAAACCCTTCAAACTTAAGAAGTGAAAAACCATAGAAGAGAAATAACGATCTACTATGATAAACAGATTACGAAATTACAAATAGAATGTCTTATACACACCCCAAACAAGAACACCCTAATAATTCCCTATCGAAAGCCCTAATAGAATACATCGCAAGGCTTCACTGAATCACTAACTAATACACTTATATATGATACTCTAATAGGTACTTGCACAAAATTAATACATAATCCCAAATTCATGCAACTAAAATATGCAGAATATAAGACACACTTAACGGATCTCCATGTTGGATTGTATTTTGCACACATCATGTCAATTTGTCAATTAGTTCATCAGTTAATCAATCATGCTTCAATGCAACATGCAACATCTCTCTACCTAAGAGATCACTCAACCTTCATGCACAAACTAGCACACGTGCTCCAACTTGCATTTGAACATCAACCTTGTACTCGATCATATAACAATTATAAAAAACATAAACTACATTCTATTTCAAATAGCATTGCATTCACAGGGCTCCGTAGGCTCTCTAAAATCCAATGCGAATGTACTCTCAGGATCTCACAACCATTGTCTAATGCGGAACTCAAAAAAACTCAGCTTATCTCTACGTGCTCTCTATACATCCTTAGTATTTGCACAACTATAGATTAATACAAATAATGCAGAACATCAGTAGCTTTGTAAATTTCATTTGCTCCCCCTTGTTCTAAACCATCTTTATGCAAAATTAACCATTTTGATTTACAAACTCGTCAGATTCATATAGTTTGAAGCAAAATCTGCCCTAATTGACCTCACCATCACATTTGGAGCACTCGAAAACATATGAATCCATGTATTGAACACCAAATCAGACTTCAGGATCACTCCAGCTGAAGAAAACCTATCTTCATTTTTTTTCTCCACCTCCGGCATGCATCTGCCCGTTGCCATCCATGTCTACCACCAGCAAACATGATCTATATCACGACATGTCTAAATCCTCCAGATTTGTGCCACACAGCACACCACGTCCATCTTTTGTCTTGGAAAAATTAGAAACCATGATCGTGACCTTTTTAACACAACAAATCTTGGCCGTCCGTGCACTACAAAGAATCTCAGGCCTTCACGTCAATCACCTGATCTTGTCTTCCTCAAAAGTTGATCTGACAAATCCACCTTCCAAATAACGTGTTTCTTCTGCTGTACGTCTAGTAACACTTGTCAGGAAATATGATTGGATTTATACCAATCACAGTAAAAGCACACATAATCAAATAGAATCAAAGAAATAGTAGCAAGATCAAACATAAGAAAATACCAAGATTTACATGAAAAATTCTTCAAATTTAAGAAAAGAAAAACCACGAAAGAGAGATACCGACCCATTATGATAAACAGATTACAGATATGTAAATAGAATACTTCACATACACTCCAAATAAGGATATTCTCATAACCCCCCTCTCACATCCTGACAGGACAACTCTCAAGTTTCCATTGAATCCCTAATCGACAAACCTCTGTATAGGACTCCAGTGGAAACTTACCCAAAACTAATACATAATCCCTTATCCATACAACTAAAAAATGTAAAATACAAGATATACCTAACAGATTCCTTTGTAAAATCATCTCATCCTAGCCATGAACAACTCTTAAATATTCTAATTTTTGCCCAGCCTCTGGCAAAAAAAAAAAAAAAAAGTCATTAAAATCAACGAGAGCTGAAGCAAATCCTGTTCTCTCATTATCTGTCATCTTTTTGCGTCAATATTGAGCTTGAATCTCCCAGCTACAGGTTTGTTCTAGTATGCATGACTTTTCAGATTCATAAAGCTATTATTAAGTAGCACGATGGCATCTTATATTGCCATTAAAACATCGTACACCAGAGGTAAACGTCTGCAAATTGAGGTGGCATTTCTTTGCTACAATATTTGATTTCGCCATCATATTCTCCAACAAATCAAAATGTGGAAAAGTAAAAGAGGTCTATTTTTTCTTCGGGCTGTCACTATCATTTCTTTTTATAATTAAGAAAATTATTTTCCAATATTAATCTAAAGTAAAAATTAATTTTCTATTTTTTGTATTTTTTATTTCTGCCCCTTAATTGCAACCACTTTTCAAGCTCATATCTGAAATTTTTTTTTTTCAATTTACAACTTTTTTATTATTCCTTTCCGTAGGAAATTTTGCAAGGAGTGCAACTAAGGTGTGTGGTTGGATTCCCTCGGACACAACGCTAATACTCAATTCAGTAACAAGGGAAAAAAAATTTCCACTTTTTAGTGGTGTAACCTCTTACTTATCTAACTCTGCTGCTTTTTCTATTATTACTTCTATATTTTGAACATTATTTCACATTTTTCCGTACAATTTTTTTCATAGTTACAGACGGAAGTTTTACTCACAACAATCAAAACCTTTATAAAGTAGGTTTTTTTTTATATTTCCATGCAACTATTAACTACTCTATTCTTTAATCTTTATTCTTTTACTTTTAATCATTATTCATTTTATATTACATCACTCTTTAACTTTTTAATATTTTTTCCTCCCTTTACAAATTGTTAAATAATTTTTAAAATTACTATACTATCAAAGTATGTCCAGATCAGTCACTTACTTCTAGATCAAAGTCAAGATCAAGTCACTTACTTTCAGGTCAAAGTAAATTGTTGGAAGGAAGTTAGTTATCAGAAGTTTAATTTATAAGAAAATCAACTAGTTAATTGCTAATAAGTAAGGATAATGATTTAATACATGCATATCTACTAAGTTTCAATACATGAAATGATACTTTCATCAAAATAAATAAATAAATAAATACATGAAATGATACAAGTGTTTTAAGCCTTTTTTTTGTTTTTCTTTTTGATTTTTATGTAACTTATATATAATCTTTATACATACTAAATTTTATCTTTTTTGAATTTTTTACATATAATTTTTAGGATTTCAAAAATCAACAATTTTTACCACCATAAATGAGGGGGAAAACTCACGCACTTTGGTGAAATTCGTTGATTTTTGAAATTATAAAAAATGCGTAGAAAAATCAAGAAATGATAAATTTTGGTTTATGAATTAAAAATTGCAGGTAAATGAAAATTAAAAAATGAAAAAACTCGAAACATCTATCTAAATAGAAGTTTGGTAATATATACGTTTAATCATTATCAAATAACTAATGATTTATAATAAAATGGAAAATTAATTAAAAACAACCGATTGGAATGGATGGAGTGGAATTTACTTAAAATAAAGGAGTGGAATCCTTAGAATGTTATGACTCAGATCTATTCATACAAAAATTATTAAATGCCATAATAATTTTAAAAAATATTTATCTACATAGGAAGGGTGTTTTAGAAAGTAAGTATAGATGTCCAATTAAAAACTTTAAAATTGATATAATTAATTATTAGAAAGCCACAAAATTCAATTAACGTTGATGACAAGGTTGGTTTGGAAAGTTTATAAATTGTGATGTTTGGGGTGACTTTGTTTAGCAAAGCATGGAAACAGAAAATGAGAATGCAAAAATCAACAACCAATTAGCCATAATTTCTCAAAATTTACCATTATATTTCAAATAGGAAAGCAACTTCGGTCAAATAAGTTTTGTTCAAGTGGATCCTACCTTTATCCTATTTTTAATTAAGTAGATTTGCGGCCGATTCTA
Organism: Annona cherimola; assembly: GCA_030490835.1. NCBI lineage: Eukaryota > Viridiplantae > Streptophyta > Magnoliopsida > Magnoliales > Annonaceae > Annona > Annona cherimola. Next base: position 80,608,054 of record CM059975.1, on the reverse strand, counting down.
TCCTATTTTTTTAGGTTGGTTCAGTTCCAAATAAATTTCTTATGATAATGTGAAATCGCAAATTTTTAGACAATTTTGTAAATTTGTAGAATATAAATAGATAGAATAAGAAATGATAATTATGAAAATGTGGAAGGTTTTTTTTTTACAAATTAGTAATGGGTGATATTTTATGTATATAAGAATTAGAGGTATTTTGTAATTTATATAAAAGTGCAATTTCATATTGAATGATGTGAAAATTTCATGTTGATGGAAGAGTTACATTTATTATATTATTTATTTTGTAAGTCTAAATTATTAGTGAGATTACAAGCTTGAAATACCCAGAGTTAGATGTTAAATGGTGTGGAGTGGTTTTAAATATTTTATTAACCTAATTTAAAACAAGTAATTGTGACTATTTTAATCACTAGGCACTAAGATTAGAGTTAAAAAGTTTATAAAGAGTTTACCAAAATATTTACGAGAAAAGGATAATTTTGTTATGCTCAATTCCGGTGCATTGAGACCCACAATGAGATAAACCTCAATTTTAAATTGAAACTATATCCATTACATAGAATGGACATTCCAAGATATTTGCATGGACTATGGGAATTTCGAAAATTTTGAAAGTAGCCGGACCTTGAAACCTACCTTTCCCAAATTTAGTCAAGTGTTTTTGATTTGGGATTTATCTTACCTTACAAGAATCGAAAATAAAACCTTACTTTACCCATTTTAGAATGCCAAATTTTGCACTCTTAATTTCAATATTTTTCTCCAACCTTTCCAACATTTTCACATATCTTTGCGAAATCCCAACAAAATGAGTTGGCAAATACAAATACCTATGAGACCTGATCTTCTACGACCGGTCGGAAATTCGGTGATTTCCGACCGGTCAAAAAATATATTTTTTTGTTTTTTTTTTTGAAAAATAATTTTATAAACATGTTAATCTAGTTATATTTAATCTATAAACCAAATTTTACCATTTTTGGATATGTATATATATTTATTTTGAATTTTTAAATACAGGGGTATTTAAGTCATTTTAAATATTCTTAAAATGACTTAAATACCCCTGTATTTAAAAATTCAAAATAAATATATATACATATCCAAAAATGGTAAAATTTGGTTTATAGATTAAATATAACTAGATTAACATGTTTATAAAATTATTTTTCAAAAAAAATTTAAGAAAAAATATTTTTTGACCGGTCGGAAATCCGGTGATTTCCGACCGGTCGTAAATGATCAGTCGGCAATACCTATTACAATGTGTTTTAGCAATCAATGAAAAACGACAATAGTAACTTCCACGGCAGTACGTAGTCCTTACAACGATGACACTTATAATGGATATCCTTTTAAATATCATGAGCAGGCCCCACACTATTTGTTGGATAATTTCATGATCCCCTTTTTATTCATAGATTCACACGACTTATTTTGTTTCTGTTCTGGATAGATGCTCTTATTCATAACGTGAGTCATGCTTCAATGTGCTTGCGTAAGCTTTACACACTTTTTTATTTTTAAATTTTTACAAATATCTGGGCTCAAACAAAATCTTTTTATTATCCAAAATTTTATATTTTATTTAATTTTTTTAAATTTTCAAAAAAAAAATAAGCATCTTCATGTGCTAACATATAAATGATGTTTCGTTTTTTCATTTTTAAAATAAAAATTAAACAAAATAAAAATGTAAAAATTTCATATGTAAAAACATCTTGCTTTAGCCCTTATATTTATATAAAAAAAAATTGATAAAAACACGAGTAAAGCTTCCACAAATGCAAAGTATGATTTCTCAATAGTCTCATACATGATACTAAGGCTTTTACCTCAGTGGTAAGAGTTAACAAGCTTATCAGGCTTCAATTCTTCCCGCCAGTGTGTGGGTGTTTTATTGTTCCGCCAGTGCGCCGGTTTTATAGCTTTCTTCCATTATAGAAGTGTTGTGAATGTACTTACTTGTAATGTTGCCACATTGTATAAACACCAATGGAAAAAAAAAAAAAAAAATTCTCGTACTCACAGAGGATAGAGCTACAACTTGAAGCAGTTGGTTAGTCCTCCTTCTAACTCCTTCGATAAGAACTTGCCAAGGAACTCCAGCATGGTAAAATTTCGGTAATGAGCGGGTTTGTCCTTTGTTAAAAGCTCAGATAGAGGGCCATAGGTACGATGAGCCTTCCCTGATTTCTTGCTTGGATTGAAGAAGACGGCTATTGATATTCGCGGCTCTTCCGATGGATTGGCCACTACCCTGTGCTCCACGCTCTTGTATTCATCATTTGACATTATCTTATCCATGCACATTTGCATTGCATTCGAATTTGAGCATCCATCAAAAAAATATATATGTGAGCATCGATCATGTTACAAGAAATAATAATATTTATCTCAAGCCTACCTACAACTTTTTGAAAATTAATTTAATGGATTAATTAACACTTCTAAATTAAATTCATTTTAAAAGAAATTGATATATGTACACACACCAAGTCAGTTAAGTCAGGTGCATATAATACTTTAACTGGGTGAAGTTTATATTTTTTATAGCATTTCCATCACTTCCAAGTTCCAACAATTTTATTTTCCTTATTTTGTCTATCGATAGCTTTTGGCTTAATGTGAAAGTGAAGAAAAGTATAAAAATAATTCCTTGTCCCTTACTAAGCCCAACATCTTAACTATCTAATTATTCTAATTTTCAATTATTACCCTATATTCTAATTATTTTTATATTTTTTTCTTACGACTACCTTATCTATCTTATTTTTTATATTTTTAATCTCCATCGACCGTCATATTACATCACCGTCTAACGTCTCAAAATTTTCTCCACAAAATTAATTTTCCTCCACTTTTATCTCAAACAAAGATACCGGAAAACTGTTTTGTAGGTGTTATCTCCATTTTGTCGACATTAGCCTGCATATGGACTCCCAATTGCATCAGGTTCAGCTCAAACTTGACCAGGGCTTCGCATGGGGTTGTCCTGTGCACAACTTTTGCTTAAACTGAATCAGCACTTTTTCGGTGTGTTTGAGACGAGGAGAACGAAAACGTGTATTAGTAAATGCATTTGGGTACACTTATCTTCAATGCACCCATGTGCATTTAACTTTTTTTATTTTTGTGAATTTTTTTTCATAAAATTGTTAATCTCAATGTATTTAACATTTTATATCAATTTTTATCATTTTTTGAGATTTTTAGTTTTTTATTTTCAAAAATTAATGACCACAAAAATGTCACTAATTTTTAAAAATCTAAAAAAAATCTAAAAAACTCAAAAAAGGTAAAAATTAATACATATATTAAATAAACTTATATTAATAATTTTATGAAAAATCAAAAAAATAAAAAAACTTAAATGCACTTTGGTGCATTGAAGCTAAGTGCACCTGAATATACTTGATCGGGACTCCAATAAAAATGAATAATGAAAAATGAAAATGCTAAAAAGTCAACATAATCATTGCCTAACAATTCCACTTTTTGTTACCCTAGGCCTAGATAAGTTGTTTGACATGTGCATGCATGAGTAAGATCTTGATTTTGATTCCAAATTAAGACAACAGTCACCATTCACATTTAAAAACACAAAAAGCAGAATTAAAACAAAACAAAACACAACACCACCATTCCTCATTTCCGCTCTCCCTAAACAAAAAACCCTTTAATAAGCAATATGTTTGTCCTTTTATACTACGTGCTTTTTAATCACAATTTATCCTTAAAAAAAAAGGAAGATCCTTCTTATCTAAATTCCTTTATGAATTTATCTCGGCGGATAAGCACACAAGGGCCGATAAGAGTTCATTTCGAAATGGGTAATTTGCATATATACCTGCACAGTTTGACCAAAATTGTAGATATACTAACGTAGTTTCACAAATTATATATCACCCCCACATAGTTTGATCAAAATTACATATAACCCTCTCGTTAACGATTACCCTCAAATGGAAGTTGGCGGGATGTTAGCGATTTATTTGATTTCCTAAAACACCCTTCCCCATTCCCAACTCCACCCATTGTCTAGTTATTTGTCAACATTTTCATAGTGTTATTCTTGATACAGAGCCTTGACCGTCTGGTGTTGTGCTTGGGCTACTTTTGGGTTCGTGTAAGAAGGATAAAGCCTATCGCAAAACACACGACTGAGGATCTTCATTTAGGCCTAGAAGGTGCATACTTTCCCATGGTTCTTGTTCTGATCCCGATGTGCAATAAGAAAGAAGTACTTGCGTTTACTAAATCTCAATTTTAGATTCTGAAACTACAAGAGTTCTGTATTGTTTGAATCTAGAAGAAAATTTTTTCCTGTGGTTCGTTTCTGTCGGATTTCTCATGTTAATCAGCAATCGATTGCTGCCTGTTGCAGTCTAGATTGGCCCAAGTCGAACTTGCTGATTCAAGTTCTGGATGATTTTGATAACACGTGATGAAAATTCTAATTAAAGAAGAGGTCAAAAAGTGGCAGTAGACATGGGCAAATATCGTCAAACAGCACCGGGTCATTGGCAATGGGTACAAAGGGGGGGGGATCTCAAATCAACAATGAATTGCAATTACTTAGAAGGACTATGAATTCATAGCTATCTTTGATGTAGATTTCCAGCCATCTTCCAATCTTCTAAAGAAGACTGTTCCCCATTTCCAGGTCTTTAAGATTGAGTCCTTTAACTAGAATTTCATTATTTCTGTTCATATGCAGTTTCTGATCTGACATTGTTCTTTGTTACCGGAGGCAGGACCAGAGCAGAAGGCAAGCAAAGCCAATGCATACACATCCAAATTGAATGGAACCCCTAAAAAACAAAGAAGAATTTGAAAACGGAACTCCTAATCTGATCCAAAGGCCAGATCGTTTTAAGAAAATCAGGATATCATCCACGCTCATCTCTAAAAATCATTCGTCTACGTAAGAGGTGAGGAGATGGGATGGCAGCGGGGATGGAAATGAAGAGATGAGTGCAATCCAATGTGACCACCTCCAAATCCAGCTACATGGCTCTGTTCTTGGTTGGGGCCCATCCATCCCTTTATCACCCTCCAAATCAACTCCGTCTCCACAGCCACATCGTCTTCCCAATCAACTCCCTCACGGACGCCGATGCTGTAATGAAAATATGTGGGCAGGAGAGGTGGGCTTAGTGGGCGCTGATGGTTCGCCACCATCACGAATTGATCCATATGCTCTCCATTCATGGTTTTGCCACGTGCCTTCACCATCGAAATCCATACGTTACGGTGAGAATCATGAATCTCCCATGCAGCGGCTCATAATTGAGCTCAGAGAGCCACCAGCAGCAAAAGAACATGGGATGGGATGGAGGTGTACTAGGGGATCTTGGGCACAAGAGGATGGAATTCGACGAACTAGCGACGGCCATAGTTGACCACATAATCTAAGTCGGAGTAAGACCGCCTGACGGTGAGTCGAACGAAATCAACTTCGGTAAAGAGATATCATGAAGGCCAATTTCGGAGTTATGGGTGAGAATATCAACTAATGTGTAGTATATCTTGAGTACGAGGGAGAAAGCACTTGAGTTTACAAAGAAGAGCGATGGTGCCTGTGTTTCTGTTTGGAAGTTGATACAAAAAGAGGCGTTAGATGAATGAGGCCTACAACCATATGACATCGTAGAAGGTGATCTAAAGAACAATGGGCAGAATGGAGGCAGGCGAGGCAGAAATCTTGCAACTTTCCAGAATTGGCTTGGAATTCCATCGTCAACACAATCACGACGTAATTGAAGAATGTATCATTAATGGTTGAGATTGACATGTGTGGGATGGAGGATTGATGCATTTGCTAACGACAAAATAGGGTTATTTTTATCATTTTTTAAAATTTCAGACCATACATTAACCATAACAGACGAGAAAGTGGGCTCTCATCGGGGTTATCTACAATTTCTGTGAAACTATATATGGGTAATATGTAATTCGGAAAACTATATAGGTATAGCTGCAATTTTGGTTAAACTATGTGAGTATATATGCAAATTTTCCATTTAGAAATGTATACAAATTATATTGATATATTTGCATAACTAAACCATAACCAGTTAGTTTCTAAAATTACAAAAAAAATGTATTCATATAGTTTATATATTTGCAAATATACTTGTTTCATGATGTTAATGTGATGACACCATGATGGCATGAATGTATTTGTAATTATAATTAATCTATCTGGGAGTAATTTGCAATTTTTAACACTATATGGAAATATTCGCAAATTATCCTAATGTCTCTTAAGAAAAATCTGCAAATGCTAAGCGACACCGAATGAGGCCTAAACAAATTACCAAACCCAAGTATCATGTACCGTAGGGGCGGCCACCGCAATGTGTCATCGGTCTATACCGTATATCATGGCCCCGGCCATTGAAATGTGTTATCCATCTACCAGTAAAGACCCAAGTTTGATGAATGAATAATTAAAAGGTACACTCTTTTCATACTCCTTTTCAATAAAACGGGTGGTGTGACTTTTCAATGAGACACCAAATTTATCTCATAGGCTCTCGTATCCTAGATATCTGAAAGACAATGCATAAATTAATATCTTAAAAATGATGGGAGTGATATTAAATTATGAGAACTTATGCATTGTGTCTAAGATATTACCGATCAATGCAAATTTTATTTATGCATTATATCTATCATCATTTGTTTAGCTACGAGCCAAGTTTTATCCAAATCAAATACGTATATGAGCCACAATTGCTCAAAAATAGATATATTTTTGTGTAAGTCAGTAAAAATACTTAATTCATTCATATATATATATATATAAGAATATAATAATATTTTATAGAATTATTTATCCATGAGTAGTTATATTTTATGTTCAAAATACTACTTAAAAATTAATATTTAATGCTAAATCATTTTATTATATTTATTTTACACATTTATATTTTATAGATGAACCCATATATAATAATACTAAACCAATAAAAGAATTTTTATAATAATATAAATTATCCTAAATATAATAAAGGAAGTGAGTTTTTCATCAAACGTAGAATTATTAAAAATGAAAAAAGTTACATAGAAGAGAAATTTCATAAAGCAAAGGTCATATAATATTAGAAAATAATTCAATACTTATATAAGCATAGAGCTTTCCATACTTACCCTTAATTTTTATATTTTTAGCATATATTTTTGTAAATCTAAATCACCTATCATGTTTAACACATATATTATGCAATTAAAATAATTTTTATTTGAAATTTATATCTTATAAAAAATCAAATGAATATATAACTATTAAAATTTTCTAAAAATGTATAAAATATATATAGCATAATGAAATTTAAAATACATGAATGTTTTTGAATCATTTAATAAATACATGTGAATAAACGTGAGAGATGATTCGGACTTTAAAAATAAAAAACTGAGGTACATATCGTATTGTACTCAAGCTCAGAATGAAAAAATTCCGCATTAATAAATAGACATTAACTACAGGAAACTCACTTGAAGAAGATCCCCAACGTTGACGACAAGCGCTCCGCACGTGGGAACCACCTCCACCCACTCGTCCCCGTGCTTCACTTCAAGCCCTTTGATCTCGTTCTGCACCAGCACCGTCAGCACGCTCGGATCGCTATGCGCCGTCGTCCCCACCGTCCGAACCGCCTCCGGGCAGTACGGATAGTAATGCGCAGCCACCGACCGTCCCTCCAAACACGACATCTCCTCCAGCTTCCCTCTCTCCAACTCCAGCCCTTCGCTCAACGCTTCCATCACCGCCTTCGCTACCTTCCTCGCCGCGTCGTCCCACGCCACCACCTCCCTCCGGCAAATCTCCGGAATCATCTCCGCCTCGAATCTCTCGTTCCCAACCCGCACCTGGATCGTATCGCGCCAGCTCGCGGCCTTCGATCGGAAGAGGTCGTAGTTGGTGTTATACTCCACGCACCGCTGCCCCTCGCGGCAGTAGTGCTGCGACCGGACGGCCATCGGCTGCTCGTTGAAGGACCGGACGGCTGCGATTGTGGCGTCGACAACGGACTGGGGGATCCCGTGGTTGGTGATTTGCAAGAAGCCCCAAGTGCGGGCGGCGTCGGCGATCTCACGGACGACGGTGGACCGGAGGTCGGTATTGAGATGGGAGATATCGACGGTAGGGACGGAGAGGGCGGTGGATGGGCGAGCAGAAGTGAGATTTTCGGGAGGGTGGTGGAAGAAGCGGGGAATGGTGGCGGCGCCGGATTCGACGAGGCCGCGGACGCCGATCTTGGAGTCCTCGAAGTCCTTGAGCTCTCTTAGTCGGTCGTAGTCGTCGGCTGAGGTGGACATCTTAGCAGAGCAGATATATGGCTGCGAAGAAGAAGAAATGGAGTCTGCGTCTGCAGGTGCAGAGCAGGCCTTGAATTGGAATTAGGAGTTGTCTTCAGTAGACCGAGAGAGGAACTGTGAAAAAAACTCAGACGCAGAGCCAGATTTGTCGTTTTGGGTACGTTTGACAATCTTCAAAAGTTATCACATTACAACTTTTCAATTTAAAACTTGTCACTCTCCGTTACTATTTATTTTTAATTATTTTTTACACATATTTTAATACAACAACCTTACTTTTCAATCATTTCTACACAACTACCAATTCAACTAACCTATTTATTTTAAATTTATTCTCTTTACTTCTCATCATTACCCCTACAATATATATGATTTGACAACTTTTATTCTTCAAAAATTTTCATCAAGAATGTGTTTGGCAATTTAGAAAAGTTGTCAAGTTAAAACTTTTCAATCTAAAACTTTTCATTCTCCATAACTACTCTTTTTTTAATTATTTTTTACACATATTTCTATACAACAACCCTATTTTTCAATTATTTCTACACAACTACCAATACAACTAACCTATTTATTTTAAATTTATTCTCTTTATTCCTCATTATTATCCCTACAATATCACATCATTCTCTACTGATTTGACAACTTTTACATACAAAACTTTTCATTAAAAGTTTTACAACTTCCCAAACACACCCCAAAAGTTTTATTCATTACCAAACACACCCTTTGTTTGCTTCTCGGCGGAGTCAAACCGAGCGACAAGGTTGTTTTCAAGCGACCGAAGCCTCCCGGGACGGGTATATTTGGTAATGGTTAAAAACTTTTCGGTCCACAATTTTTTACTTTGTATAATTATTATATTTTTTAATTTTTTTTTTACATTTTTCTATACAACTACCCTATTTTTCAATTATTTTTACACACATACCCACACAATTAACCTACCTATTTTAACTTTATCATCTTTACTACTCATCATTAATCCTATCATATCACATCATTTGACAATTTTTACTCTTCGAAATTTTTCATCAAAAATTTTATCTATTCTCAAACACACCCTACATTCCAATTCATCGAGCTTTTTATAACTTACATGGGATAAGACCGTAAGACGAGAATGAGACGAGGATGGAAGTGAAAAAAGTGTTGTTATATAAACGAAAAATATTAAAATTAAGCGCATTAGCAAAGAAAAATAAGTTATTTTAATGATCGGTGTTATCTATGTAATATTTGATATTATAAATCAGGCATATTCATAAGCCCTGCCTATGAAAGAATATCCTATATACCTTCATAATTCGAGGGGATAAATTCTCCAAATTGAAGGGCAAATATTTTTAACTACTAATAATAGGAGAAAAAATTAGTTATTAATTTTTAAAAAATAAAAAAATTTCATTTCATCCTATATTCATCCGGAATCTGGACAACCTTTAACTCTGCTGTGAAACTAACGACAAGAGGTGGCATCAGGCATGCTTGTTTCATGGCATAAGAATGTAACATATGGATTGAGAATGAAAAAAGGGAGGGGAATCTTTGTAACGCAACCAGCCCTTTTTCTTACTTGCATTTTAAACCTTATGATGTATTTGCTTTTTAAAATTATGAAGTTTGCTCATTTTCATTATAAACTCCAAAAGGTTCGGTTTATTTGCATTTAAAACCTTGGGCCCTTGGTGTTAAATATCACTGTTAAACCATATAAAATTTCCAAAATACCTTCTCTAAAATAGCAGGTGTAACACAGTAAGTATATAAATTTCTTTCTCCCACAGATGTTGTTCATATGCCCAAGTCCTGCCGTTTATATTTCTCTCTTGCCGGTTATGCATGGTAGACTTCCAGGGTTTTTAAATTTTTAGTTCATTTTCCATAAGATGGAAAGGAAGGGTATATCAAATTTTAATAACATAAAAAAAAAAAAAGCCGTCTCCACCTGGTTGTAAATCGGACGACTGGAATGCGGGCGTACCGGTTTCGAATCTCCTCCCATGCTAGGAAGGAGTTTTATATTACAGTCTCTCAGAAATGAAGGTTTTATAATTTTCCTTGAAAGTGAGCATTTTTTAGAAATTGGGTTACTCAAAAGTAATTTTGTGTAACCCCTTTACTTTTTTAATATTGACCATTGATATAAAATTAAATTCATTTATTATATTTAACTGTATTTGTTTAGCTATAAAACTGATTTTATCCAAATCAAATATGGGTATGAGGAGCATTTGCTAAAAAATAAATATATTTATGTGTAAATTTTAAAATACTTAAATTTATTTATATAAAATCATTTATCCACATGTAGTAATATTTTAGATAGTTAGATATCAAAAATACTACTTAAAAATTTTTAGTATTAAATTATTTATTACATTAATTTTACTCATTTATAAATATATTCAACCAGAGCACACAAAGAAATCCAACCATACAGAGCAATCAATTTAGGATTTGGATAGAATTGTACAGTGATATTCTGGTAATTCCATGGCAAGAAGTTAACAAATTTATGACTTCAGTTAAGTGGAGGAAGCATGAATGAAATTTTCTAAACTTACACGGGTCCGGTCATGTCAGCAAATTTTTAAAACCCGAAACCATCTTGTGTGGATATGAAACCAAAGGAAGAAAAAATGAGCTATAATTATGTACATTTACATTTATCATGAGTCATAATATATTCGGTTCAAAATTGGCCCCATATTCACTTAAATTATTAATATTTTATACCATTATTTATCCATATACAAATTAAACCTTAGATAATTCAATTGTTGAAAAAATAATTTTGAAATTATTATTTACATCACGTTATTTTATTATATTAATTTTCTATCATTTTCTAAAGGTGCGTGTACACATATCTAATTTATATGACAATTCATACTCTTATAAAATAAATAACTCTAAATATAATGAGTGAAGTAGATTCTAATTTTATAATTATATGGGGCCAATTTCAGCTAAATGGACCGTAGAGTAGGGTGCATGTAAATGTACCTATCAAAACTCAAAAGAAAATTACAAACTTTGCAAAACTTGAGGGACCTATTTGCAAAAGCCTACAAAAAATACAGCTACTAGTAATGATTTTCCACGGTCCATGAGGGAGAATTTCAGCATGAGATGAAATAGGGGCTACCATTAATCATCCATCTAACATTATAATATTTCGTTTAATTAATAACATAGAGATGGATGGTAACATATTCATCTATAAGTCATAATCAGCCATTTTAATAAGGGATATATTAAAATATACGAAAGCGTTTTCTCAGCTAGCCGAGGTGTCGTCAGATTTCACGTTATTAAAGTTGAGGGTAGGTTCGTCGACACCTTTGAATTATTTCAATGGTATCGCTTCTTTTGGTGGCACCCGCTGTCCATTATTAAATCAAGATCCAACCCCACGCATTTTCTTAAATTTATTTTTTAATCATAATATCAAAAATCATTTCCATCAAATTCATGGATAGCCCCATTCTGGTTTAAAATATTTACAATCATATGTACATGATGAAAATAAACTAGCTCCATTTCTGGATGGTTTAGAATGTTGTAATAACTTATAATAGTATTTATCTATCTAAAAACAATATTTTTGTACGGTATAGACGTTGAATTAAAAATCTTTCAAATATATATTAATTAAATATGCGATCTGATAAGTGCATTCTTATGCACCATGTAGTCCACTCAAAAGGGCCCCATATGATCATAAACTCAGATTATATTCTATCTATTATATTTATAATTGTTTATTTTAATAGATTTGTGAAAAAGCAAAAGAAATAAAAACAAATATATTTTTAGGCCGGATGCATGGAATGCACAAAATCATCCCTCGTACCTAATTTAGTAATTAAACAGAATTTTAAATACAATGGGGCAGATTAGATATAGATTTAATTCAGCGGGATGGATGTAACGTGACCCAAAATGAATGACATCATTGAACCCACCCGATTAGAATATTTAAAAATCTTTATCCATCCGACGGGTTGTATTAAACTCATATGAACCGAAGTGAAGGAAAAATATATATCATGAATTTTTTTCTGATCGAGATGTCATGATTAATACATAATCCACTTAATCCTCAATGCAAAGAGGTGTTTTTAGCTTTTTTATTATTATTTTTTCATTTTTATGTGAGCCTAAAGTGTAATATATATTATAAAATTTACTATGTTTGAATTTATATACCTTTAATTATTTAAAAATAACAGTTTTAATCCTCGTTCAACAAAGGTGAAAACCAAATTATAAAAATAAAAAATAAAAAATTTTAAAATTAATAAATTTTGACATGGAAACTAAATACACTAGGACCCATTAAAATAAAAAAATTAAAATTTAAAAGGATCATACTATCTATACATTGAAAGTAGGTAAATACGTAGATATTGACACATTACACATCGTTTGCTGGAATTCTCCTCAACGTGGGTCTTTCTTTAGACTTTTAAACTTTGCTTATTTATATTTTAAACTCCTAAGTTTGGACTTTTGCATTTTTAAATTCTAAAAGTTTTGGCTCCTTTGCATTTTAAATCTCGATCCTTAACGGCATTAATCTATATAAAATGACATAAATACCCTCTAATAGTTAGAAAAGAAATTTTTTTGCATTTTAAACTTAATTATTAGACTTTTTCTATTTTGTTCTTAAAGGCTCCAACGACATCTTCGCTTTTAATAAGATTTGAGTGTTTTTAAAATTATCATGGGTCAAGGTTCAAGATGCAAAGTAATTAATGTTTTAAGGGTTTAAAAAGCAAACGACTAAAATTCTGGGCTTAAAATGTAAATAGGCACAGTTAAAAGGTTTGGTAATGAATAAGACTTTTGGTGAAAAGTTTTAGAGAGTAAAAATTGTCAAATGATGTAATAGGATAGGAGCAATGATGAGTAGTAAAGGAAATAAAATAGATAAGTTAGTTGTGTGAATAGTTGCGTAGAAATGATTAAAAAGTAGGATAGTTGTATAGGAAAATGTAAAAAAAAATAATTAAAAAATATGATAATTGTGGAGAGTGAAAAGTTTTAGATTGAAAAAATTTTACTTAATTTTTTTATCAATTGTCAAACACACCCCTAAAATGCAGAATAACCCTGAGGGCAGAAAAGGGGCGCAGATGCCATGATGTGTAACGTGGTCAGGCTATAAACGTGGAGGCTGAACCTAACTCATGGCAAAAAAAAATACTTCTAATCCATTTGTAATTTGTTTATACAACTTGAAAATGAACTTTAAACCATTTAACATAAACAGGTAGAGCGAGTTGCCGATGGATTGCTATACGGATTGAATAATAAAAAGTAAAATCGTAATCTATTTAAAAAATAATCAATAAATATTTTTAATGCTAGTGATTTACTTTATTAAAAGCTAAATTTATATATTTTTTATTGTTCCATCTGGAAACTCACCTATAATATCTTTTTTGTTATAATTTTTTTACAACTCAATCACGTCCAAATAATCTTATCATTTTTTTTCTTATTTGATTATAATTAAGGGTGTTTGGAAAGTGATAAAATTTTTACAAGAAAATTTTTTAGTATAAAAGTTTTTAAATGGGAGAAAAAAATATGATAAGATAGGAATCACCATGAAAAATAAAGAAAACAAAGTTAAAAAAGATAAATTAGTTGTATGGATAGTACTGAAGAAATAATTGAAAAACACGGCAGTTTGTATTGTAAGATATGAGAAATAATTAAAAATAGAATAACTATGCAGAGTGAATAGTTTTATATTAAAAATTATTTATTAAAAGTTTTTCTTTAAAACATACACACCCTTAATTTGAATTTGAAAGAGGCCAATGCTCAAGTGCTCCTCACCCCCAGCACATATGAGACAGAGGTTAGGATGTGCAATCAGGCTATGTTCACGGTCATGATAATTTACATATTTATTTGTAATGAAAATAATAATTCTATTATTAATAGTTATGCATAACTTATAACATAAATATTAAAAAACTATTGATCTTACTTTATGGGTCTAAAATGAGTTGTTCAGTTGTATTATAAGGTTAATGAGTTACACAAGTTAACAGCTATGACCAAAAAGGTGCATTTAACATTTTTATAAATTTATCAATTTAAAATTTTTCACTCTCCATAATTACCCTAATTTTAATTATTTCTTTATATTTTCTTATATAGCCATACTATTTTCATTTTTTTTTACAATTACCCATGCAACTGCTTTATCTATTTACATTTTATTTTTTAACTCTTTATTATTATTCTTATCTTATTAAATTACTTCTTCCATTTGAAAAATTTTCAGAATATATTCTATATCATATAAAATTTTCAGATTAAAATTTCTTGTTTATAAATTATTAAAAATTAATAAAAATCAATTAGTACAGCTGATCTTGACAATCATTCTACCCTATTCAGACTGATCTTCTAAGATTTTTAATTTGTAACATGATTAACTTTTTTAAGGTGAAAATTTGATATTCTTTAATAATAATATCATGAAATATCACACAAAATTTCATTCTAAAAATCATTAATTTACTATTTCTTTTGTATTTTTCGTTTCCGCTCCAAATGTACTACATAGGTTATATAAGGTAGCTTATAAACTATTGTATTCATTAATCTAATCCACTAATTACAGCTCTAATCGTATCTGTAACACATTTCATAAAAAATAATTTATTTAGTCTTAATCCAATGATTTAAATCATGACAATACAGTTTTAATAAACTTATCACCATTTCCACTAATGTAGGCGATATTAAAATAGATTTATAAATTCTCAAATCTAATTATCCATCGAGGTGTCCACATATGATCTAACTTCATATCTTCATGTTAAACTAAATTTTACACACGTTTAATAGTTTAGATCACCAAGATTATACATTTTAACAATAGATTAGACTTATTTAATTTGATTTTCATTAGATAACAAGCAATTATTGTTAATCCTATTAAATGGCCCAAATCTATCTTCTCCAATCAAGATTAAATGAATATAATCTTGTTGCTAACCTTTCTGAATGAATTCCATGACTTAGATTGGGCTGAATTTCTTGGTTCTCCCTTCTCCTCCTCTCATCTCTCTCTCTCTCTCTCTCTCTCTCTCTCTCTCTCTCTATATATATATATATATATATATATATATATATATATCTCTCTCTATTCTCTACTATCCATTTCTATCTAAAATGTCCAGCTCTCCCTACTTATCAGCCCCCAAAAATTTCCAGCAACTCGCCACCTTAACCATCCACCTCAATATGTTAATTTTTGTTTTAATTAATTATTTAATTACCTTGGTTATTAGCAAGCTAAGTGTAGTCTTCTAGATGAGATTGTTGACTATGGCATTGCTTACATCAATGGCTTATGAATTGCTGGAATTTTTTTCATTTTTACATTTTGGACGAATTTTTTGTTATTTATTTTATACTCCCAAGTTGTTGAAATTTATAATTTCACACCCAATTTATTGTAAAATATCAAAATACCCCTTCTTAGGTTCAAAACCTTCCCAAGTTGATACTAATGACTTGTTTAAATGTTTTCTACATATTAATAACAAAATTCAAATATTTGAAACATGTGTTATCATACAAAAAATTTAAAAAACAATGTTTATTATGTACCATATTTGCAAAAATATAAAATTTCTTCAAAAATTAAAATAGGGGGTTTAAAATTTAATATATAAATTAAGTTTTACCATTTTTGGATATGTATATATATTTTTTCAAAATTTTTAAACATCTATATGTATATATATGTATTTAAAATACTCATATCTTTAAAAATTTTTAAAAATATATACACATATCCAACATGGTAAAACTTGGTTATATGTTAAATGCACTTAGATAAATAAGTGTATGAAGAAAAAACCAAAAAAATTTGTAAATGAGTTTTTTTAGGTGGGTAAAGCAAAGCATTTACATAACCCAAGCTAACGGGATCACTCATCATATTTAATTGAGAAACTAATAACGTAATTTTCTATTCCATTGATATTTATTGTTGGAATTTAAGGCAAATTAAGCACAATCCATATTTTGATTATTAACAACTCAATTTGAGAAGTATTTATTATTAATGGGGTTGTTGAGTGATGCCAAGGTGTATAAAATCAAAGTTTAAAAGATAGCACGCCAAGTCACAACCCCAAGTTGACTCAGGCATCGACTTAGGTCAAGTCGATACCCAACTCGACTCCAGGATCGACTTTGAATGCTCAAAAATCGACAGAGATGAAATTGGGACTCAAAGATATACAAAGTTGCAACTGAAGTCGACTCCGCATGCAACTTAGGTGAAGTCGCAATCTCAAGTTGACTCCACTTGCGACTTGGGTGAACCTCTCCAATAGACTTCAAAAATGTCAAAGTTAAGTCTCACTTTGAGTCGACTCCATCATGCGACTTAGGTGAAGTCGCATCTCAAGTTTGTGACTTGGTTGAAGTTGGATTCTAAGTTGACACAGGCCTGCAACTTCAGTACAAAGCAACCTTATATTGCTTCAGAGACTCTTTTGAGATAGAAATCAAAATCAAGAAGAAATGACAATCATGAATTAAGGCCACAAAAGAGGATCTCTTTAAGAGACTAATATATCGTACAACTCAACCATCACAAAACATATCAAGGATAACAAATGAAGATCTAAGAACTTGAAAAGAGAAGAAAAGAAGGTCATACACAACATGTAGATCACAAGCAAAGCATTGAAGTTCCATTAATACTTACGGTTAGTGAAGTCACATCTGAAGTTGACTCTACCTACGACTTGAGTCAAATTTGAGACCAAGTCGACCTAAGCATGGAACTTGAGTTGGAAACTGAAGGCTGAAGTTTGGGTGAAGTCGCATCCGAAGTCAACTCCAGTCTATGACTTGGGTGAAGTCGCACTTGAACTCGACTCCACCGTGTGACTTGATCGAAGTCGCATCCTAAGTCGACTTCAAATACGACTTGGCTCACAACGGTTGGAAAAATTCAAACATTGACGTATTAAATGTGTGTCACCTACCACCAAATGTTCAAATTTACTTCTTGTTATTTAAGGAGCATCAAATCGGGGTGCAACTTGGGTAGGGTACTCGCGGGTCGACCCGCTGGGTACCCTAAATAGGGTCGATTCGGTTCCATAGAACCTACCCGTAGGGTCGGTTCGGTTCCTCGGGTAAAATACCCGGTCAATTTCGAGTAGGGGTCGGTTCCGGTTCTGGGTACCCGGAACCGACCTGGATCACATTAATATATATATATGTATATATAAATACCTAAAACAAAAGCCCTAAGCCCTCTCCCTGTCTCACGCCGTCGCTCGCAATCCCTCTTCTCTCTTCGTCTCGTGCCGTCCCTCTGCTCTCCCCATCTCCCGCCGTCCCTCTGCTCTCCCCGTCTCTTGCCGTCCCGTCCTTCTGCTCTTCCCACGATCGCGTCACCTCTCCTCTCCCTCCCTCCCTCGGCAGTGGCGTACTGATCCTCCCTCCCTCTCCCTCTCCCTCTCCCTTGGCGCATCACTGCTCCTCTGTCCCTCTCCTCTTCCGCCGTCCCGCATCACCTCTCCTCTCTCTCTCCCCCTCGGCGTCGGCACTCCTCTTCTCTCTCTCTCCCTCGATGAGCTGCTGGACTACCGACTGCTCCTCTCTCTCTCTCTCCCTCCCTCTCTCGGTGCATTGCTACTCCTCTGTCCCTCTCCTCTCCCGTTGTCCCGCGTTGCCTCTCCTCTCTCTCTCTCTCTCTCTCTCTCTCTCTCTCCCTCGGTGCTGGCTCCTCCTCTTTCTCTCTCTTTTTCTCTCCAAGTTCGCTGCCCCACTTTCTCTCTCTCTCCCTCACACTCTATTCTCCCAAACGGCGAAACCCTAGCAAGCAGCGACAATTTGGCGATTTGCCAAAAAGGAGATCTTCCAAACCCATTCGACGTCGTCTGTGCCCGTCAGTCCGTCTGCCCCCTGTCGCTTTGTCGCCGGTCTCCCTAACTTCATCCCAGGTCAGCCTTCATTGAATAGAAATTTTTGGTTTTTCCTATGTTGATTTGTTGTTCTTATAATAAGATGATGATAACATTTCAATCATGGACTTTATGTTTGGATGTTTGATCTGCATTGGTTTATCCCTCTCATTTTAATTCATCAGATTTTCAATTTTTTTTATGGCAATCAGATTTGAAATTTGATTTGAGTTGTATTGGTTTTGATTACTATGAAGCTGAACATAGACATTCAAACCTAATTGTTATCAGATTTTCAAATTGGATTGCAACAGATTGCTTATAGGTTGTTTTTGAGAATATTCTCATGGAGATTTTCAAACTGGATTGCAACAGATTGCTTATAGGTTGTTTTTAAAAATATTCTCATGGAGATTTTTATGCAATGTCATGGAGATTTTCAAACTGGATTGCAACAGATTGCTTATAGATTTTCAGACCTAATTCTTTAGGAACCGATTTGGAACCGAACCGGAACCGACCTGCTATTAAGAAAATTGGGTAGGGTAGGCTCCGAACCGACCCGGTCTAAAATAGGATAGGGTAAGGGTTTTTAAAAAATGGGTAAGGGTAGGTTCCGTCATTACCCGGACCTACCCGACCCAAGTTGCACCCCTAGCATCAAGTGAACGTAAATAAAGTTGAAAAAATATTGAATGAGCTCATCTTCTACTCTCTCTGGGAATTAAGTGATCTATAGGAAGTTCTAAGAAGAACTTTGCATTTAAACTGCTGAAAGCTCTAATGCTCCACCCACAACTGCTTCTACAAGTTCTTCTACGTACTCAAATCTACCTACGCAATCTGTAACGTGTAGATCTTTTGTTATTTATTGATTACTTATTTTTCTCACTTGGTTTGGTATTGGAGACTAAAACCAAGTGAAGGCAAAGTAGCGTATGATTGGAATGGAACTCGTCACGTACTAGTGCTAAGATTGTATAAGCCCTCTAAAGCTAAAATCTAGAAAAGAGCGGGTGCTCTAAGCTGTATTGATAATACAATAATGGAATCCAAGCCACAATATGTGTGTGCTTGGAAGAATGGAGTACGGAAGGTTGCCCGAACCACTATATATCATTGTCTCTTTACGTGGTTTGATTGCTTGTGTTTTACACCCTTTTTTTCTAACTTACTGGATGTTTAATCCAGGAGATTAAATTTACAAGGGGGCAAGTTTTTAATTAAGCAAAGAATTTTTAATTACCCAATTCACCCCTCCCCTCTTGGGTATTGTCATAAACTCGAGACCAACATTTACTAGTAGATTATAAATTTGTAAAAAATATTTAGTTTATTAAATTATTTTAAATAATATATTAATACTGATTTTAATTCCATTTATGAACGCAGTTAAATATAACATCAATAAATATAAAAGTTCTTATTAAGGAAGTTACACTTTGATGAAGTACACAAGTCATAAAACTCAATAATATGAGAATTTTTATTTGTCATTTCTTTTTTATATTGGTGTTTTAGTAATTTTTCATACTTAAAGCTAAGCATCATATTATCTTCTGGACTAAAAACTAAGGTAAAAAAAAAAATCATACTCCTTTTTTATCAAAAAAAATTATAATTCTATTTTATTGGTTCATAAGTTCAATATAATAAATTTTTGATATAAAAAAAATAATTAAATCATGGATTTTCTTAATTAAATATAAATAGCCTTTATGATACTTATTTAGAAACCAACGATATAATTGACTTGTTAATATCTATTTACACTTAGGAACGATGGTATAAGATTACTTGTAATTTTAGGAAGTGATTATTTTATCTAAGTGAATAATATGATGATTAATTTCAATATATAGTTAAAAAAAACATTGTAAATGGAGCAGTAAATATAGAATTCTCTTTTTATTATTCGAAAATGGAATCATACATTAGTATGTCTGGTCTTCTTTATCAAATTATTACAAATCAAGCCTTTAAGAACCTTTACAAATGAATCTCATAAATCTTTATAAACTTTCTTTATAATATGAAGAAGGTGGCTAATGCTCATTATATGGGAGACTACTATTTATACACGGAAGACTTTTGCTCCCACACCATCGGTCACGGTGCTGCCTAAATGCGCTCTGGTGCATTTAACCCCCTTTTTTGAAAATTTTTTTGGATTAATGTTAATTTAAGTATACTTAATATGTATATCGTTTTTTATTATTTTTGAATATTTTTGTTTTTTTTAAATTAATGGCCTTTTTTAGTAATTTAAAATTATGAAAATGGGGCTAGTTTTAAAAAATTCAAAAAATATAAAAATGATAAAAATTAGTACATATGTTAAATATATTTAAATTAACAATTGTGTAAAAAAATTTAAAAACAAAAATTTAAACATAGAATACTTTCACCCAGGTGCACTTAGCTTTCACGCAGGTGCACCGAAGCTAAGTGCACCGGGGTGCATGAAATAATGGCCCCATGGGTCACCTGAGATTCAAAATTTCGCTGAGGCATGTCTGCCAATGCGTACGCTCGGTTGGTTAGTAAATACAGAATTTTAATGTTGATGAAGATGTGTGGGACGACTATGCTCTTCGCCTTCGGGCATTTTTTCCCCCTTCTTCCATGAAGTACATTTTTTTTTTGAAATTTTTTTTATACAACTGTTAATGTAAGTCTGTTTAATATGTATATCAATTTTTACCATTTTTACATATTTTTAGATATTTTTAAAAATGAAAAAATCTAAAAATGGTAAAAATTAATACACATATTGAATACACTTGGATTAACAGTTGTGAAAAAAGTTTCGGAAAAATTAAAAAATAACTTTATGCGCCCGGGTGCATAGGATTTCATCCCCTAAGGGGATGTATGGTAAATTTGACGAATGAGAAACCGCAAAATTCATAGTATGTCAGCTCCGTACATATGACTTTCTATTTTACAACATTCTATTTCTGTATTTCAATCATTTTTCCTTACAATTACCCTCAAGAAATCTTATTTATTCCAACTGTACCCATATTATTTCATTTTAATCACACAATTTTTGAAATATTCTTTTTTTTATTCTCCACTCTATCCCATAATCTCACAAATTTTCACAACATCAAATGTCCCCTAACTTTCCTTTGCATAGATTGATGCATTTAATGTTACATGAATAGCTCTTGTAAGGGTGAGGAATACGATGGACGAGATTAAAAGGCCCGAGTTATCCAATGTGCTACTAGTCAACTCTTCTTTTACAAGATGTGAAATTCTAACTATTTAATTATCTTACTTGTTCATTATTATCTTTAAGGTATTATTTGTTAATAAAAGTAGGGAAAGAAGGGAGAAAATAGATTAAAGAAATATTTTTAAAAGTATCAAATTATTATTATACAATAGGAATAAAGGGAGAATAAATAAGATACTAAGAAAAATAATTAAAATATAGGAGTAAAAATAAAAAATAATTAAAATATAAGAGTAAAAATAAAAAAATAAAATAATTAAATAGTTAAGATGTAGGATGAGGTAGAAAGTGGAGTTCCCACCTACACTGGTTACCAAAAGAACCTATATTTCAATAATTTTTGGTACTTTTTCATACAATTACCATATTTATTTTTACTCTATTCTCCCCTTATACATTTCATGCCTTATTACTCTTACTTTTAAAAAAAGTTATCTCCACATTCCTGATGGAAGTAATGATGGGAAATAAATAAATAAAATTAAAATAGACAAAATAGTTGTATAAAAAATTAAGAAAAATAATTGAAAAGTAAGATAATTGTGTAGAAAAATGTGAAAAAGTAATTAGAAAAATAAGGTACTTATAGAGGGAATAAAATGTTTAGATGAAATTTTTGTTCTTGTGAATAACAAAATGCACCCGAATGTGCTTTTTTTCTTACGTACTTGAAAAGCTCTTCTTGCCGTCATGAGAGTGTTATGCTTTGGTGAAGCCAAGATTTTCCCGTACTGGGCCTACGCTCGGGACAAAATAAAAATCAAGTAATCACATTTTTTAAAAATCTTTTGTTTTATGATGACATCAAAAATCATTTCAGTAGCAGCGTCAGGTGGGATATACCTGCTCAAAATATACAATTATATATAAATTATGAAAAATATTTAGATTATTCGTATATGTATTGATATGTCATGATAATTGCCTAACGAGCTCTCTTTTGGTCAGATCTATGAAACAGTTCCAGGATAAATGGGCTTGATGTGTAATATCTAATGTCAAAAGATACATAGTGTGAAACACTGATAAAAACATATCATGAAAATTTATATAATTGTTCATCCACGTAGAAAAATATTTTAGATGTATTAGATATTATTTTAATAGCTAAGAGAATGAATTATAAAAATATGAATGAAAGTAAAGGTCAAAAGTTTCCAATAAAAAACTTTTCACTCTTCACAACTATCTTATTTTTAATTATTCTTCATATATTTCTATATAATTACCATACTTTTTAATAATTTCTCCACGTACACTCACATAACTAACATGTCTATTTTAACATTATTCTCTTTACTTCTCATCATTAACTCTTCATGTCACATTATTTCCTTACATTTTAAAATTTTTTGTATAAAAAACTTCTCATCTAAAAATTTTATTATTTCCCAAATATACTCTTAGTTTAAAATTATCAACAATAAGCAACAGAAACCATATGCCATACCCCACATAGGTGGGAAATGCATTATCCAATATATTAATTTTTTTATATGAATGAAGACTATCACTACAACCCAGAGTCAAAATTGGGACCTCATTTATGCATACACAAATGTCTAACCAACAGCTTAGTTATGCCTTAGGTGACATCCAACATATTATTCAATTTGTCAACTGTAAATACCCATAAAAAATGTATTATTCAATTTGCCATCGTTGTTTCTATTTTCACTTGTAATAATTTTAATGAAAAAAAGGCAAATTTCTTACATCTTAGCTTTATTCACTTAACATTATCACTAATATCATCTATTTACATTATGGTTGGAATATATTTTTAGTGTGAAAAGTTTATCAAAATTTTCTAGGTAACCTTACCATACGAGGATAAGGCAATATTTGCAAGCTTTTTGGCATTAAAGGAATGGTGGGAATGAAATAGGATGCATATTTTTCACTTTTTTCTCATCCTTTGCTAAGATTTTATAGTTGGACTACCGGCCTACTCTATTTTTTCATTTTCTCTCATATTATAATCGTTTTGAATATTTTTGCATACAATTACTCTTTTTATTTTTATTTTATCCTTATCATATGCATCATTTTCTCACTTTTTAAAATACATTAATCGTCTTGGGCAAGAAACTCCACCAAAAGACAACGGCCAAAAATTCCAGCTATTTCCTAAAATTTCTGCATATAAGTGTTTCGGAGATAACCCGATGGTGTGTGGAGTTCTACGAGGACCACAGAAGTGCTAATACTATCATGATTGGGGGGCTACTTGAACCGTACGTTGATTCCCAGAGGGACCAAACCACCTCCTGGGTCCTTCAAGATCAATGTTGACGCTCGATATCGCAGGGAGATGGTTTCCATGGGCTTTGCCGCGGTCATCAGAGATTACAGGGGAGACTTTTTTGCGGCGCATGGATGGAGGATAGAGGGTACTATGGAGCCTATTCTCATGGAAGCAAAAGCTTTTCATTTGGGAGCCAGTTGGGCTGTCAATCTCTTGCGGGGAAACATCATGGTGGAGACCGACTCCTTACTTTTGTGTAACTTTTTGGCAGATGATGGTCCGATCTCTGCACCGGCGGGGATCATCATTGACGAGATTAAAGCTTTACTTTCTTTGGCTCCCCAGGTGTCCATCCATCATGTTTTAAGGCAGGAAAATTCGGTAGCCCACGCCTTGGCTGATATTATGTCTATGTCGAGTCTTGATCACCAGTGCTGGAGGGGAAACCCCTCAAGCTATTCTGGAGAAAATTTGTACAGACAAATTTTTTGCTAATGAAATTGCGGTCTCCTCAATCCCGATTCCTTTCCAAATCGGAAGGGGGTTGGGATAGGGTGAAGTCCGTTTCATAAAAAAAAAAAAGTGTTTAATTTTTGAGCTAGAAATTAGGGTGTTAATGGATTTGGTAGAACACATTAAAATCTAAACTTAATTATAATCGTAGTCCATTTAAAAATTTTCAACCTTAACCCATTTATTAATCTATTTAAAAACTTTAATCTTAATCTATTTACAACCCATTTAATAAATGGGTGACACAGGGAACAAACTTCAATCTTAATGATTGTATGCATGTGTGTATAAAAGGACTGTCCATTATTTTGTTTCTATCTGCCTTTTTGCTAGTTTTTCTTGTATTCTAAGAATCCGAAAATGTTCTCTATGACAAGAGGAACCCTGCTTTGATCGACCCCAAGCGACCAGAGGGGATTGAATTTTAGATGTAAGTTTGTCTAGCACAAGCAAATGCATATCAATTGGTTAGCGGATTATTAATTAGTTGTGTATGAATGTTAGAAATAAGTCAAAACCACACTAATTTAAATTTGAGTGTCTGTTACTTGTAACTTTCATAGTGAATTCATCTCTACTGACAAGATACATAACACGGCAAAATCTTCATCGAGAAAAGGATGTATATTCGACACACCAATATAAAGAAGGACAACAAATCGACAAGACTGAGAAAAAGAGAGGAATAGTAACTTGGCGAGATAGAGGGAGAGAGAGGGATGAGGCTTACTTTTTTATATACTCCATACAATTACCCTACTCTGTAGACATTACTTTACATTTGTCTGTTGAACTGTTTTATTTATTTCGATTTTCTTCCCTTTACTCCTATTTAAATTAAAAAATAAATATTGTAAATTAAACATATATACAACATATTGTATACAATCGAGCCTCATATATATATATGAGAAAGGAAAATTTACAATGAATCAATGATTCCAATTGTTTGAATATATTATCCATTCTTGGCCAACTAATTAATGGACATATCTTTTATTAAATAGATTTATAAAACACATATAATAAACCTATTAATTAGGAGGAGTGAAGGAGTGTGCTGAATTGCATGGGGCAACCATCAGTTGTCGTCCAATCACACCTTCTATTATTTTTAAATTTTTTTATGATATTTGTATGACCCCACCGTATAATCTAACACAAGTTTAAAAACTTCTCATCTTGTCATCCTGGTTCTAAAATTCAATTTTTTTATATTTCTATATGCATCATGACATCTAGATATTACATTGAAGCACACCTACACACTCACACACTCACACAATGGAGGAAAATTTTTCTCAAACCCCCACTATAGGAGGAACTATAAACACACAAAATTGTAAAACCCCCCATTAAAGGAGGACTAAACTAAACTGTAAAAATGATAAACACATACCTGCTTACAGCAGGAATCGAACAACAGACATCACAGCATGTTGCCACTGCTGTTACCACTAGAGCCTAGGGCTAAAAATTCCTCCCCCCCCCCCCCCCCCCCAACACACACACACACACACAATTGTATAACCCCCCATTAAAGGAGGACTAAACTAAACTGTAAAAATGATAAATACATACCTGCTTACAGCAGGAATCAAACAACAAACATTACAGCATGTTGCCACTGGTGTTACCACTAGAGCGTAGGGCTAAAAATTCAATTCTCTATTGTTGTATAAAACTATTAATCCAACTAAATTTAATCTATAAACTTTCAAATAAATTAATATACTAGGCTTTACCATTTTGGATACATGTATATATTTTTTAAATTCGTAAACATAGAAATATTTTAGTCATTTGAAAATAATTAAAAATATATATGCTTCTCAAAAATGATAAAACTTGATTTATAAAACCTATATTAATAATTTTATAAAAAAATGAATTTTAACTCAGAATAACACTTGTATTTGTTAGTCCAAACTAATAAAATAATAGCTCTTTTAAAAATCTAAACCTCAATACATGATATTTATTATTATTTATTTAAAGTGAATAAAATAATTTCAAATTTTACTTTACTTAAAATTAAATAAGCATTTTATTGTAAGAGATCACATAATTATAATAATTTCGAATAACATGCTAATAAGAGAGTCTAAATTTTAATTTATGGCTGCTTGTGCATTTGTTTGGCCACTTGAGAATAGTTATTTATTAATAAATAGTTTCATAATTTATTGAGATATTACGCTCATGCCTATGATTTTTTACATAAATGTCTATTTATCTGCATATTAAAAAGTTTAATTATTGATATGTATATATCTGAATTTCAAATAAATAATTTTTAGTATCTTTATGTTATTTCAAGCAAAAAAATTCATTTTTAAAAGTTCGACTTAAATTATGGCAAAAACGTAAGTACCTTTATAAAAGACGTAATAAATCTGCTGCATTAATAATCATATGCCATTTAAAACTAGTTCAAAATATTCAAATTTATAAAATTTACTTTATTATATCACTAATATAGTATAATGTTTATTTAATTCAAACATAATTCATTTACCTAAATTATCCACCTTTTTATTACACTTAAATAATTAAGTTAATAAACATACATTTCATTTTTATTGAATGGCCACTTTGATTTCATCTGGAATCAAATTATATTTTGAGAAGGCTGTTTTCTTGGTTCTTTACACATTGGCATGCTTTTACCCGTGTAGTTACAGGAAGTTAGAAGTCATTCTTTCCTTTTTATACTCTTTAGAACTGGACAAATTCATTTCCCCTTCTCTTTTTTTCTGGTCATTTAATAATCCATTGTTCATTACTCGGTGAAATATTAGTGTTCGGTAAAGGCACAAAGGCTTACTTTTTTATATACTCCATACAATTACCCTACTCTGTAGACGTTACTTTACATTTGTCTGTTGAACTGTTTTATTTATTTCGATTTTCTTCCCTTTACTCCTATTTAAATTAAAAAATAAATATTGTAAATTAAGCATATATACAACATATTGTATACAATCGAGCCTCATATATACGTATAAGAAAGGAAAATTTACAATGCATCAATGATTCCAATTGTTTGA
The DNA here is from genome assembly GCA_030490835.1 of Annona cherimola. Classification (NCBI taxonomy): domain Eukaryota; kingdom Viridiplantae; phylum Streptophyta; class Magnoliopsida; order Magnoliales; family Annonaceae; genus Annona; species Annona cherimola. The sequence continues at coordinate 80,580,694 of CM059975.1, read as the reverse complement.
ATATATTATCCATGCTTGGCCAACTAAGAAATCAAGCTCACCATTCGGATAAACGTACCAATGAGTACATGACAGTAAATTTGATTATAATGAAATAAAATTCTTCTCTATCAAAATCTTCTAGAGTTCATGTCATTTTTATATCAACTCTAAAGATTCACAACACCAGAAACACCTATTATGATAATCCGAAAAATGGGGCAAAGCTGGACACTTGGACTCCCATCCATCCCCTGCACGTTTTTGACTTGTCCATTGCATTTGAACCAGCAGTGCCTGAAATGTCATTCGATCCATCTCAAATTCAGAATGTGAAATAAAAAAGCAGACAGGATAATCTAAGGCTTGGAAGGACCTACACTCAATAAAGTAAACTTGCATCGTTGAACAGATGGAAAAATATCAAGAATTTCCCATTCAGATTTTCCTTTGGAGTGTCGCAAGCAGATGCCATCGTCACTGAGGTGGTCCGGGCTAAAATGGCAAGCATGGTAGTAGAATACAATTTTTTTTTCACTAAACAATATTAATATTTTTCAGTGAAATTAGTAATCAAGGAAAATTTTATCCCTTCAATCAATGGCTCCACGAGGCACAAGGAAATGTTGAGTAGTGAATCAATCTGTGAAAATTAACACCCAAATATTAGCAACACTAACAGACTTGAGCATATCTTAACACTGGGTACCAGAGGGAAGTACACAGAACATAGCTAAAAAGGAATTTACAAAGTTGAAAATTTTGGCATGGATCATACAGGCTTCCACTCACCACCGTTATAATGTGGTTTATATATAGTTCCTAGCTACAATGAACACACTAAGTTGAGTTGATAGTTGCTGAGAGAAGCACAAACCAATGAACAATTAGTTGGCCAGAGCATCAATAACAAGTAAAAAAAAACACACTAGGTTAGTTTTCCACTTTTGTTTACTAGTCCCTTATTTCTTACCTAAAGCATGGATTTTTTAATGGAATGTGATCGGCTGCAGTGTCACCAAAGCTTGGCCCCGTCTCTCACCAAAAACGCAGAGAAGTAGCAATACAACAACACTAGATCCACAACATTAATTATCAGAAGATTCACCAAAGTAGAAACACGCAAGTCCTAATTTGGGGAAGGAAATCGGATGAGGAGGACCCAATTGTTTCGAGAAACAGGTTGATAGGTTACATTTTATTCAAATAGAAGTGTCTGGAATCGACAGCATCACTCATGGAAACTCCTCTCACTGTCAATGTTGAACCGCCTGCCAGCACAAGTCAATTTAGCCTCATTAATGTGAGATATGTTCCACCTGAAGAAAGGAATCTCTTTGGGCATTAGAAAATGTTGCGTTAAAAAATTTTGGGCATTGACAAATGTTCTGGATGGCAATTAAGTTGCTTATAATTTCCTCCAGTTAATTTCTTTTGCCAAACCAAAGCACTTACATAGAAGCAAGATGCAGGGAATAAATAATATAAATGCAGCAAAACTATAGCAATTGACAATAGATGCCCATAGAAGGTATGAGAGCAAGAGAATAGATGCCCATAACCTTCAATTCATTCAGCCCTGGTGGAATCAAATGAAGTTTTGGACGTCGCATATAGAGCACCTTGTGACTCAAATTCTAAATGTAATGAAAGTAATTAAATTTTTATTTAAATGAGTGGATCACGATAGGGTAAAACACTAAAGCTGAAGTATAAAAGCAGTTTGTACCTGAATACCTGCCGAATCTCTTGGTTCTAAGTGCATCAATTTAGTAAATAAAAATAATGCAATGGGCTTCTCCTTTGCTAGCTGGGACATTAGAGCTCTCCCAAGTCCAGGAAGGCCATACAGAAATACACCTTTGGGTGGACGTACTCGAATTTCTAAAACCTCTCTTTGTGCATCATTCTGCAAGAAAAATTAACATATTAGTCACAATAGAAAAATCATGGGGGCAGCATACTAATGAAAAACAATGAGTGCTATGGTCAGTTTCTCATACAAAAGCTGGGTCTAACCATAGACCTTAGTTTTAGTGGTGCAGGCTGTCTACAGGAGATTCCCATAGCAACTGCAGATTCAATGACTTGGACATTTCATCAAACATATTCCATGGTAAACTTCTGAAGGAGGTATTTCCATAAACATAGCGATGAAATGATTTTCAGTACAACGACACTAGCAAAAGAAAAACAAACTATAGCAACTGATTAGCCGAATCATCAATCTAATTGGCCAGATTATCAGTAGCATCTCTTGCATTTTTTTCCTCAAATTTTTGTCATATAAACCTATATAAATAAATGTGGGATCTTGATTCTAATGCATTAAACTACCTATTCATACGTTCTCATAACTTCTAGCATTCTAAATGATCGAGTTTCACACAGTGAGAATGGGGATAGTTTTATTTGCTTTAACCTGATATGACAGAAACTGACATTTACCACATCTAAACTTTATAGTTATCCAATTCATTTCTGTCAATGGAGAGAGAAAATTGCAGGGCAAGGTGGAGCCATTCAGGCCAAACCAAGTTAAGCAGTTCTAGTTGTTTTACTGGCTGCATGTGATAATGTCTTGAGGAGGGTTGGTAAAAACTTCCACAGGAAGCTTGTTATTATGCATCTGATCAAACACATTCTTCTCTGAAAAAGGTTTGCCAGGTACTCTACTTGTATCATTTTTCCTTGGAACATGTTAAAAATCACAATTCTGAGTTGTAAAGCTTAGGAAACTTTCAGTTATCGACTACTAGGATCATATCATAATGGAGGCAATTGATATGAGAAATTTTTTTCAGTAATGTGAGATTGCTAGAGTTCATCTAGAGAATTTTAGAGTGCTCAAGAAAGATTCTTTCACAAAATATGCTCTTGATCCTGATGTAGTTTGTAAAGCAGTGGGCTTTGATGTTGCTGCTGGCTTGATAACCTTCTTTTTATGTGCAACCATTAAGCATATGATGCCATTTACCCTGGTTGCTATTCATACCATCCATGGTGATAAGTCTCCTTTATAGCACATCCACGTTACCACATCTCCAGTAAATTTTTTAAGTGATTTGTGCAGGAAAATAGCAAACAAAATGCTACTGTTATTGTTAGTATTGTTTTGTGTAGATTACAGGAGTCATATACATACCACAATTAAATTTGTATGCAGAAAATTGGGAAAATGGATAATATAACATCTTGGTGTTGATATATTGGTACACACGTCAACTCCTCATAAAATTTCAATATCTACAAGTTGGTTTTTGTTTAAAGTTTGAAGAGTTAAAGGTTGGAACATGTTTTTGGATTGTTCTACCATAAATATGCAAAGTTTTAAGTTATTTCATTGCTATTCGGTATATTTTTAATAACCCCAAAATAGAGTACTTGAAAACTACAAGTTTCAATTCAATTAGTCCACTAAAACATATGTTTTTAAGATTTAATTTATTTTCCTTCATTTCAACACTTCTCACACTCCACATTAGACTTAAATAACAAGCTTCGATGGTCATTTGTACAAGATTTTGTCGTTTCCATTTTTTGTTCCTTTTTCATAATTTTTTTTCATTTTTCTAACTAGCTTGGTGAAGTTACTGTTTTTGTATTCTTTTCTCACTTTGATGCTTCAACCAAATCACATTCTACAAAAGAAACGTGTTAAGAGGTTGTATTTTATTCGAATACAACTGTTTTCAGTTTTGAGTATCAAGTTGCAAAAATAAGTTGCTGTTTTGGGTATTGTTTATCAAGTGTATTATTTACATGCAAATTTCTCATATGCTAAGCATCATACAACCATTTTGGCGGAATGTTTAAGTCAGGCCAAATACCACACTTTTCATAAAGAAAAAACAGGGACCAAACAGACCCTTAATTACCTCAAAAAGAGAAGGCAAAATAATTTGAATTGTCGAGAGAGACAAACCAATGAAACGTATAATGACATGAAAACTTGAAAAAAAAAACAGAAGAAAGTCAGTGAGAAGAGAAAAAGACATAAATTAACAATCAACAAGTTTCTCAAAAAAACAATTAAAATAAAACATAAATTAACAAAATTTGTAACTTCTGCCTTCAATATCTGTGGCCATTTTGGAAACGTCCATCTGATAAAAGAATATCCTCAGGAGGTACAATAATTTGAGGTCACCCCCATAAAATCAAAAAACCATTTGACAGAGCACAAAAACAATCCAGATTTTCCAAGAAGCATATTGAATTGAATTCAAGATAACAGCCAAAAGTACAGAAGCTTCATCAAACTATTGATGCCAATTCCAAACAGCGAATTAACCCAAAAAATTTTAAAAAAAATTCCATTAAAAAGAATGTGACCGTAGACAGTAGAAAAGCAAGCAAAAGAAAAGGCTAAAAAAAAAAAAAATCAAAATATATATAAACACATACAGAAACAGCTTTGAACAGAAACCAAACCAATACGAAAAAACCAAAATAAGCAAACACTAAAGAAGAAAATCAGATTATAACAAAAGAAAATCAATTATTCTTGCAAACTATGTTCTAGCTCCAAGTGTCTCATAATGAAATTCCCCTACCCAATTTCACGTCTGGATGGTACTTCCTTGCCAGCTGCTTGTACGCCTGCTTGATTTCAGAGATGTCCATGGTCTTCCCCACTCATTTTCGATCAGAAATGGGAGCCACTTCTCCTCAAGCTTTCGATGTTGGACTGCGTTGAATGCAGGTGAAGGTAGATATGAAGCTTCCGAAGCAAAACACAATCCAACAAGTACAAGCAAGTATGAGCTTCTCAACCTCCCATTTTGCCCCCATCTGTTGCGACTAATCTCTACTGCAAATTTGAAATCGACGGCAGAGACCTGGGAACCATTCAGGGGAATTCCGATGTGAATTGGACGTAGGGGATATGAGCTATCTTGATCCAATCCTCACCTATATGCTTCTCACATCGTTTTTCTAATTGAGGGCAACCTCGAATTATTAGAGATTTGAGATTTGTTAGGTGTTGTAGACCGGATGGTAAAGCCACCAAGTTCTTACACGGCCCAATGTATAGAGACTGAAGAGAAGAAAGTTTGTGAATCCACTCTGGCAAAGCTTCAAAACTTGGGAGACGGAAGATGTGTAAATCTTCCAGCATCCGGGCACCCTTTAGCCCTTTCGGCAAATGTGCTACCCTCCGACAATTGCCGATGCTAAAATATGTAAGGGTAGTTAAATGCATCTCCCCAATGAAACTCTCCAGACCATCACAGCCATAGATGGAAAGAGCTCGAAGAGAGGTAAAGCCACCTTCTAGTCTCAACGAAGTTAGATCATCGCACTGTTCAATATGTAGCCTATGCAAAGCAGCAAGGTTTCCAAGCTCCCTTGGCAAAGATTTGAGCTTCTTGCACATTAAACTGACTGTGGAGAGATGGATCTTGTTCTGGAACAAATCAGCTGGTGGAGAGTCTTCCCGAAACATTTCTATGACAAGAGACGAAAGAAAAGGAAAGTTGGTGGGAATTTCAGTCAAATTTGGGCATCCTCTGATTGTTAATTCCCGAAGGCAAGGGAATGCTTGTGGTTGTCTATGGTTTAATTCTGCTGAAGACGACCATTCTTCAAGATTAGACATCAACATGAAACTCAGCTTCTCCAGTGCAGGGAATGCTCTTTCACCATAGAAATGGTTGCCAATGCATTTTACAGCATTCATTTGAAGTATGGAAAGAGATTTGAGCAGCGGTAATTGCCCGAGTGAGGGGAGCTCTTTGCATCTGCTGCAACAGGTTAGGTTTAAAAAGGTCAAATTCTGAAGAACAAAAGAATTACTCATCCAGCGTGGAAATTGTTCACCTCCATAGCCCGACACCGTCAGTCGTTTGAGATTTCTATGTGGCTGGAGACCTTCAAGAGTGTGTTCATTGATACTTCTCATGCTATCATCAATTGCAATATTACTCCATGAAAAAGTTAAGCTTCGAAGGTCTGCTTTCTCATTTAATGCTGCTTCCGCTGCATTTTCTCTGCCCCTCACATTTTCTAGCTTCCGAAGCTCCAATTCTCCTCCAAGATTTAGTTCTTGCAGTTCTCTTATGTTGCATCTGCTCTCCTCTTCATCACCTATAACAAACGCTGACAGCATCTGAAGAAATTTTAGTTCTCCCATCTTAGGTGGCATACGAGTCAACCAAGGGTGGCTAATTTTGAGATGCCTAAGGCTAGTCATTCTCCTCATATCCCTTGGTAACTCTATAAGCTTGCCGCTATTCATGAGTCTTAATGTCTGCAGATTGTGAAGCTTGCACAACGACTTGGGTAAGCTAGACACCTTATTGTGCAAGTTGAGGTAGAGATACCTTAGTTGCTTCAACCCACAGACTGAATTTACTATATCCTTGATATCTTCTTCCGTCATGCCATATAAACCTAATTCTAACACGCGGAGACGGGGCAAATGAATAGAAATATCAAAAGAAGTCATTCTAGACAGGCTAACCCCAAATGTCAAGAGTGTCCTCACTTTTTCTACTCTATTTGAGTCTGTCAATTCTATTGCAGGTATTTTGCTATAAAAGGTGGACACAAATGACAAATGACGACATTCACTGGGAATGCTTGTCATGTGGCCATCTTTAACGATTGAACACACTTCCCCTGAAATAGACACCGCCAGATCGTGTATTAGATCATGCATTTTGCAACTTACTATGTTTCCATCATCATCTTCCTTGGGTTCTTGAAAGAAGGACCGCCACAGTAAATTATTGAAGTAATCTCTACCAATCTCTTCCATGGCTTGTCTTCCTTGAGTTGGTTGAATGAAACCTTCCCCCATCCATAACAGTACGAGTTCACGAGTGTCAATTCGATGGTCTTTTGGAAAAATCGAACAGTATGCAAAGCATTGCTTTAACTGTGGTGACAAGTTATAATAGCTCAATCTTAAGGCTGGTAAAATTTCATTCTCTTCTTCTGGTAGATTCCAAATTTCATCATCTTTAATGAATTTCCACTGTCTTTCATTTGTTTTGAAGCGCATCATGCTTCCAAGTGCCTTTGCTGCTAAAGGAACACCACCGCACTTCTTTACAATTTCCTTACCAATAGCAACAAGGTTTGGATTTTCTTCCTGTTCTCGCCCAAATGCTCGCTGCTTAAATAGGGTCCAGCAGTCATCATTAGATAGTCTTCCCAAAAGATATGGACAAAGAGTGCCCATCAATGAAGACACTTTTGCACTGCGGGTGGTAATAATGATTTTGCTGCCAATTGCACCTAATTGGAGATAACTCCTTAGCCGCTCCCACTTCCAGGGATTCTCCTCCCACACATCGTCCAACACAAGTAAAATCTTCCTCCCTCTGAGTTGTTGCCGAATATGACATTGCAGTGTATCCAAATCTTCAGAATTACACTTTCCGAATGCAGGGGAATCAACAATGGCTTTTATCACTCTCTTCACATCGAAGTCATCAGATACACAAATCCAAATTTGCAAATCAAAATGTGTCATCACCCTTGCATCATTATAGACAAGCTGAGCAAGTGTTGTCTTGCCTATGCCTCCCATTCCTATGATAGGGATGACGGAAAGTTCCCCTTCCCTGCCCACATCAAGTAATGCTTCAACAAGGTTTTTTTTTTCTTCGTCCCTGCCACGAACCTCAGACTCAATTACCCAAGAGTCAGTTTTCCCTACAATTTTAGTATCAAATATATCTGTAGCTCCTGCAATCAAATGGAACTTTGACCGTTCCTCAGCAATGGCGGATAGTCTTTCTCCCGCCTCCTTTACCTTGCGTGCCATAAGTGAAGGAAATAAAACTGGGTTGGAAATTGAAAATGTAAGGTAGCGGCACATCTTCTTTGTAAGTGGGTCCTGACTTTCCAATTCCCTTCTTGAAGCTTCACATTGGAACTCGTCTAATATGTCATCCACATCATAAGCAGCATGTTTCAACTTCGCCAACCAATCCTTCAATGCTTTATGTTTCAGTTGCTTCTTCTCTGCATCTGCAACCACAGCCAATATGGTAGACAAAGTGCTTCGCAAACTTTCAATGTCTTTCTCAAGGCCCTCGATTAACCCAAACTCATTCCAGATCAGCGAGCCAAGCCCATCAAAAGCTTTTTGTAGCAGATATGACAGAGCAGCTGCAGTCATTCTTCCTAACTCAAGAACAATCATAATGAATAAATAAATGGATACACCTAAATGGTAAAATCAGAAATGATCCCTTGAAACCAAAAGATTGCATACTAATCCTATACATCCCATCTAACTCTGTATTATATTCAAACATAAGTCAGGCCATACTTTGAACCACAAGACACCGACATAAAATTTATGCATGGGAATACATGCATATGTCAAAATTTGTGTAACATATAATAAAATGAGTCAAAGCATTCATTATTTCTCATTTATGAAATGAACGAAAGAAAATTTGCAATCAAAGGCAAGCAACATTTTGCGTTCCAGCTTGTTTCATTAATTTTATCACGTCAAAATAAACTAGGATGATCGTTTTGTAGCAGCATTACTAGAAGACAAATATTCTCATTCTTACTTCTTAGTCTGATTATCTAGTTTGATATGCAAGTGAACTGATGATTTTGATATGAGAAGAGTTATACTAGAATGTACAATGGTATAAGGGTTATACAATCAGAAGGGTAACCTTTGTACAAGCCATTTATGGGGGTTCATTTATACCATTTTCAAATTTTATAAAAATTAGTTAAATGTGCGGGGTAAATTAATTAGGTTCAAGGGTCAATTTAGTAATTGAATAAAAAAAATGAGGGAAAAATTTTATGTAATTTTGAAAAAACGATAGACTAATGTAGGATGATAAGAGCAATAACTAAAAGTAAAAAAGAATAAAGATAAAGTAAATAATATAGTTGCATAAAAAATGTTAAAAAAGCAACTAAATCTAAATGTAGCAATAGAAAAGAAAGTCAATCAGATACTTAAAATGTTAAAGCATCTAACATAGTTATATGGAGTGAAATTATTTTCCCAAATGCCAAATGGATCGCAAATGCATTCAAAATATTTTTAAAAAAAAAAATCAAAACCTACAAACTTGATATTTATTGTAAGAGTATCCTTTTGAGATTCTTAATGACTTAAACAGTAAAATTGATTAATTATCACTTATCAAAAAATTGATTAACTAACCCTTTTATAAAAATATGTGAATTTTTATAATGCTTTTTTAATACGATCATAGTTTCATTAATATTATCTTATTTATAAACTGGGTTAAACTAACTAAATTTTATAGCCCTGAGTTTTGATTTATGCAACTCTAATTCTTCAAAAATCGAGTCGGATTAGTTTAGTGATAGACTAATAGGTTAGCCTAACCTAAGTCTCATTCTCTTGCTAAGTTTGAGCTTGAATAGCACATGAATAGCATGAAATTTGCTATTCCCAAAAATCGTTTTACACTTTCTTATTTTCTAGTATATAAATACCTTACTTTTCTCATTTTAATTACTTTTTCTAATCTTAGAACACAACATCATCTCCTTAGTCAAAGGTTGAGTGTAAGGTGCATGCTTGTCATTCTAACTCATTAAATCTTGACACCAAACAAACAATGTAGCCCCAACTCATTTGTCTCACTAGTCCAGACTATGATTTTTTTTTCTCTTGCACCAAGCCACTGACATGTTAATTGGGTATAGTCTCCGTCACTTGTCTAATTGTTTCACTAGACTAGATCAAGGATTTATTTTTTAAGCACCGATTACAAAATGACTTGTGTGCTTATTATAAAAAACCGGCTAATTAACTGGGAATGGTCCTTCAATTGTCTCATTTGTGCAAACAATAAAAATGGGTGTCAATGCTATTATTGCTCTCCCCTAAGCTAGCGCATTAGATTTGAATGTTCCATTTTCATTGTATTAATTATTGCATATTCAAGAAGAGCATAAGAGAAAAGAATGAGAATAGAATAGGATAAGATTTTTAATTCTCAAAAACACTTTTTCTATTCTTAAAATTTTTTTCTATTTTTAATATATACCCCACACGAACATTTAACATTAGATGTTAGTTTAAATAGAGAAGAAAATAGGAACAACAGTTATTTCCCAAAAAATCGAATATCAGCTTTATGCCCAGATAATAAACCAATTGAGGCATGGAAGTGCATGGGCGACGTAGGTGCAACATGATTAACAAACTTCTTTAATAAAATTATGAAAACAAGGTTAATGCCAAGTGAATGGAGGAAAAACATTATAATTCCAATATATAAAAATAAGGAAAATATTCAAAATTGTGCAAATTATCGTGGAATAAATTTAATAAGTCATACTATAAAATTGTGGGAAAGAGTAATTGAAAATAGACTAAGACAGGAAACTATGTATCTGAAAATCAATTTGGTTTTATGCCAGGAAGATCAACCACTGAAGTTATTTTCTTACTTAGACAACTATTTGAAAAGTATAGGGGGAATAAAAAGAACTTATATATGATTTTTATTGATTTAGAAAAGACATATGATCGAGTACCAAGAAAGTTAATATGGCAAGTGATGAAAAAGAAAGGAATTAATAACAGATACATTAATATTATTAAAGATATGTACGAGGGGTTGTTACAAATGTGAGAACCATTAGTGGAGATACTAATATTTTTCCAGTTAAAATAAGTTTATATCAAGGCTCAACCTTGAGTCCTTACCTTTTTACCTGAGTAATAAATGAAAATACTAAATATCTCCAAGAAAAAAACCTTGGTGTATGTTATTTGCAAATGACATTGTTCTAATAGATGAAACTAAAAAAAGACTAATTTTAAAATTGAATAGGTGAGTAAATGCTTTAGAATCTAATGGTTTTAGAATTAGTCGCACAAAAACTGAATATATGAAATGCAATTTTAATAATTGTGAGAACCCGGACGATGAACCAAATAAGATTTTAAATTAAGTAATAACAAGAACTAATCAATTCCGGTACCTATGATCAATAGTTCAAGAGAACAGGAAAATTGAGAAAGATATAATACATAGAATTCAAGCAGAATTGAAGAAATGGCGAAGTGCATCAGGAATTTTATATGACAGTCGAGTTCCAATCAAACTAAAAGGAAAATTTTATAAGACTGCAATTAGACCTGCTATGCTTTATGGGGTAGAATATTGGGCAATTAAAGAACAACATATACAAAAAATGAGCGAAGCGGAAATGAGAATGTTAAGATGGATAAGTTGTAAAACAAGAAAAGATAAAATTAGTAATGAAATAATTCGAGAAAACTTAAAAGTGAGACCAATTTGGGATAAAATGAGATAAAATAGATTAAGATGGTTTGGTCATGTTAAAAGAAGGTTTGAAGTAACACCGGTTAGGAGAGCAATGTCTATCCAAGTAGAATGTGGTAGGAGAATGAGAGGAAGACTCCAAAAAAATAGATAGAAGTAATTAAACAAGATTTAAAAATGCTACAAATTACAAAAATTTTAGTCTTAAATCGTCAAGAATGACGCAACAGAATCCATATAACCGACCCCACCTAGGTGGGAAATGGCTTATGATGATAATGATGATGATTTTCAATATATAATAATCTTACTTTTTCAATTTTCAATAACACTTTTATCATTCCCAATATAATTTTACACATCCCAATACACGAAGATACTTTTTATCCGATCTCTTTTATCATTGTCTAACTCCACCACTGTTATCAGATTCCATGAAAAAATTCTGCCTCTTTCTATGCACTTCTCAGATATGATTTCGCATTTTTAACTACTTCACTATTTTACTTTTTTTATTATTGACTTTTTATTATCTATATTTGTCTTAATTTTTTCACATTTTTACATAAATCATCAATTTATTCTATCTTTTTTTTCTTTACTCCTATCTAATCATTACCTTGATCACATCATATGTTCTCTCGCTTTTTAAAAAAAAAAAAATTATTCCCTACCATTAACATTTTATTAACCGATTATGAAACACACCCTTAACATTAATCTCCATAAAATGCTTTGTGAGTAAGAGTTGAGTTGCTTGCGCATAATGTTGGTAAGCAAAACTCGGTGCATCAGAATCTTAACTAAAAAATAAAGAACAAAGTTGAACTAAATCTGCTACAAAGGAGGTCCATAAAAAAAAAATTCTGATATAAAGGAACCCAAAAGCCCGCAATTTTCTCCTTTACTAATTCATTGGGCTGAATATCACGTTTCCTAGAAGCTAAGATTGTTGGGATGAAACATTATGAAACTGCACACGAAGTTAAGCAAACTTGCCAAGGATATTACAAAGAACCTTAAGGCATCATACTTATCCTTTTGTTGTATGAATTATCAGAAAAGGATGGTTTACCTGTAGTCAGGCATAAAAATTTCAGCGTTTCTTTCTCCTTATTAATCCATTAGGATGAATATATTTATTTTGTAGTCCATAGAGCACATAATGGAAACGTTCCTGTTCAACTCAAGAAAAAGATTCAGATCTCATGTCTCCTGAAGATAATTGTATTTAATCTATAGACAAACATATTATCAGAAGACATTAAAAAAGATGAAGGATTTTGAATAAGATTGGTAAATAAAGGGATAAACCAGATTAATGATCACGAAATAGAGCAACTGAAACAGGCTTATGTTACACAGCAAAAGAGTTTATCATAAAACAATTATGTGCCAGGTAATCGGTTTGCCATGCAAGATACTACTGGCTGTAAGAAATTTTGGGCAATCTTAATATGAACATACAAAAGTAGGGTACGCGGAATCCAACTGCAGTCGATGAACTGCATTAATTACAGGATATTTCATGTGAACATGGACGGATCTATAAAAAAATATCAAATAAATTCTATATAGATGCGAAACATACCTTAATTCAAATGTTTGAAAAGAGGTCAGTCTTGAGAGTAAATTAGTAGTTCTATTTTGCAATCATATATACAAGCAAAAATAAATATAGTGTCATCCAATGAGTTCTAGTTACATGTGAAAAATACCTTGAATGAAAGATGTTCAGTCGTAGTTTCAGCCGGAGCAGCAGAACATTAGGGGATGAAGATGGAGAAAGATTGCAAACAGAGCCAATAAAGATAGGAATATTAGGTGTTAGGCACTTTTTTCATTCCGCAGCGCGCGAAGAGGAAAGTGGCGGACGGGGAACCATTTTACGCGTTTTTTTTTTTTTGGACAAATTCATCTTAATGTTTACACTTAATTTATAATATATCTAAAATATTTCATAAATTATTCTTATACTCATAAAATTTCACCCTAAATTCTTATTATACCCATATCATTAACACGATCATTATTAACCCTACTAAAAAGACGATTTGTCCTTTGAAAATTTTTTAATTGAGACCAGTTGACGTTCACATGACTCTATTGATGAAGGTTATTAATTTATAATATTACATAACATAAGAATAATATTAAAGTTGAATTATTTTAATTGAAAAAATTTTTAAATGATAAAATCGTCTTTTCATTGAAACATTGAAATAGATAGCGGTTGTATTAACAATGTGGTTATAATATGAATTTAAAATGAAATTTTATAAGTATAAGAGAAATTTATAAAACATTATAACTATATTATGAATTAAGTGCAAATACTAGGGGTACGAAAGAAATTCTTCCTTTTGCACAGGATGTGAACTTTTAATTATTTAATTATCTTTTTTTTTATTATTATCTTTACGGCATCATTTGGTAATAATGTACGGAAAGAAAAGGAGAAAATGGATAAGGAGATTTTTTAAAGTACTGATATAATACAATAAAAACAAAAGAGGAATAAATAAGGTACCGCGAGAAAATAATGGAAATACAGAGGTAAGATGTAAAATCATTTTTTAAAAAAGTATATGAAAAAGTAAGAATGCGGGTTTCCAACCTAACAGTTTACTAAAAGGAACTTATGTTTCAATTAATATTTTTCACACTTTTTCATATAATTATCTTATTTATTTTCATTTTATTCTTACTTTTTTCCGTATCATAACTTGTTACTCTCACTTTAACAAAAAAAAAAAAAAATCACTACAGTTGAAATTCCCTACGTTTGAAATTCCACTTTCAAATCTGTTGTCACTGTCGGTCTAGAGGTAAGAAAGCTCAGGCCGAAAAAAAAAATTATTTTCAAATATATCCACTACTTATTTTACCCTAATTACAAATATACTCACTGCGTTTCTAAAATTTTAAATATATTTACCACATTTACATTTAATCACAAAAATGCTCATTCCGTGAGCTAACACTACTAAAGAGTATATGAAATTACTAATATACCCTTCAAATTTATGACACAATTAGATAAATTAAATATTATAACTCACTAATGCCCTAATCGCGCATGAATTCTAAATTTAAATCACCTTAATTTTATTTTTTTATTTGTTTAATCATTTATTATTTTACAACAGGAGTGTTTTGGGTATTTGAAAAAATTTTAATTGATGATTTTTTATGAAAGGGGCATTTTTGGTATTAAATGCAAATGTCATGGGTATATTTGAAATGTTGAAAATGCGGTGAGCATATTTGGAATTAAGGTAAGTGGATATATTTGAAAATAATCCAAAAAAAATAAACTTCAAAGAAACTATTTTTCCTTGAATCCTTTTCCTCGTCCTTGAATTAATGATGTAATTTAGAATAAAATAGAAGAATAATAATTGAAATTATTTACACTTTGTGGGTATTGTCAATTACAGCAATTTCATTTTCCTGTGCATTTGAATGAAAAGTGCATCATAGAAAAGACAAAATCATTCTATGATAAGTGCAACTGAACGTGTTTTAGAAAAGAAAACGAATGATTAAAATAGCAAAAGTTAAAAAGCAAAAGAACATTAGAGGATAAATAATTGAAATACTGCATGTCGAAAAAGAAAATGATTAAAAGACAATTTTTCCGCCAGATGCATGACTTTCTTGTGATATTTTATTTCCATTTTTGAATATATTTATCTTTTTTTTAGATTTTTAAACAATGTGTGTATATATATATATATATATATTTAAAATACCCTTATTTTTAAAAATCTAAAAAATATATACACATATTTAAAAATAGTAAAATTTTATTTATATATTAAATACACTTAGATAAACAAATGCACGAAGAAAAAAATAAAAAAATTATTTTAAATAAGATATTTAAGATGGAATAAGTGAGACATTTACTTAGCCCGGGCTAACATGATCATTCCTCTTCTTGATATGAAAGTCACAAACATAAACAATATTTATTCTACGTGCTTTTGGTATTTAAGAAAATTTTTGAAAATAAAGAAGGGATGCAACATAATAAAAGTAATGATATGGAGTAAATATAATAAAATTAAAATAAATAAGGTACTTATATGAAAATTTATGAAAAATAATTAAAAAATAAGTTAATTATGTAGAAAGATGTGAAAAAATTATTGAAAAAATAAGATAGTTATTTTAAAGAAAAAAAATTCTAAATGAAAAACTTGTGTTTAGCAAATAACAAAACGCACTCTAATGTGCTTTTCCGCGTCTACTTGAAAAGCTCTTCTTACCTTTTTCGAGCCTAAGCTCTTCTTACCCTTTTGAGGGGATCATGCTTTGGCGAAGCTCAGAATTCCACAGGCCCATGCTCATGACAAAATAAAAATCAACCAATCACATTTTTTGAAGTCTTTTGTTTTATTGTCACATCAAGAATCGTTTCAATAGCAGTTTCGGGTATATCGCTTATGACAAAATAAAAATCAACCAGTAACATTTTTAGAAGTTTTTTGTTTTATTATCATATCAAAAATCGATTCAATCGCAGTTTCGGGTGGGATATACCCGCTTAAGCCTTAAACCTATGCAATTATATACAAATTATAAAAAAAACATTTAGATGATTCAATATCGTAATAATCATTCATGTAGGAAAAATAATTTAGATGAACTAGATATTATATTAATAGCTTAAACAATGAGAAAAGACTTATAAAAATATGAATTGAAGGTGCATTGATCCATGCGACCGGCAGCATAGCCGTAGGATCATTTTTTATTTTTTTTATTAAAAATTAAAGTTATGTATATTTAATTTATAAATCAAATTTTACTATTTTTGAATATTTTTTAAGTATTTTTATTTTTAAACACAATATTTTTTCTCAACTTTCTGTCTCAAAAAATTACAAAAATGCTACTGTATTTAAAAATAAAAAAATACTTAAAATATCAAAAAATAGTAAAATATAGTTTATAAAAGCGCAGCAGTAATATATAGGAATATCTTCTGAAACAACACCCAAAGAGATGCATGCATTTATCAGATGTACTTTCCATTTCAAACTTAGGATCGGAGGCAAGAAAGACGAGCCGTCGAGTCGCTCCCCGAGTCATTCCGACAGGCCACTGCTGTGACGCTCGGAACGGGGTGGAGGTTCTGCAACACTGGTGATATACAAAGCAGGGAGAGGGCACAAGATATTTTTGGTGCGATTAGGGGAGATTCAGCTCGCGGCTAGTTGTGTCGGCAAGCAGATCAGGAACTCTTCTAGGCGACAAGGATGAACCCAAGTGAGGGTGACTTACTCGGAGCGAAGCTCCAAACAATGTCCATATCGGGAGGGGCAATCAAGAGGATAGACCCGGGAGAGGCAGACTCCTTGCTTTGCTCAGTCTAGACCTCTAAATCGTATAACCAGGATTTCTTTCAATCCTCAATGAGAAGGTTATGGAGGACGCATGGGCCTTTCTACTTCACCGATGTCGGAGAGAATTTGTACTGAATCTCTTTCTCTGAGCAGAGTGACAAGAAGAGAATTCTGGGAGGGAGACCTTGGCTTTTTTTATAGAAATCTTGTGCTATTAGAGGATTTGAAGGAGGAAGTCTCAACCGCACAGGTGGTGCTTGCGAAAATGCCCCTGCGGGTGCATGTCTGTGGATCCCCATACCTGGTGGATAAGCACTATCTGGGTCAATGCATCGGGAGTTCATTCGAGGAGCTGCACGAGGTCGTTGCAAAGGAGTCGAAACTAAAGCTGCTGGTGACTGTCAAGTGCATGGAACTATTGAGGAGAGGTATATTCATTCAACTGGAATCACAAAAAAGGCAATGGGTGAACTTTCAATATGAGAAACACCCGGTGTTTTGTTTCTTCTGCAGAGTTATGGGACATGCATTCAAGGACTGCATGGTGCTATCCACGCATAAAGAGCAAGTTCTTGAAGCAGACATGCGCTATGGCAGTTGGCTAAGGGTCGGAACAAAACCTATGCGACTCCGTGGGTATGATCATCAAGGTGGTCGAGTGCCGCAATGGAAATATACCGAAGACCAGGACACAGCTCTGCGGGATGCGGTTGGGGCTAGAAGTAGTCATATGGATGCGTCAGCTCGAGGCTGCTCCCCCAATTTCAGGCACGACACAAACTGCCCCATAGGCAGCTACAAGCGGCTTCTGAAGAATGCGCAACTGGACAACTGGCAACGATTGGAGGGGGTTAACTCATGGCAGTGTGCAGCCGGAAACAATCCCTCTCATTACACTCATGTTGCTGCTCACACGAACTCACCGAGCGCTGATAATTCCCACCCCCTCTCTGCACCTATCATCGGAACCTCCTCAGCCCGTCTTCTCCCTGGCTAGACCCCACTCCCAATCCCTGACCAGAAATCAGAGGAGACACAGATGGAGAGAAACTCTGCCTGTGCTGCTAGGGAACGAATTCCAGCCTATCCATGCTCTGAACTGGGACACGCTATTGCTGACTGCATTGAAGGAGTCTCCGATTCATGCTGTCATCCTGAAGATGGTCCACTGTATCACAGAGGTAAAGGCCCGCCTGAAATGGAACGTTGAGAGGATGAATTATTTGTTGTTCCTATGGTTCCGGCAGATGGAACCAGCAACCATAACCACTGTATTCTAGCACTAATGGAGGCTGGACTGGGACTGAATGAAATGGCAGCGGTAAAACCGAAAGGAAGATGGAAACTGAGGGCTAGAGGCATGGAGGCTGAAAAACGTAGTTGGTCTAGGATCACTCATGTGGCCAAAGGCAGAAAGAGAGGCAAGATGGATCACATTGGGAACCCACAGAATAAGAAGCGGATGCTTAAGGGTGCATCATCTAAAGAGGAGGAGGTGGTGGCTGAGGGACACCCTTATCCCCACCTCATTTAGTATGGCACTCCTAGCTTAGAATTGCCGTGGGCTTGGGAACCCACATGTAATTCGATGCCTCCTGGATTTGGTCAGGAAATAAGATCTCATTCTCATCTTCCTCAGTGAAACAAAACGCTCAGTAAAGGAAATGGAAGGGATTAGAAGGAAGTTAAAGTTCGATTGCTGTTTTGGGGTGGAACCAGAAGCTAGAAGAGGAGGACTTGCTCTTCTATGGAACCATGTTCATCCTGCAAATATTATTAGTTACTCCGCTCACCACATTCATGCGGAATTTTTGGGATGGCCTTTCACAAGTTTCTATGGTCATCCAGATGTACATAAAAGACATCAAAGTTGAAATATTTTGGAGCAACTGAAAGGCGGGACAAGCTCTCAATGGCTAGCGTTGGGGGATTTCAATGAGGTTATGGGACCCACTGAGTACTACAGTCAGAGGACACGGCCCCAACATCAGATGGATCTTTTCTATGATACGGTGGACAGTTGTAACCTTATGGACTTAGGTTTTGTTGGCCAGCCAATGACCTGGAGAAATAACGGGAAGGGGCCCTATCGGGTGGAGGCCAGGTTGGATAGGGGACTAGTGACGCCCAACTGGACATCATCCTGTCCTCTTGCCAAACTCATTCACCTATCTGCTGCCACATCGGATCATTGTCCTGTTCTGTTGATCTTGGATTCTAGGAGGAGTAGGCGGAGACCTCCTAGGGAATTTCATTATGAACTTTTCTGGGCAAGAGACAAGGCAACACATGACATTGTTAACAGAATTTGGGACTCCGGACCCACTAATATCTTGGCTGCTTCAAATCTACTTGGGTGCACTATGGCAAAAATGCCATATAGTGACAATGAAAAATTAGATGTTAAAGTTTAAAAACTGTTAGTATAGGCATAAAAAATCTATACACATGGTTTTTTAAAGTGTCAGTAATAGTCCCATAGCTATAGGGCTATACAGATGGTTTTGAAAACTATGTGTATAGATATATTTATAGTAACGATTACGTAGTGATAGTTTTGTACCATCACAATATACGTATAACAACGATTTTAATCTGTTAGTGTAACTTTTAAAAACCAATATTATACTATGTTTAGTGATATTTTTCATATATATATATATACTTACATTTTGTATTCATCACTAAATCTTAGTGCCTTATAGTGATACTTATCTAGTGACAGTTTTTAATGTCACAATAGTTATAATGTCAATTAAGCAACAATAAAAATATCATTATGATTTTAACAACAATTAGATAGTGACACTTTTTAGTTGTCACTATAAATATAACCATGTGTATAGATGAAAATCAGTAAATCAAATAATTTATAAATATTTAATATGAAAATCTTTTGAGCTATAATGATAGTAATTTAGATGTATAATAATAATTTCTATTTTAGTCAATTATTAATATATAACAAAAAATACACTAAAATTTATTGATACTATCTATATTTAGCAATGATTTTTCTTTACATTTTAATCGCTTATAAAATCAGTAGAATTTTTAGTGACATAATAATTTCCAATGTTCACATGATTAATTTCACATCAAAATTAATAAAAAGATAACATTCATTAATAATCAAAATTTAATATAAAGATACCAATTCAATCCTCAAATTGTCAACTTCTCAATAGTAAAATTCACAATATTTAAAAAATACATGAAAATACATAAAACCAACTTTGCATCTAATGAGCAAATAAATCTATTATCTTCCAAAATTTTGCAATCTTCAACAACGATCCATCATCCTGCAAACATTAAAAATTAAATAACATAAATACCTTGTGCTTGAAGTATAAAATATTTGTTAAATAAAATTTTAATTCAATGTTACCTTCTTGGTTAGAGCAAAATTCACCACCCAAATTAGAGCTACAAGATTGCCTATTTTGAGAACTTGAGATATCAGGAACCTAAAACATAAAAGATAAGTATCTCAATAAAACTCTATGATAATGTTATTTTCAATATCTTATTGAATGGTTCTGATAGAAAAACAATAATAATCGAAAATGAAGATACCTGGTTATTATTATCAAATAGTGGATATGCGTCTAATACTCGCATGATAGGATCATCCGGACTTTGATTTTTGATATGCGATACAATAACACTAAGTACTCCTTGTAAAGCTGTCACTTGTTTTTTCAATTGATGAGTCTCTTGGTTGTTTGATTGAAATTTTTCTATTTGAGGAGATTTTTCTAAATTTTTACAAGGAGTAGGGCCCTTTCCAAAACACCGAATACGTCCTGATTTTTCTGGCTCTTTTACTTTAGAATAAGCATCCCCTTTCCAATTAGAACATTCTTGTATATTTTCTAATGATTCCTCTTCTTTTTTCAACAGTTCCTGCAATTATATACAAGCATAAAATTTAATTACACAGTTTATAATTTAGAAGATGAAATTTCAAAATGTAAATTACAATAATTATAAAATAATGCACAAAATAGAATATTGAACATAGAAAAACTCACAATAACTTTCGCAGATTCATCATTTATAACTCTCCCATCCTTATGCATATGTGTATGTATGTAAATTTGAGCACGAGATGGTTGTATACCATTGTTTTCTTTCAACTAAGAATAAAACATAACATTTTCATGATATTAGATCATTCAAATTAACATTATTATAAATCAATAAATATTAAAAATATCTTTTCGTGAATCATTCTTGCAAGCGTCTTTGATCCAATGGTAAGAGGCTCGTTGTGTTTTGCTCGATTTTTTGTTATTGATCTCACTAATAATCTATACGAAATGAAAATTAAAATAATCAATATTTTTGAAGTTAATCTCTGTAGAAATTATCATGAAATAAAGAGAATAAATTTATACCTTAGCTTTTGTTGAGTACCAATGATGCACTAAATCCACCCACTGATTTTTTTCCACTCGGTGAGGTACATTTGCTACATTCATGCATTCTGATTTAGTAATATCAAAATATTCAGCCTTCAAAGAACTCTTCCAATTTCTCCATTTGTCATTAATATCCTTTATCACCCATGCTTTGATATGATCATTGCATGGTTTGAATTTAAATTTTTCCTACATCTAAGAAATATAAAAGATTCATGAAAATAAAATACATGGTACATATATAAGAAACATATAACCATACATGGATCAAAAGTGATAATTATTGTGTAACTTAAAGTAAATAATCTAACATTGATTTTTACCTGCACAATATCCCATTGCATATCTTTATACTTCTTTGGCAACTTCTTCCATGAAATAAAATTAATTGGTGCAAATTCTAAATTTCTTTCTAAATCACCAAGAAATCGAGTAACAGTGCATGCTTCATCTTCCACAGGTTGGTAAAATGCATTAAGTTCAACCTCAATTTTTTTACCTTTCGGTAAATTCCAAACACTTGACATGCGTGTTGGGCCTCTAATTTTCTTGCTTGTTCTAGTATTAGCTGAAAAAGTCCAATCAAATTCATAATCTTACTTTAGCTATAATAATATTTTCAAAATAGAAAATTATAAATATTATTTGGGAAAAACTTACATGCCGGTTGAGTATTTGATTGAGATAAAATCTCCTGTCGATCTTCTAATGATTCGTCAATTTCTGTATTTGAGGTTGCCACTTGGTGTTGACATTCTGGTTCTTCAAATATATTCATATGCTTATGCTTTGCCATTGTAAACCTAAAATTAAAAAATATTCATATTTATCCTAGTAGCAATATAACTCTAAAAAAGTAACTCTGTCGTCAGATTGGGCGAAAAAAATTGATCACTCGCTCTGCCACATTTTGTCTGCCATCTATTTCTCCCTCTCCCTTTCGGTGACAGCTTGGTGTTGGTCCCATCTCTCCTCTCCAGCAATGTCTACCATGTTTTGTATTTGACAGCATGAATAGGCAGCACATGTTCTAGAGTCTTGCTTTTTCACTTCGACTAAATATATAACTTAGTTTATTAGGGTGGAATGGGAGAGGGGTTTGGGCTGAATGGGTGAAGGCAAGAGAGAAAGGGGGCGTATACGTTACATGGAAAGAGGAGAATCAAGAACTTTGATGAAGCTCAAATTCTTCTCCTTTCGAATTCATAATCCAATATGGAGATATACTTCAAAGTCTAGAAATTCATCTTTATAGGACTCAATTTATTCCAACGATCTCGAGCAACCAACCTTATCAAACTACATGTGCGAGCGTTTAATTCTTCCATCGCTCCTAGGCAAACGGCAAATGCGGTGAGAGGGAGATAATATTTTTCATCGTTCCCGGGAAAAAATATTTTTCGTCGTTCGCAGGCAAACGACGCGCGCGAAATCTCCCGGGCAAAACAGACCGTGCGACCAATGCAATTAAATATTAAATAAAATTTATCCAAATATTATGAGAAAGGTTTCAATAATTAATAAAACTTCATCCAACTAGCTAAATAAATTAATTTTAGATGAAATAGTTGGGTTGAACTATAATTTAATTACCAAGTTAGATATTAAATAATTGACTTTACAAATTTAATCATGTACAATTAGTTTCATCAAAATGATATTATTTTAAATTGAAAATACTTATGTAGCACTAATATTAGAAAAAAATTAGTTTTATTGGATGATTTACCCACTTTTATAAATAAGTAAAAATTCAATTCACATATTACATTTAAGGCTATTTGACAGAAAAACTAAATTTCATCTAGATTAAATATTTATGTAGACCTTATTTGATAAAAGTAATATAAGTTTAAAATTAATATTATAAAATTTGATAAAAGTAATATAAGTTTAAAATTAATATTATAAATTTTATTAATTATTTGAACATTAATAAACTAATTATTTTACATAAACGGTCCCGTTTCTATGTAACCGGGTTACAAAGAAGCAGACCAATGTAACCCCTTCAAAATCTAAGAGTTTGATCCTTAATGCACAAATTCAATTCACCTATTACATTAAAGCTATTTGGTAGAAAAACTAAATTTCATCTAAATTAAATAGTTATGTGGGCGTCATTTGTTAAAAGTAATACAAGTTTAAAATGTATATTATAAAATAGTTGAGTGGGATTAAGTAATCAGTTCACCTGTTACTTGGAGAATTATTTTGATTGAAAAATCAAATTTCATGACAAAGAAATATTTAGGTGAAAAAGAAGTAAAATTTTTATATTAATATAACAAAATATTTAAATTTATGTATCGGTCCCACTTTTATAAAATTTTTTTCCTATGTAACCCCCTTCCATATTTAAAATCATGATGATTAATAAAAGTTTCACTTCGTCTGGTATCATTTTATATAGGTTTCATCTATAAAAATGTAATTTCAACATAATAAAATGAATTTGAAATAAAATATTAATAGTGGGCTATTCACATACTTGATTTGGATAAAAGTTGATTTTTAGCCAAACAAATGATGTTAAGTACATTGCATCGATTTAATTTTTCATTTTTCATTAAATTTTTTAATTTTAAAGGGATTATATGGCTTCGTTTTTAATGTCACCCGATCAAATAGAAGCAGAGTCTTTTATATATTTATTTTAAACTACTAATTCAACATGTGTATCTAAAATATTTTATAAATAAACTTCTAAATCTATACACCCATAAATGTACGTAAAAAATTTCATCTTTTTATAATTATTTAAAAATAAGTTTGTTTCATCTAAAAAGTTTGATTAAAAAAATTTTGAACGCAACAATGCAATAAATTATTTCAAATAAAATGGATGCATTTATTTTTAATTTAGTCATCAAGATGGGCCAAAATGAGGAATAGTTTTATTTTAAATATTTATTTTAATTGATATTAGTTCTATTAATATTTTATGGTATCCTAATTTTTCATTTTAAATATATTTTATTATATTGAGCATTATGTGTGGATTTGATTAGAAATTAAATAATTTATTATGATAAAAATTAATATGTATATATTTTAACTATTTAACGATTTAGTATGTAAATTTTACGATTTATGACACGCAATATCTATATGGCTATATATAAAAAAGAAAAAAGAAAAACATCACATAAGGAGATAGCCACATGTGAGTACGTGTGGACTATAATAAGTTGGGATCGCAAAGAGCAACCCTTAGCGCTTTTGGAAGGCCAGTGAACCGGAAGGGCGCAAAAGGGATAGGAAGAGAAAATAAAGAGAAGAAGATGAGGGAGGAGGAAGAGAAGAGCGCACACTGTCATCCATAACCCAGCCGTCCCATTTGTAAGCTGCTGCCGTTGTTCAACACTTCACTGGTTGCAGGTAAGTGAGAGAGCTTTTATTTCATTTTTAAAATCTTTGTATATGGATCACGGAAAGAATACAAAAGGTGGGATGACTTGACACCTAAAGAGGAGAAGGCTGACTATTTGGAATAATTACCTCCCCTTTTTTATTATTTTTCTTCCCATAAAGGAACCTGTGAAAGAAGGAAGGAATTTGATTGTGCTGATTGAGCACACGTGTGCATATCACATGACCATTGCACACGTGTGGGACATTATAACATCGAACAGCTACACAAACAGGTTGCATTTGAAAATTTGGTCAAAGTACAAAATTGTGTATGATTGGCACTAGTTGAAGAGGCGGATTGACCATGAGCACATAAGAAAGGTGTTGCTGGGATGTCTCCCACAACAAGAATGGAAAGGCCCATTGAAGTGGGGTACATGTCACCTTCAGTCATTCACATGCCCTTGTTCCTATATATTTAAACAAATCATGCGATTATATTTTTTTATAAACAAATTAATGCGTTTTGCAGCTAGGTTCTGCTAATGAATTTGGCTTTCTATAGCTTATAATATGGAGGAAGCCACACGAACTGAAATTTCATACTAGGAATTAATATGACCCACTTCATTTAATATTATTGAACAAATGACCTTAATGTGACCCACTTCATTTAATATATAAATGATTTGCTATAAATTTTATGCATGAATAAATAATTATATAAAGTATCAATACATTTAAGTACATGTAGAACCAATTTTGAGCCAAATGCATAGTAAGTTCCTGTGCAGGAAAATGCATAGGAACATATCTTGCATATATATTATGCATTTTTTCACACATTTTTTCACACAGGAACATATCTAATATATATTTAAAATTAAAATTTCGTTCTTACCAAACTATCCATATTTCAAATAGCTTATGTCTAATTGTAGATTTAGAATTTAAAATCTAGGGATTTTAACTTCTATTATTAAATAGAATACATGTATATAATGACAGAAGATAAAATTAATGCTTAGATTGTAAGGTAAATGATATTATTTGTGATTTTTTTTTATTTTTTCATTATTCATCATTAAAACATGTCTTTTTTTATTTTAAGTTGGTCTTTAATACCAAATGTTATATATATGTGATTGCAGTTAAACTATTCTTGCAACAATGGATAAAAGTTGGATTTATGCATCAAGGTCAAGTAAGGAATACGTTGAGGGTGTCATTCAATTTCTTGATAACGCATTTGAGAAAGCATCTCAAGATGGAAGGATTCTTTGTTCATGTGTGAAATGTGTTCTTAAATATAAATGTTCTAGAAAAGAAGTATTAGATCATTTAATTTGTGATGGATTTCTTAAGGGTTATACAAATTGGTACAATCATGGAGAGTCTATGGGAGAGTCTACTTCTAGTCAAAATCCTATTGAAGGTATGGGTGATGAGATTCATGAATTGTTGCATGATGCTTTTGGTGTGCATGATGGGTCTAGAGACTTGAATGAAGATACCGGAGAGGATATTTTGCATAATCTTAATATTGGACAGCAAGATGCAAATGCAGAAAAGTTTTTAAATTTAATTAAAGATGCCGAACAGGAGTTGTATCCAGGGTGCAAGGAATATACAAAACTTTCATTTATTGTTAAACTTTTTCATTTAAAATGTCTCAATGAATGGAGTAAGAAGTCCTTCACTATGTTGCTTGAGTTATTGAAGAATGCTTTTCCTAAAGGAAATACATTATCTACATCTTATTATGAAACGAAAAGGTTCATTTCTGAATTGGGATTAAACTACGAGAAAATTCATGCTTGTCCCAAAAATTGCGTTCTATATTGGAAAGAAAATTCAAAGCTGGAAGCTTGTCCTTCTTGTGGTACTTCTAGATGGAAAATAAAGACAACTGTTTTAGAAAATGAGAAGCCTTTAGGAAATACTAAAAAAGTTGGTGCTAAAATCTTACGCTGGTTTCCTTTAAAGCCTAGGTTACAAAGACTGTTTATGTCTTCAAAGACAGCTTCTTTCATGACGTGGCATGAGAAAGGACGTACTAAGGATGGACTTTTAAGACATCCTGCTGACAGCGAAGCATGGAAAACTTTTAATTCTCGGTACCCACTATTTGCTTCAGATCCTCGTAATGTTCATTTGGGCTTATCTTGTGATGGTTTTAATCCATTTGGAGCTAAAGGTCTTAATCACAGCACATGGCCAGTTATTGTGATACCATATAATTTGCCTCCATGGATGTGCATTAAGCAACCATATTTTATTTTGTCATTACTTATTCCTAGTCCAGATGCTCCTGAAAATCATTTAGATGTGTATTTACAACCTTTTATAGAAGAATTGCATGAATTGTGGGAAGTTGGCATTCGAACATTTGATGCACATAAGAATGAGTATTTTTGCTTGCACGCAGCATTGATGTGGACTATCAGTGATTTTTCAGCTTATGCAAATTTATCAGGTTGGAGTACTAAAGGTCAATATGCATGTCCTGCTTGCAATTTTAAAACTTGTTCCAAATGGTTGCGTCATGGGGGAAAGTATTGCTATATGGGTCATCGTCGATTCTTACCACATAATTATAAATTTCGATATGAGAAACTTTCTTTTGATGGACATCAATATTTTGACTGTGCACCAATCCCTCCATCTGGTTCAACTGTATTAGAGCAACTTGAGGCCATTGACTTCATATTTCAAAATACTAAAATTTCAGAAACAGAAGGTCCTTGGAAGAAGAAAAGTATCTTTTTTACATTACCTTATTGGGAACACAATCTCCTTCGTCACAACCTTGATGTTATGCACGTAGAAAAAAATGTTTGTGATAATGTCTTGGGAACCATTATGAATCAGGAAGGGAAAACAAAAGATAATTGCAAGGCGCGATTGGACCTTCAAGATATGGGTATTAGAAAGGATTTGCACTTGAAGAAGTATGTTAGTAGTGATAAGGAATTTTTCCCAAAAGCATGCTATTCAATGACCTTGAAAGAGAAAAGCTCCTTTTGTGAAGTATTAAAGAACATAAAAGCTCCATATGAGATATCAACAAATATTGCTCGCTGTGTGCAGTTGAAACAACATAAAATTATGGGGCTTAAAAGTTATGATTGTCATATTTTGATGCAAAATTTTCTTCCTATGGCAGTGAGGGGGTTATTGTCTGAGAAAGTGAGTTTAGTAATTATTGAGTTGTGTCAATACTTTAATGGATTGTGTTCCAAAGTTCTTAGAGTTTGTGATCTTAAGAAGCTTGAAACACAAATTACTTTAACATTATGTCGTATGAAAAGAATTTTTCCTCCGTCATTTTTACTACTCAAGTGCATTTGGTGATTCACTTGGCGACCGAGGCAAAGGTAGCTGGACCTGTACAATATCGATGGATGTATCCAATCGAAAGGTAAATTTATATATTACTTTTGTAATTATTGTTTAATTCAGAAGTTAACAATATGATATAAGATTTTAAGTTTCATATCTTTTTGATGTAGGTATCTTTATACACTCAAGTCTTATGTGCGCAATAGAGCTTCTCCAGAGGGTTCTATTGCGGAAGGGTACTTAGCTGAAGAATGTGTAACATTTTGCTCTAGATATCTTTCTGGCATTGAGACAAAATTCAATCGATTGGTACGAAAAGATCATGCTAATATATACTCAGATAAAGGATTTTCCTGCATTCCTTTATTAGGAAGACCTCTTGGAATAAAGAGAAAAAGAAATTTGAAAGTGAAGAAGCGAATTAGAGCCAAAGAAAGTCAATTGGATGATAAAATATGGATTCAAGCACATCGGTATGTGCTTTTTAATTTCGATGCCATCACATCATTTCGAGGGTAAGTTAAAATTTTCTTTATTTTGTTTATATGTAAAGTAAAATTTTTTCTTAAATTCAAGTAGTGCTTTTTTTATTCCTTTTATTTTTTTTACAAAGAGCATGAAGCTGAAATTTCGAGGAAAAATCGTCGTCTTTCTCGACGTCCATCTCAAAATGAAATAGCCGCAATGCATTGTCAAACATTCCATGAATGGTTTCGTGATTATGTGAGTATAGTATTTAAGTAGTAAGTATATTCAAATTGTTGATTACATATTTCTATATAAATTTAAATATATTATGAGTGTTAATTTTGTATTAATTAATCCTGATGTATAATTTAGATTAAACAATTAGATGAAGAAGGGGATGCATGGATTACTGAAGAAATGAGATGGTTAGCACGCGGTCCAAGAAAAGTGGTACAAAGATATACAGGTTTTGTCATCAATGCCTTCAAATTTCACACAAAAGAACATGAGAAAAATATGACAACTCAAAATAGTGGAGTTGTAGTGAGTGCAAAAATAATGAGTTATGCAAGTGCAAGAGATCAAAGGCCAGTTGAAGGAGAAGTCACTTATTATGGTATTTTAAGAGATATTATAGAATTAAACTATCATGGTAAACACAAAATTGTATTATTTAAATGTGATTGGGTTGATGTTAATGGAGGAAGGGGTTATAAAAAAGACAAGTTTGGATGCACATTAGTAAATTTCTCTCATTTGATACATACAGGAGCTAACCTTTCTGATGACCCTTTTATATTTGCATCTCAAGCTAAGAAAGTATTTTATGTCAAGGATCATGTGAATAAAGATTGGCATGTGGTTTTGAATGCTAAAGTCAGAGATTTATATGATATGGGTGTTGGACCATGTGAGGATCCTCTACAAATATCTCTCGGAGGAGAGCAGCATAATGGGGTTGTATCTGAAAATGATGGATTCGACTCCACAGAGGATAATCCATTCTGGATAAGAGATGATATTGATACCGTTGATGAAGAATAAATACAACAAACACATGATGCAGGCCTGGTGGAAAGAATGTAAGTTACAATCTTTTAAAATTACTTAATTTTTTTTAAAGATTCAGTTCATTTATTTGAAAGTTGAAGTTTTCTTTTATTTGCAGGCTATTGACTTGATGGCAAAGATCGTAGCATTTTTGCACAATGACGAACTTCAAAAAGCGAAATGAAGTGAAAAGAAAATGTGAAAATGATTGTGGTATTATTTTGAAAAAAATTAATTAGTTGCAAAATTACTATATCAAGCAAATATCTTCAGTTGTAACTTTTAATTTGCAATTTTCAATTGTATGAGAGCAATTTTGATTTGTAAAAAGAGTTTGAGAGTTACTTTCAGTTAAATTGTTTTAATAAAATCTCATTGATCATGTTGACGTAGAAATTTTAATTTCTTCATTGAACAATGTTATATGCCAATTTAAATTGCCAAAATATAAATATGAATTCAACCAATTACAATTATTATTATTATTATTATAATAAAATTTTATATGCTTTAATATTATTTTGTTGAATGTCATTCTACTTTGCTATTATATATCTTATACTTTTTCAATGTTTTCCTGAGTGATTTTTAGTTTTTAGGATTATTTTCTATATTTTAGTTGAGGTATACTTTAATAAATTGGAGCAAAAAATACCAGCATTATTATTGGATAGTAGGATTTATGAGATTTTAATTCCAATTTTTGAAATTTCTTGTTTATCCAAAGATGAATAATATCTATAATAAAAATATGAATAATATCTAAATATCTAAAATAAATTATTTACCTATCTATAAGATAATCTTTATAGTGTCAAGCTCATATATTATAATTTCTTCTTACATTATTATATATTTAATAATTTATAGGTGATAGAATAAAATAAGTAAAATAATAAAATTATTTCAAATAAATTCAATAATAATAATAATATATTATAAATTTTTGGAATTGATATTTAAAATAAATTAAATAATAATAATTATATTTATAAATGAAATACCAATAAAATATTTAGGTTTTATGATAGTTTTATTAATTATCATTATTAGATTTTTAGTAACGATTTCTTACTTTGGGACGGTGGGAAAGGAGAGAGACAGCCGGACAGGGGAGCAGCAATGCGTCGAGGAAGAGGGAGGGAGGGAGGAAGGGAGAGAGAGAGAGAGAGGGAGAGAGGAGTCGCCAGCGCCGAGGGAGAGAGAGAGGGGAAAGTCGACGCCGGAGTATGGGACGGCGGGAGATGAGAGGTCAGGCAGTGATGCGCAGACTCGGCGCTGAGGGAGAGGGAGCGGGAGGGAGAGAGGGAGAGAGGGAGGGAGAGAGAGAGAGAGAGGAGCCGCCGATGCCGAGGGAGAGATTGAAAGAGAGAGACGATGCGAAGGCGCAGCAGAGCCGAGAAGCGCAGGAGAGAGGGAGAGCAGGAGAAGCAGGAGAGGAGAGAGGCGCGGGGTAGATTTTTAGGTTATATATTATAATAATATATAATAAGGGTCGGTTCCGGTACCCAGCACCGGAACCGACCCTACCCGAATTTTGAGCGGGTAATTTAAACCCGGAACCGAACCGACCTTGTGGGTAGGTTTTTTAGAACCGAACCTACCCTAAATAGGGTATCCAGTGGGTCGACCCGCGGGTACCGGGACCAAGTTGCACCCCTATATACATAACTTAAGAAAACAAACATTAATTAAACTATTGATTCTTACTTTATGGGTCTGAAATGAGTTGATGAATTAAATTATCGGGTTAACAAGTTACATACGCTCACAGCTTATGACCAGATAATTTATTTAAATAAATTAAAGTTAAGTTTGACATTCTCATAAACTTAGCAATCTAGTATTTTTCACTTCCTATAACTATTTTAATTTTAATAATTTCTTTATATATTCTTATATGACTACTCTATTTTTTAATAATTTTTTCATAATTATATATACAACTATTATATCTATTTTAACTTTATTCTTTTTGCTCATTATTATTACCCCATCTTGTTATGTTACTTCTATAGTTTTAAAAAA
Organism: Annona cherimola; assembly: GCA_030490835.1. NCBI lineage: Eukaryota > Viridiplantae > Streptophyta > Magnoliopsida > Magnoliales > Annonaceae > Annona > Annona cherimola. The sequence goes on along the minus strand of CM059975.1, from coordinate 80,549,431 downwards.
TTTTACACAAAAAATTTCACTCAAAAGTTTTAAAAGTTTTGTTAAATACTATATTTGGAGGGAATAGAGAGGAAGGAAATGAGAATGAAATATATATGAGCAATGATCACGTTATTTTGGGCTAAGTAAATTCTTCGATTAGCCCACATCAAAAAACATATTTGCAACAACTTTTTCTTATTTTTTTATACACTTGTTTATCTAAGTGTATTTAACATATAAGCTAAGTTTTATTATTTTTGGATATGTATATATTTTTAAAAAAAATTTAAAGATAAAGGTATTTTAAATACTTATATACATATATATATGTTTTAAAATCTCAAAAAATATATAAACATATCCGATAATGGTAAACTTAGTTTATATATTAAATATACTTAGATAAAATGTATGAAAAAATAAAAAAAGTTAATATAAATGAATTTTTTGAGGCGGGGTAAGCGGGGAATTTACTAAGTCTGAGCTAATACAGTTACTCCTCATAGATATACTAGGGATAAAGTTGAATAAATAAAAATTAAATAGAGTAGTTATATGAAAATATATAAGAAAATTATTGAAAAATATAAAAAATAAATAAAATGTAAAGGTAAAAATGGAAAAAAAGTAGTTAAGTGTTGACTTTACATATCATTCCCTACTACATTATTCTCCCCCTGACGAATATGCCCTAAATGAGTCATATAGATGAGTTGGTGTAATCCAACTGAAATTGTGTCAGCCGAGTCACGGATTTAACACGACCCGGTTATGCTCCTTTGCAAACGGACAACACTTGCAATCAAGAGTGGGGTAAGTAAGATCGACAAGTTGAACGTTAATTACCCATCGTTTCAAGCCCAGACCATTGGAGAGGGAAAGGACATTGGGGCATAATGTTAGTCGACCAGAAATAGAAAAAATGAATTATAACATTTTTTGAATTTACAAAAATTCAGGGGAGATTTTAGTTGACTACTTAATCCGGATGCTAACAAGAAGATAATCCCGTGCGCGCTCGGTTAAACTAGTCAAACAGGCCAAATAGATCAAATTTTAGTAGAGGAATGATTCTGTTAGATTGGCTAAATAAATGGTTCGGTTGGCTTAGCCTATCTTAAAAAATCTATTCAAACATTTTTGTTGCTTTTTTCTATGTTTACTTGTTTATCTAAGTGTATTAACATATAAACAAAATTTTATTATTTTTGAATATGTTTAATATTTTTTGAGATTTTTAAACATCTTTGTATATATACTTAAATAAAAAAATATACAAAGAAAAAACAACAAAAAAAGTTATTTTAAGTAGTTTTTTTGTCATTTACTTAGCTCAGGCTAGCCTGATCATTTTTCAATAAATAAATAATCCTTATTAATTAGTTTATAATTTTTGTTGTAAGGAAACTAATTCATAAAGAGGAATGATCTTATTAGTCCAAGCCATGAGACTCTTTTTTATTTTTTCAATTTTTTTATAAACATGTAAAATTATCTATATTAAATCTAAAAACTAAGTTTTATTATTTTTTAATACTTTTAAGTTTTTTTTAAATACAATGGCATTTTCGTATTTTCTGATGCAGAAAATTACGAAGATATTATTTTGTTTAAAAATAAAAATGCTTAAAAGTGTTCAAAAATGGTAAAACTTATTTTTATATTAAATCCACCTAACTTTCTATATTTATAAAAAATAAAAAAATAATTGGGGGTCCCACGGTTGAACACATGAGCTCGCCCCTCTGCCAAGTTCTACATTTTTTTTATATGTATATGTACTTTTTTGAGATTTTTAAAGATAAGAGTATTTTAAATATGAGGGGTGATCCCATGCGTTGGGCCATGGGATCCCTCCAGAAATATTTTTTTGATTTTTTCATAAATATGTAAAGCTAGGTGTATTTAACCTATAAATGAAGTTTTACTATTTGTAGATAATTTTAAGTATTTTTATTTTTAAATACAGTGATGTTTTCGTAATTTTATGAGTTAGAAGTTACAAAGATGACAATGTGTTTAAAAATAAAAATAATTAAAATATCCAAAAATGGTAAAAGTTGATTTATAGGATAAATACATCTAGGTCTACAAATTTATGAAAAATTTTAAAAAATAGAAAACGGGTCTCACAGCCGGACGCATGAGGGGTGCCATACACAGATCACTGCTCTTTAAATATAGACACATAGATGTTTAAAAATCTCAAAAATATACAGACACATATCAAAAAATGGTAAAATCCTGGTTTATATGTTATGTAGACTTAGATAAATAAGTATATGAAGAAAACAAAAAAATATATTGTAAATAAGTTTTTTATGTAGACTAAATGAGACATTTTCTCGCTAACAAATCATTTCTCATTCATAAATGCTCGCATTGTCATCAATATTCATAGTAATCTTTGCAAACTAATTAATGGTTTACAAAGCACGTGTAAGCCAATTGCATCTATTCATATTTCCAGGGTCGTCTTTTTTAAAATCTATTTTCTCAATCAGGGTAGGCGTGAACCAATATTATTAAAATGAGAAATTATCTTATTAGCTTAGGTTAAATAAATGGCTCGCTTAGCCAACAAAAGAAAACCCAGTTAAAATATATATATTATTTATTTTTCTTCACACTTGTTTATCTAAGTGTATTTAATATATAAATCATGTTTCACCATTTTTGGATATGTATAGATATTCTTTAGATATTTAAAAATCTCAAAAAAATATCTACATACATCCAAAAATGATAAAACTTTATTTATATGTTAAAGAGATGTAATCCAATTAGACCGACCTAAGTAAAAAGTAAGGTTTACTCAAGCCGGCCTAAAAATCATATTTCTAAGCATTTTTTTTTCATAAACATGTTAAGCCAGGTGTAATGAATATATAAATCAAGTTTTACCATTTGTGTATATTTTTAAATATTTATTTTTATTTTTAAAGACTATGGCATTCTTGTAATTTATGTCTTTAAAAATAAAAAATAAATACTTAAAAATATCTGAAAATGGTAAAACTTGGTTTATATATTTATTACACTTAGCTTCACATGTTTATGAAAAAAATACTTAGAAATATGATTTTTTAGGTCGGCCTAAGTAAACCGGATCTTCTCTCTAAGTTAAATACATTTAGATAAACAAGTGGATAAAGAAAAAATGAAAAAAAAAATTTTTAAATGAATTTTTAAAAAAGAGCTAAGCAAGTCATTTGCTTAGCCTAAAATGAATTTCATCCAGCTAAGCAAATGACTCATTTAGCCCACCTTAAAAAACTCACTTAAAACAATTTTTGTGGTTTTTTCTATACACTTGTTTATCTCAGTGTATTTAAAATAAAACAAAGTTGTACCATTTTTGGATATGTGTAATATTTCTTTACATTTTCAAACACAAGGTGTTTAAAAATCTAAAAAAATATTACATATATCCAAAAATAGTAAAACTTTGTTTATGTACTAAATACACTTAGATAAACAAGTAAATTTAAAAAGTGTTTTTAAATGGATTTTTTGAAGTGCGCTAAAGAAGTAATTCGCTTAGCTCAAAGTGACTCTGTTAACCTGGGCTAAGCAAACGACTCGCTTAACTCACGTCGAAAAACTCATTTAAAACACCTTTTTTTATTTTTTCTTAACGTACTTGTTTATGTAAATACATTTAATATATAAACTAAGTTTTACCACTTTTAAATATGTGTAATAATTTTAAAAAATTTTAAAGATAGGGGTATTTTAAATACATATATACATATAGATGTTCAAAAATCTCAAAAAAATATCTGTACATATTCAAATATGGTAAAATTTAGTTTATTTATTAAATACACTTAGATAAATAAGTAGATTAAGAAAAAAACAAAAAAGTATTTTAAAATAAATTTTTTGTGGTATACATAGCGAACCATTTGCTTAGGCTAGACTAACAGGATAATTGCTCTATTAAAAATTAATTGCAAGTATCAATTTAAGAACAAATAGCAGAGCTAGAATATGTGAGATTTCTAATTGTTAAAATACACGTCTAGATGAATATGATTGATCATGGTAGTCTTGATTCATTTATCGAATTTGGTGGGCCAATATTTCTCAAGAAAAAAAGTTTGGTGGGCCAGTACTTGTCAAATTTGCATAAAGCCAATGTAAATAGGAGAGTTAACAGATTGGGTTGAATGACTTGAAGTCTAATCCTAATCCTAATCCTAATCATATCTCATTTAAAATATCTCAAACCTAAAAAACCTGAATCTTAACCTCATTAACAACACATTTAATAAATAAGTGGGTGGGTTGTTTATAAGTTATATGGCGGATGACCTGAGGATTTAGCCTCAAGCGGATGGCGATTTCATAGGGAGAGATGAGACAAAGTAAAGAGTTTATATTTATATATATAACTGTAATAAGTTAAACAAATTAAATTGGTTGAACGGGTTATATAGTTGATAACATAGCCAGATTCAGGTAAATTACAATAATTTTGATAAAGTCGTATAATAATAGAGGTCATATGATAATGTCATATATATGTATTGAATCACCGAATAGTTTTTTATTCTTAAAAGTCATTATAAACTCCTTTAAAAAGTTGCTATAATTTATATCTTATTTTCTTTCTTTGACATTATCGAAACATTTTCTTCGATTTTATAATGTTATTAATTAACCAATCAATTTAGGTTTCGCAAGGTACTCAGAAAAATGAGAGAAAATGGAAAGAAAATTATATGAAAAATTTAGAAATAACAAAAGAGTAACATAATATGATAAGGGTAATGATTAGTTGCAAAAAAAATAAAGATAAAATAGATTGTAAAAATGTATAAAAATTTAAAAATAATTAAATATAAAGATAATAATAAAAAATAGAATAATTATGTATTTGAAAAGGTTAGTTCATTTATTTTTTCTCTTACTCATTATCAAATGCATCATTGAGGAATAATCCTATTAGCTCGGGCTAAGCAGGTTAAGCAAATGTCTTGCTCAGCCTACCAAAAAATCGATTAATTTTTTTTTTTGCTTTTTTTTTGTACACTTATTTCTCTAAGTGCATTTAACATATAAATAAAATTTTACTATTTTTGGATATATCTATTTATTTTTTTGAGATGTTTAAACATCTATGTATATATACACGCATAAAATACCCCTATGTTTAAAATTTTAAAAAAATATATATACGCATATTTAAAAATGGTAAAACATGGTGTATATGTTAAATACATTTACATAAACAAGTATACGAAGAAAAAACAAAAAAATATTTTAAATGGGTTCTTTGAGGTGGGCTAAGTATGTCATTTGTGAGAAATATGAATAAAAAAGACATCCCAAAAATATGAATAAATACAACTGGCTTACCTATACTACATAAACCGTTAATTATTTTCTAAAGATTGCAATATCGATGACAATGCTAGCATTTATGAACTGGTTTCCTTGCAACAAAGATTATAAACTAATTAATAAGATTATTTATTAGTTAATTAATGGGTAAATTCTAATTCACATGCTCCCTTGTTTTTGTAAGCAAATTCTTTATTTTAAGTAGATCATATCAATTGAAAAAAAAATACTAGAAAACAAAAGCAGGAAAGTATTGCTTTTTCTACTGCATTGATTGAAGTATCAAAGATAAGGAGAAATATAGATATATTAAAAGAAAAACATAGGCAATTTGGCCTTTTTAAATACCTAATTATTTTATTTATTTATTTATTATTATTATTACATTTTAATGATTTTTAATTCTTTTATATATATGTGCAATCTTTTTTAATCTTGAAGATAATCTTGTTAGTTGGCACTATGTAATGGCTTAATTAGACTATTCCAAAGAAGTTATTTGTTAATTTTTTCAATTTCTTCATAAATTTGTTAATTTGGATATATTTAATGTATAAATTAAGTATCATCATTTTTAGATATATGTATACATTTTTTAAAATTTTAAACATATAAGTATTTTAGCCATTTTTAATGGTTTAAAATTACTAAAAACTCTATGATTAAAAACCCAAAAAATATATATACATTTTCAAAAATGGTAAAACATGATTTATATATTAATTAATACGTTTATGAAAAACAAAATAAGTTTTTGGAGTGGTTATTACTTTTTTATTATTGGAAGAGCATTCCTTACTTAGCTCGGGCTAATAACATCATGTCTTATTTATTGGAAACAAGTGATGAAATCAAAGACAAAATACCCAAAATATATGTTTGATGATTAACAACTCAATTTGAGTAAGTTTTGGCTACTATTATGTTTTGTGCAATGTTTAAAGATATAAAAATGGAAAATATGAAGCATGACAGGTCAAGTCGATCCCCAAGTTGACTCCAGCATTGATTTCAAATGTGATTTTTTGTCTATCGTTGAAATTGGGAACCAAGAGTTGCCGAAGTCGCAAACGAAGTCGACTCCACATACAACTAGGGTTAAGTCGCAGACCAAGTTGACTCCATCATCGACTTGAAATGCAAGCACAGAACTTAAAGAGCAAAGTCGCAGACCAAGTCGACTTGATATTCGACTTGATTGAAGTTGAAGACCAAGTCGACTCAAACATTTGACTTGGATCAAATGAAGATCAAAATAAGACCAAACCAAGCAAAGTTGCATGAATTCATCAAATTAGATCAAGAACTAACATTTGAACATTTTCATGCACTCCAAGACTCAAGGATTCAAGAATTCACGATGCAGAACCTAAAGTTTTCAAGTTTGAATGATCATACAAAGTTCCAAATAATATAAATCAGTGAAAGAACATTTAATTTGAAGAAATTTAAGTGACCAAAACCATCTCCGAGAAATTCAAGTTCATGTAGCAAACAAAGGAGGTGAAGTCGCATCGAAGTCGACTCCAGCAGCGACTTAGGTCAATTTCGAGTCCAAGTTAACCTGAAGCAAAGACTTAGGAAATTGCCGAAAACAGAAGTCGCACCCGAAGTCGACTCCAGATGCGACTTGGCTCAAGTCCAAGACCAAGTCGACCTGAAGAAGAACTTGAGTAGCCTGCTTACAGCCGAAGTCGCACTTGAAGTCGACTCCAGAATGCGACTTGGGCGAAGTCGCACACGAAGTCAACTCCACCTGCGACTTGGGTCGCAACGTTCGAAAATTTGAACGTTGGCACATTTATTACGCGCTAACCAACTCTCTAACATTCAAATCTCTCCCTCAAGTGAACGTGAAAGCATATAGAAAAGAGTAGAAACAAAAGATACTAAGTTTAAAATTTCATTTTCCTAGCCTTGAGTGATCTATACACTTTTGAAGGAAGAACGAGCTTCAAACTTACTGCTTGCTTCAACGTCAATCGATTAGTTTTCTCTATGAGTTCTTCCTCAAGCTGTAACTTGCCTACACAAACTGTAAAGTATAGATCTTTCTCTTTCTGAATTTGTTATTTGGTTTTAATGCTTGGTTTGATATTGGTGTTTCAAACTAAGTGATAGTAAAGTAGCATTATGACTAGAGTGGAGACTCTCACCTACTTGTGCTAAGTGTTGTATATGCCCCCTAGAGCTAGAATCTAGAAGAGAGCGGAGAATATAGTTGTATTCGTGGAATACATAGTGGAACATAAGTCACAAGGAGTGTGAGCTTCCAAGAGTGGAGTAGGGAAGGTTGCTCGAACCACTATAAAATCTTGTCTATTGATTTTTGTTTCTATTTTCATTATCTTATTGCTTTTCGTTTATTTCATTAAAGGAGACTGAATTAATCCGGGGTAAAGTTTCTGTTTAAAGCGAAAAATTTTAAATACCCAATTCACCCCTTCCTTCTTGAGTAATTGCCATTAACTCGAGACCAATATTATTTACTTTATTCTTTTTGCAACCAATCATTATCCTTATTATATCATATTACTCTCTCATTTAAAAAAAATAATATAATTTTCTTTCCATTTTTCTCTCATTTTTTCCTAATTACCTAAGAAACCTAAATTGATTGGCACATTTAATTAATAATATGGAAATCGAAGAAAATGTTTTGATAATGTCGAACAAAGGAAAATAAGTTATATTTTATAGCGAATTTTTAAAAGGACTTTATAATGACTTTTAAGAATTTAAAAAATTATTAACGATTCAATACATACATATGACACTATCATATGATGTCTATTATTATACGACTACATCAAAATTATTATAATTTGCTAGAATCTGGCTACGATATCGACTTTATAATAGTTAATACGAAATGTACGCCAAAAATAGAAAAGATGTCCACATAGAACTACAGTGCGATCAATAGCGTGATATCTAATTTCATTTTCGTGGATAGTCGGCCTTTAATTTTATTTGTACTATTTTTCTCAAAAGGAGGACTAAAAACCAGAAGAGTACAAGGGCAAATTAATTAGCTAGATTGGGCATCCAAGCGGAGAAACGCTTAGAATAGTGCGAGTGAAAGGTTTAGGTTTAAACGTTGAATAGAGTCAACGGCTTTATGCAATGTAATCCGCGCTGACTTATGCAAATTTGAGAAGAATCGGTCCACCATAGCTTTTTTTTTAGATAAATATTGGCCCACCAAACTTGATAAATGAATCAAGATTACCAAGATCAATCATCTAGACGTGTATTTTAATTCCCTCATTATTAATCAGTTGAAGGACAAATCTAGACGAAATTGTGACAAACACCAGAAAAGTAAATATATCAAAGTCAAACACAAGATGTCCATCAGTATGACAAAAGCAAGTGAAGACATCAGTTCTAAGACAAGTTGATTAAGATAACATTAAAAGAGAATAAAAACGAGAACAAGAATTCTGGTGAATCTAATGATTATGCTAATTAAAAAGCAGATGTTTGACAGATTGGAGCTTGGGAGAGATTAGAGAATGCCCCATTAGGCCTGCTACCATGGGAGGTCCAAGAAAGGAGAGTACTGATGCTGGTTTCCATGACTACAAGATACATGTGCATGCTTTTAGTTCCTCTTATAGACTTGCATCCAATGTTGATGTCTGGGATGTGTACTTGCTAATATCCAATTATCCATCATTCTTATGGAAATAACAGAAACCTGCAACCGAAATGAAAAACCACCAAATTATAACTTTCGCATCTCGAGGATGATAAAGTGTTGTAAAGAATATGACAGTAAAAATACACATCGTGTTAAGAGATGCAACAAATTCAATTCGTAAATCCCATTTCAAAAGTAGTTATCCCCATGTAGCATTCTTCTAATGTGATTTGGCTGGTTCATGCCCTTCATTTGGATCTGTTTTGGCTAATGTACATACAAGAGTCTTGCTTTAGAAAAGAACATCAATTTTCCAATAAGTTGGCAGAGGTAGCCACTAGATATCATAGAAATATTTAAGATATTTTTTTATCGGACAAATAAGAATCTTGAGATTTCTTTAAAAAATTTTGAGATAATTTTCAACGCTGTGGAGAGGCATATATTGGAAAGCTGTAGGCCGTACATCTCAAATGCAGATATCATCAAGACTCGCCTTTGAAGCCTAGGATATGATGAGGTAGCATCGTTTGTACATTGCAGCAAATTATTCATATCAACTATTTAAGGGTGTAGTTGGTAATGTATAAAAATTTTGATGAAAAGTTTTTGAGAATAAAAGTTATCAAATGATGTAATATGATAAGGATAATGATGAGTAATAAAGAGGATAAAGTTAAAATAGATAGGTTAGTTGTGTGGATAGTTGTATAAAAATGATTAAAAAGTAAGATAATTATATAGGAAAATGTGAAAAATAATTTAAAAATATGATAGTTGTAGAGAGTGAAAAGTTTCAGATTGAAAAATTTTAACTTGACATTTTTTGTCAATTGCCGCCTTATCTCATAGGCAAGAGAGGAAGAGAGATACCTGTGAATCGTACCTGAATATGACGTCAGATTCCATTCTTATGATAGTTCTGTCGGGGATATGAGCTATCTTGTTCCAATCCTCGCCTTCACGCTCCTTGCATCGTTTATCTAATTGAGGGCATCTTACAATTGTTAGACATTTGAGATTTGTTAGGTGTTGTAATCCGGATGGTAAAGCCACCAAATTCTCACAGAACAAAATTTTTAGTTCCTGAAGAGAAGAAAAATTTTGAATCCACTCTGGCAGATGCGCAAAATTTTGGAGATCGGAGATCCTCAGATCTTCCAGCATCCGGGCATGCTTTAGGCATTCCGGCAAACAAACCACCCTTGGACAATCCTCGATGCGAAGAGATCTAAGGGCGGTTAAGTGTTTTGTACCCTCTGGCAAGGAACCCAACTGCGGACAACTTTCAATGTCCAAACTTTTCGGAGAAGTGAGGTCATGTGTATCCCCAACGAAACTCTCCAGAGAAAAACAATGACTGATGGTAAGGTTTTGAAGAGAGGTAAAGCCACCTTCTAGTCTCAACGAAGTAAGATCATCGCAACGGAAGATCTCTAGAGTATGCAGAGCATCAAGGTTTCCAAGATTCCTTGGCAAAGATTTGAGCTTCTCGCAATGTAATCTGACTGTGGAGAGACGGGTCTTGTTCTGGAATAAATCAACTGGGAGAGAGTCTACCTGAAACATTTGTAGGTCAAGAGATGAAAGAGAAGGAAAGCAGGTGGGAATTGCAGTCAACTTTAGGCATGCGCAGATTTTTAATTTCTGAAGGCGAGGGAATGCTTGTGGTTGTCTATGGTTTAATTCTGCACTGGACGACCATTCTTCAAGATTAGACATGCCCACGAAGGACAACTCCTCCAGTGAAGGGAATGCCCTTTCACCATAAAAATGGCTGCCAATGCATTTTACAGCATTCATTCCGTCTACGTAAAGAGACTTGAGCAGCGGTAATTGCCCGAGTGAGGGGAGCTCTTTGCATCTTTTGCAATTTCTTAGGCTTAAAGAGGTCAAATTCTGAAGAACAAGAGGATTACTCATCCAATGCGGACATCTTTCGCCCCAGTAGCCTTCCACTTCCAGTTGTTTAAGATTTTTATGTGGCTGGAGACCTTCAATAGTATGTCCACTGATACTTCTCGTGCTATCATCATCACTCCATGAAAATATTAAGCTTCGAAGGTTTGCTTTCTCATACAATCCTGCTTCCGCAGCATTTTCTCTGCCCCTCACATTTTCTAGCTTCCGAAGCTGCAATTTTCCTCCAAGATTTAGTTCTTGCAGTTCTCTTATGTTGCATCCGCTCTCCTCTTCACCCACAATAAACACTGGCAGGGTCTGAAGAAATTTTAGTTCTCCCATCTTAGGTGGCATACGAGTCAATTGACGGTCGTGAATTTCGAGATGCCTAAGGCTAGTCATTCTCCTCATATCCCTCGGTAACTCTATAAGCTCGCGGCAATCCAAGAGTCTTAATGTCTGCAGATTGTGAAGCTTGCACCATGACTCGGGTAAGCTAGACACGCTTGGAATCCAGCCGGACTCGAGGCAGAGATACCTTAGTTGCTTCAACCCACTAACTGAATTTAGAAAAGCCTCAAAATCTTCTTTACCAGAGAAAGAGAAAAATAACTTCAACACGCGGAGATGAGGTAAACGAATAGAAATATCAAAAGAAGGGTCCTCACTTGTTCTACGTAAGCGAGGTCCAAATGTCAAGAGTGTCCTCACTTTTTCTACTCTATTCAAGTGTGTCGGTATCATGATGGACACAAATGACAAATGACGACATCCACTGGGAATGCTTGTCGCGTCGCCATCTTTGACGATTGAACACACTTCCCTTGAAATAGACACCGCCAGATCATGCATTAGGTCATGCATTTTGCAACTTACTATGTTTCCTTCCTCATCTTCCTTGGGTTCTTGAAAGAAGGACCGCCACAATAAACTCTTGAAGAGCTCCCTGCCAGTGTCTTCCATCTCTTGTCTTCCTTGAGTTGGTTGAATGAAACCTTCCCCCATCCACATCAGTATGAGTTCACGAGTGTCAATTTCACGGTCTTTCGGAAAAATCGAACAGTATGCAAAGCATTGCTTTAACTGTGGTGACAAGTTATAATAGCTCAACCTTAAGGCAGGCAAAATTCCATTTTCTTCTTCCGGCAAATTCCAAATTTCATCATCTTTAATGACTTCCCACTCTCTTTCACTTGTTCTGAAAAGCATCATGCTTCCAAGTGCCTTTGCTGCTAAAGGAACACCACCGCACATCTTTACAATTTCCTTCCCAAGAGCAACAAGGTTTGGATTTTCCTCTTGTCCTGGCCTAAATGCTCGCTGCTTAAATAGCTTCCAGCAATCATCATCAGATAATTTGCTCAATTGGCATGAAGGAAGAGTGCCCCTGCCCATCAATAAAGACACTTTTGCACTGCGGGTAGTAACAATGATTTTGCTGCCTGCTACACCTGATTGAAGGTAACGACTCAGCTGATCCCACTTCGAGGGCTGCTCCTCCCACACATCATCCAACACAAGTAAAAACTTCCTCCCCCTCAGTTGTTGCCGAAGATGACATTGCAGTGGATCCAATTCTTCGGAATTGCAATTTTCGATATCAGGGGAATCCATAATGGCTTTCATTACCCTCTTCACGTCGAAGTCATCAGACACGCAAACCCAAATTCGCACATCAAAATGCGCCATCACCCTTGCATCATTATAGACAATCTGAGCAAGTGTTGTCTTGCCTAGGCCTCCCATTCCTACGATAGGGATGACCGAAAGTTCCTCTTCCCTGCCCACATCAAGTAATGCCTCAACAAGGGATCTTTTTTCTTCGTCTCTTCCACTAACCTCAGACTCAATTACCCAAGAGTCAGTTTTTCGCATGACTTCAGTATCAGATATTTCTTTATCTCCTGCAATCAAATGGAACTTTGACTGTTCCTTTTCAATTGCAGATAGTCTTTCTTTCACATCCTTTACCTTGCGGGCTATATAAGAGCGGAATAAAAGTGGGTTGGAAGTTGAAACTGAAAGGTAGTTGCACATCTTCCTTATAAGTGAGTCCGGACTTTCCAATTCCCTTCTTGAAGCTTCACTTTCAAACTCATCGAATATGTCGTCCGCATCATAAGCAGCATGTTTCAGCTTCACTAGCCAATCCTTCAATGCTTTATTTTTCAGTTGCTTCTTCTCTGCGTCTCCAACTCCAGCCATTGTGGCAGACAAATTGCTTCTTATATTTTCGATATCTTTCTCAAGGTCCTTAATTAACCCAAACTCATTTTTGATCAACGAGCCGAGTCCATCAAAACATTGTTGTAGTAGACACGATAGAGGATTTGTAGCCATTCTTCCTAACTCAAGAAACAATCCCAATGGATAAATAAATGGATTTGCCTAAATGGTCAAGTCAGAAATGATCCCATGAAACTAAAAGATTGCATGCTAATCTATACATGTTCCATCTAATTATTTTTTATATTCAATATTTATGTTCCCGCCATGATTTGAACCACAAAACAATGACATAAAATTTATGCATGGGAATACATAAGTATATCAAAATTTGTATAACATTTAATAAAATAAATCAAAGCATCAATATTTCTCATTTATGAAATGAATGAAAGAAAATTTGCAATCAAAGGCAAGCAATATTTTGCCTTCCAACTTGTTTCATTAATTTCATCAGTTCAAATTAGATTAGGATGATCGTTTTTAGCAACATTACTAGAAGACAAGTGTTCTCATTCTTACTTCTTTGTATGATCATTTAGTTTAATATGCAAGTGAATTGATGATTTTGATGTGAAAAGCGTTCTACTAGAATGTATAATGGTATAAGAAAAAAAATACAATCGAGAGGTTAATCTTTCCACAAGCTATTTATGGGTGTTTATTTATACCATTTTTAAATTTTATAGAAATTAGTGGTATGTTCCATTTTCATTTTATTAATTATTGTGTATTCAAGAAGAGCGGAAGAGAAAAGAATAAGATAAGATTTTTAATTCTCAAAAAAACTTTTTCTATTCTTCAAAAAATTTTCTATTTTCAATATATAATAATCTTATTTTTTCAATTTTCAATAACACTTTTACCATTCCCAGTATAATTTCACATGTCCCAACACACGAAATTACTTTTTATGCGATCTCTTTTATCACTGCTTAATTCCACCATTATTATCAGATTCCAGGAAAAAATTCTGCCTCTTTCTATGCACTTGTCTGATATGATTTTACATTTTTAACTACTTCACTATTTTACTTTTTTATTGTTTACTTTTTATTATCTATGTTTGTCTTAATTTTTCACATTTCTACATAAATCATCAATTTATTCTATCTTTATTTTCTTTGCCTAATCATTACCCCGATCACATCACATGCTTTCTTACTTTTTAAAAATTATTCCGTTAATCTCCATAAAATGCTTTGTGAGCAAGAGTTGAGTTGCATACGCATAATGTTGGTAAGAAAAACTCGGTGCATTAGAATCTTCACTCAAAAGTAAAGAACAAAGTTGAACTAATCCGGGTATAAAGGAGGTCCGTTTTAAAAAAAAATCTGATTTAAAGGAACCCAAAAGCCAGCAATTTTCTCCTTTGCTAATCCATTGGTCTGAATATATCACGTTTCCTAGCAGCTAAGATTGCTGGGATGAAACATTATGAAACCGCACAATAAGCTAAGCAAACTTCCCAACGATATTACAAAGAACCTTAAGGTATAATACTTATCCTTTTATTCAATGAATTATCAGAAAGGATGATTAAGGTTTACCTGTAGTTAGGCACAAAAATTTCAGTGTTTCTTTCTCCTTATTAATCCATTAGGATGAATATATTCATTTTGCAGTCCATAGAGCACATAATGGAAACGTTTCTGTTTCACCTCAAGAAAAAGGTTCAGATCTCATGTCTCCTGAAGATAATTGTGCTTAATCTATCAGAAAAACATATTATCAGAAGAAAAAAATAATGAAGGATTTTGAATAAGATTGGTAAACAAAGGGATTAACCAGATTAATGATCACGAAACAGAGCAACCGAAACAGGCTTATGTTACACAGCAAAAGAGTTTATTAGAAAACAACTATGTGCCAGGTAATACTAGAGGCTGTAAGAAATTTTGGGCAGTAAGGTGTAGCAAAATCTTAACATGAACATACAAAAGTAAGGTACATAGAATCCAACCGTAGGCGATGAACTACATTAATTACAGGATATTTCATGTGAAGATGAACGGATCCATAAAAAAACATGAAATAAATTCTATATAGATGTGAAACATACCTTGATCCGAATGTTTGAAAAGAGGTGAGTACTGAGAGTAAATTAGTAGTTCTATTTTGCAATCGTATATACAAGAAATATATTATCATCAAATGAATTCTAGTTAGATATGAAAAATAATACCTGAATGAAAGACGTTCCGTCGTAGCTTCAGACGCGCGGGGCAGCAGAACACTGGCAGATGAAAATGGTGAGAGACTAAAAAGAGAGTCAATAAAGGAAAGTGGCAGGCAGGGAACTATTTTACGCATATTTTTCTCATATTTAATAATCTTTTTTTTTTCATTATTATCTTTACAAGACGATTTGGTAATAGTAGTAAAGAAAGAAGGGAGAAAATCGTTAAGGAGATTTTTTTTAAAAAAGTACTAAGGCGAAATAACATAATGGGAATATACTATATAGGGGGAATTAATGAGGTACTGGGAAAATATAATTGAAATACGGAGGCGAAAATAAAAAAGTGATATATTTAGAAGGTTAGAATGTAAAATTATTTTTTAAAAAAAGTGTACGAAAAACAATATGAAAGCGGGTTTCCCACCAAACATTTTACCAAATGGACCTTATGTTTGAATAAAAATTTTCGCGCTTTTTCCTATAATTACCTTTTTTTACTTTATTCCTAATTATGTTCATCATAACTTGTTAATCTCACATTTTTTAGTAATTTAAAACTACGAAAATGTCACTGATTTTTAAAAATAAAAAACAAATATTTAAAAATCTCTCAAAATGGTAAAACTTGATATATATATATATATATCAAAAAACTTATTTACAACAAATTTTTTTATTTTTTCTTTATAGACATGTTTATCACAGTGTATTTAACTTCGAAACTAAGTTTTACCATTTTTTGATATGTACATATGTATTTAAAATTTGTAAAGATAAGAATATTTTAAATATATATATACACAAAGATGTTTAAAAATATCAAAAAATATATAAACATATCTAAAAATAATAAAATAAACATGTCTATGAAGAAAAAATAAAAAGAAATTATTATAAATGAGTTTTTTAAGATGAGCTAAGTAGGATATTTACTTAGCCCAGACTAAGAGGATCACTCATCTATATATGTGTATTAGGACTTAAATACACTTATATTAGCAGTTGCATAAAAAAAAAAGTTCCACAAAAACTTTAAAAAAAAGATTAAAGCACCTTAGTGCACCCCATCATATCCAAGTAACTCTCCCAATTTTCATCCTATACCAAAATTCTACAAATATTTATATTACCACACTGGAAAAACACGTTATCCATGCTTTCCCATATCCCACCCCACATGCCCTGGTTTTGGTTCCCAGCAGCAAGAGAGAGTACAGATGTCCAGGTGATGAAAAATCCCAGTTGACTCTTATATGGAAACGACCGTAGGTATTTTCCTTTCACCATCATCGGTTCCCTGCCACCGCACGCAGCTGCCCAACAGCGAAGAGAATATTTCCGACCCTTCTCGTTTTTATCAACTAACACGGTAATATCATGTATTTGCATTGTCCGGCGGAAAAAATTGAATAATTTGTATATATACCTATGTAATTTAACGTCAATTGCAGATATATCCACGTACCTTCACGAATTGTATATTACACCACATGATTTCATTAAAATTATGTATTACCCCACATGTTACCTGCCACTTTGGATATGAAATTTTGATGTATCTTTGAGATTTCTGAGATTTTGTATGTTATTTTGAGGTTTCCTCCATCTGAAAATTTTTCTTAAGGCTGTTATATCTGAAACTTTGGAAGCTACCTTATAGTTGCTGTTTCTGAAACGATTTTTTGATGTTGTTTGGATCTGAAACCTTGAATATTAAGTCACCTAATTTGAAATTTTTTAGTGTGATTACTCTTAACAGTTACTATAATCTGAAGTATTGTAAATTAGTCATAATTTTATAGATTTGTGAGTTGAGGGGATGTTAGGAGATTTCTCATAACTTTGGATTTTGTCTAAAGTTTGATAACTTCACATGCTATGCCATTCTTTTTCATGATTGTATTGCTGAATTTCTCCTCTTTTCTTTCTCTCTCCTTTTCTTTTTTACAGATCTGGTTAATGGAACACTTGGGATGTATCCCCTCTTTTCCTGAACATATGGTCCACCTCCCTTACCTCACTAGTACTTTACTGAGTCTTGAATGGACCCCTTTACCTTCGGATTTTCTCTCATATTTGTCTAATTTATCTGATGAGAGGGTTATTTGGAAAGCTTCTTGGTTATTTGTTGACCCTTTTGTAAGTTGTAGGGATTATGGGTATCTTACTTTGCTAGGGGTTTCAGGCTACTGTTCTTACAACCTAAAAGGTTTTTTCATCAGTTTGGCATTTTCCAATGTGTCCCAAATACGAGATGAACCTTTACCAGATTTCCTGCATATAGTGGGGCTGCGATTATAGATAGAATACTTTCTGGTTGGTATTTTAGTATGTCTGCTTCCGAACTTGGACTAACCTTTACTAGATTGCCTAAGTCCTCTTTAGACTACAGGAATTGGTTGGCTAGTGAGATGGGTCATATCATTCTAGAAGCTAACGGGGTTCCTGAACCCGTTGAAGGAGAGGCTATGGAAATTGGCGTACCTGTGATAGCCCCTCATTATCTAGAGACGCAGGTTCAGGATTTGAGGACATAGATTGCTTCATTTGCTTCATCCATCGGATAGTTGTCAGACACCCTCTCATCTATTCGAGAAGTACTCTCTCAGTACGAGATATCTTTGGAGCCAAGGTCAACGGTTGCTACACAAGCACCCCTTTCGAGCTGAACTTTGATTTTTCATACTTTGTTGTTTTTTTTTTTTTTTTTTTTGCTTTTTATATGACATGAACATTGAACTCTCAAAACTCCTAGTATTGAATTTGTATTTTTTTTATGTGGGGAGGTTTTTAGAGTGCAAAATTCATGTTATGGGTTTGCTTTTATACATGTAAAACAGGTTATGTTAACACTTCTATAATGCTTAATGGATTTTTTGGGTACACAATTTTTTTGCTTATGTGTATTTATTGGTCTTGAATTCTTATGTTGTATCCCCTCATAGGTTTATATGCCAACAATTATGCTAAAAGAGTTTTTAGTTTTGATAGCTTTGTTGGTATACAAGTTTTGGATGATGGAAAGTAGCAGTTAAGATTGTCCATCTGTATTTATTATTATTATTATTATCATCCATTTTTTTAAAAAAAAACAGAAGGAAAAATGATGTATAGAATGGGCATGTTTTTTTCAACTTTTCTCTCTCTTTTTTTTGTAAATGCATGCTTCCTTTTCCTTTCTTGTTTTTTTTACAGAAGGAAAAAGATGTGTAATGAGATAATAACATGGTCTAAAAATAATTTTTAACTAAGAAAAATTAGAATGTTAAATTCGATGAATTATACATAGGATTGATTATAGAGGAGGAAAAAAAAGTGAACAGAATGTAACGGGTTTTTTTTGTTATTTTTTTGTTATTTTTTATGAAGCATTTCGATGAATTCTTGTCATATGAAAGATTATTAAACACATCATAAAACAAGAAAGTTGAATGTAAGTAAATACATTAGCAAGAGTAGAATTGCTGCATAGCTTTTCCGCAAGATCTGAAGCATTTCCATCACCAGCAAGATGACCTGCAGTCTGGACTACTGTGCGGAAAAGGGTGTTTGGTGATGCATGGCTTTCTTTTTTTTTAGAAGAATGGAATCAAAATTATGGAGATACGTGAAATTGAATTTTTAGCAGAATGGGAAATGATAAAGGTTGGAGGAAATAGGGAGGATTTTGGGCGTGCTTTTAGCATCAGATTTTCCCCCCTTTTTTTAAAATAAAAAAAAATGAAAAGAAACCAGAAGGAATTACGGTAGATAAGAAAAAATTAAAAAATACAGAAATATAGGTGTTTTGTAGAGTCAAAGGGGGAAAAGATGGGCAACATTTTTTTTAGAAATAACAAAAAGGGAGGGATAAAAGTATCAAATGGGGTAATAGGCTTTTTTTTAAAGAAAATGAGAGGAAGATTTGGAGAGGGAAGAATGTATAGAAGGTGCACTAAGCTTTTTTCCCTTTCATCTCCCTTTCTTTTGTGAAAAATGAGTTTTTTTTACCTGGCTAAATATAGGACTCATAAGATCTTTTAAGGGAAGTCTAACTATTGAAAATATTTTTTTATGTGATCTACACTCACTAATTCGGCTATCGCGGATTCCTCAGATCGAGATATTATCAAAGCTCTATTATCTAATACTTCTTTTACTATCCATGGTCATTCCCATTTAGGTCTAAAATTTCCTCTTTTGTCTGACAGTTGAGGTACGAAGATCTTTTTTAATACTAAATCTCCTTCTTGAAACCCGTGAGGCTTTATATTTTTGTTGTATGCTTTTGTTACTCGCCGATGGTAAGCATACGTATGTAACAATGCTCTTATCCGCTTTTCATCTAGAAGATCTAATTGCATGAGCCAGGCATCGATCCATTCTTCTGAACTTATGCTATTTTCTTTTAAGATCCTCAGAGTTGGTATTTCCACTTCAATTGGTAACACTGCCTCCATCCCGTAGGTTAGTGCATATGGGAAAAATCCCGTTGCGGTTCTAATCGATGTCCTATAGGCCCATAAGGCGTATGGCAATTTATCTGCCCAATCCCCGCAACTTTCCACCATTTTTCCTAGTATTTTAATCAGGGTTTTATTAGCGGCTTTTATTTCCCCATTAGCTTGTGGTCGATAAGGGCTTGATTTATGATGTTGAATTTTATACTGTCATAAAAATTCTTATATTTTCTGACTTGTAAATACTGTTCCGTTATCGCTAATCAAAATATTGGGCACACCGAATCTTGTCAAAATATTATGTTTTATAAATTTAATAACATGATTGGTATTAATTGTTGGAAAAGAAGTAGCTTCTACCCATTTAGTAAAGTATTCCACCGCTACTAGAATATACTCATGGTTATTTGATGATTTTGGTGATATTTTTTCTATAATATATATTTCCCATGTTGAAAATGGCCAAGGAGTAGTCATATTATGTAATTCGTTAGCCGGAGTGTGGATAAGGTTCCCATGTTCCTGGCACTTAGTGCATTTGCTCACAAAATGAGCACAATCTCTTTCTAGGGTTAACCAATAGTAATTTTGGCGTATAATTTTCTTCGCGAGCATCATTCCATTCATATGGGAACCACATTCTCCTTCATGTATTTTAATCATAACTTCCTTAGTTTCTTCTTCATCCACACATCTTAGTAATAATTGGTTATAAGATTTACGATATAGTATATCATCAATTATTACAAAGTGATAAGCTAGTATTCTAATAGTACGCTTATCCACAGGGTTTGCATATTCTTCAACGGTCTGATCTTTGACATATTTCTTTATGTCGTAATACTAAGGTTTTGGTTTATCTTTTGCAATACTTTCTTTTTCTATAGATAGACAGTAGGCGGGGTCATTTTTTATATATATTTGAACTTCTTGTGAAGCTAACCTGTACGGGATATCTATAACTGCGGCTAAACTAGCTAATGCATCTGCTAGCTGATTTTGATTTCTTGGACTATATGAAAAAGTGACTTCTTCGAATTGACTTACAAACTTGGCTAAAGCAATCTGGTAGGGTTTCAATTTTTCATCTCTAGTTTCCCATTCTCCCATGGATTGATTAATTACCAATTGTGAGTCTTCAAATATTTATAATTTATTTGGCCCCAAATCATAAGCTTTTTTAATACCAATTAAACGTGCTTCATATTCTGTAACATTGTTGGTGCATGGAAATAAAATTTTTCTTGCTATCATAGTAGGCAACCCTTTAGGGTCATATAAAATTATTCCTATCCCTCCACCATTCATGTTCTGTGCACCATCGAAATACATGTTTCAATGAGTAGCTTCTGTCTCTTCATCTATAGTTAGGATGTTTTCATCTGGAAATTGGTCTTGTAAAGGTTGAAAATCTGGTAGTGCTTGTGCGGCCAAATAATCGGCTAATACCTTCCCTTTGACCGCTTTTTGTGTTACATAAACAATATCAAATTCAGTAAGAAGCAATTGTCATTTAGTCAGTCTTCCAATAAGAGCAGTTTTTTGACATAGATATCTAAGAGGATCATGTCTGAAAATTAGCAAAACCGTTCTTGATATAATATATTGTCTTAATTTAAAAATAGCTAAAATCAATGCCAAGCATACTTTTTCAATTTCAGGATATTTAATTTCAGTAGGCGTGAATTTTCTACTAAAATAATAAATGGGTAATTCTTTATTAGTATCACATTGCCCTAATACTCCTCCCATAGCTATGGGTGTAATTGATAAATATAAAATTAACGGGTTATCCATAGCAGGTGGCATTAATATAGGTGGATTTATAAGATAGGTTTTGATTTTATCAAAAGCCAATCGACAGTTGGCTGTCTATTTTTTAGGAGAATCTTTTTTGAAAAGTTTGAATATGGGTTCGCATGTCAATGTTAACTTTGAGATGAATCTGCTAATGTATTGTAACCTCCCTAAAAATCCTCTAATTTTCTTTTCGGTTTTGAGCAGGGGTATTTCTAGGATAGCTCTTACTTTTTCGCCATCTACCTGTATTTGATTTTTGCTTACAATAAATCCTAACAATCGCCCTTTTCTGGCTCCAAAGACACACTTGTTTGGGTTAAGTTTAAGTTGGAAATTTTCCATTTTATCAAATAATTTTTCTAAATTTTGTAAATGGTTGACAAAAGAATGAGAACGCACGATAATATCGTCTACGTAAACTTCCACTTCCTTACCCATCATATCATGAAAAATAGCGGTCATTGCCCTCTGATAGGTAGCTCCGGCATTTTTTAGTCCAAACGGCATAACCTTATAACAAATATGCCTCATGGAGTGATAAAAGATGTTTTTTCTTGATCTTCTGGTGCAACTTTGATTTGATTATAGCCTAAAAATCCATCCATGAAGGAAAACCAACTAAATCTAGCTATGATGTCTACTAGGGTATCAATATGGGGTAAAGAAAAATCATCTTTTGGACTTGCCTTGTTAAGATTCCTACAGTCTATGCACATTCTAACTTTACCATCCTTTTTTGGTACGGCTACTATGTTGGCCAACCATTCAGGATAATGACTTACTCTCAAAAATCCAGCATTATATTGCTTAATAATTTCATTCCTAATTTTAGGAACCCATTCTAAGCTTCTGTTTTATTGGCTTAATTTCCTTTTTTATTGGGAGTTTGTGAGTGATGAGATTTTCGTCTAATCCTGGCATATCATTATAAGAAAAAGCAAAATTTATTAGCCTTGATTTAAGGAAGGTTATCATCATACCTTTTTGTTCTTCGGATAATTGCTTCCCTAACCTTAGCATTTTGGGGTCGTCTTCTGTTCCTAAATTAATGACTTCAAAATCTTCAGCGACCGCCATGTCTTTGCCTTCTATTTTTCCTATTTGTTTTTGCAACTTTTCCTCTCCTTCTCCCTTATTGCTATTTTCTTCTGAGGATTCTATAGTTGTTTGGGCACAATAAATGCTATCCTAAAGTTCTTTCTTAGTGGGACCTCTTTGGTAACTTGGTGATGGGACAAGAATTTTTTGTGAGGGGGCGGTTGAACAGGTTGGCATTGCATACCATCTTCTTTCATTGTTCCCCTTGCTTGTGTTGAAAACGCTTTTTTTCTTGATTAGTTGTATTTTGAATCATTAATATCGTATTTAATTATTTTTCTTCTTTTAAATCGTGTAGAAAAAATCCGACGCTTGAGAAAATATTTTGGCTCTTAGTTTTCGATAATTGTGGTTTCTCTAGGTCATAACCTAGACCGTGTTTATCCTTTTTTTCTTGGATATTGATTAAATTGGTTTTTGCGTCATGTTTGATTTTATATTAACTAATTTGCCTTTCTACTGGTGTAATTATATATTTATCTGACATTATAGGTCCTGAGGGAATAAAATTTATATTTTCTACAATAGATTCAGCAAATGGTAATGGGTCGGGTGATTCATATGCTTCTACTAGGGGGACTTCATAACTTATGTTTTCTTCCCTATGAATGATTATTTCGGGGTCAGCGTTGATTACAACTATTTTTCCTTTAGCAGCAAATTTAATTTTTTGGTGTAGTGAGGATGGAATGGTGCCTACTTGATGTATCCATGGCCTTCCTAGTAACATATTAAATGAAGCCGGTATTTCTAAGATTTGAAAGGTTATAGTCATGTTTTCTGGCCCGATGGTTAAATTAATATCTAATTCTCTCAGGGTATTTCTAATGGTATTGTCAAATGCTCGTACCCAAATATCATTTAGGCGAAGACCATCCATAGGGATGCCTAACCTTTTAATTGTCCTTAGTGGACATACATTTAAACTAGATTCATTATCTATGGTTACAAATGGGACTTTGAGATCTTTGTATTGGACTGTTATATTTAAAGCTTGTGTATGGCATCGCCCTTTAGGTAGGAGTTCCTCATCTGTAAATGTGAGGGCGTTTTGGGAGATAATTTGCCCTATCATGTGAGCCACTGTTTCTAGCTCAACCTCCTTTGAAATGTAAGTTTTATTTAATATTTTTGTAAAGGCCTCGCGATGCAAAGTAGAAGTGCATAGTAGCTCCCATATAGAAATTTGTGCGGGCAGTGATTTGAGTTGTGTAGCTATATCATAAGTTGCATTTTCTCCTTTTTCAAAAATAGGAGGGTTTTTATTTATTTCTCACCTATTTATCCTCCCGTTTGGTTGAATATTTCCTATTTCTGAACATTCTGGAGGTTCCGGGTATTTCCATGGTACACAATGTGAGTCATAGGAAATTTTCTCATCCTGATTTGTTACCCTTAGATTCTTGAATCCTGGTAAGATTAAGGCTTCAGTAGTGTTTGTGCCATAATTACAAGGTTTTCTTTGTGGGGCACCTTTTAAAACTATTTCGGGCTCCACTATCCTTATCATATTAAGCTCGAAGGATTGCCTCATACCATAATGTTCATGGAATATTAAATTTACTGTTCTTGGAGTATCATTTCTATGCGTTGGTAGAGGATTTGTAGGACATTTTTATTTGGCACACTAGGATCTACTTTAATTCTCCCTTCGTCGATTAAATCTTGGATCAGGTGCTTTAGGGTAAAGCATTGATCAGTTGAGTGCCCCCTTCCTTGATGGTATGCACAGTATTCTTTCTCTCTATAATTATTTGGTAATGGGTTGGGTGGTGGTCTTGGCTGTGGTGGACTTAAAATATTTTTCTAGATTAGCATGCTAAGGATATCATTATATGACATCGTTATTCAAGTAAATTTTCTAAAAGGCTTTCTAGCCTCTCTTGGTTTTTTCCTCTCAGGTGTTCTGATTGCATTTACCTCTTGTGCTTTAGTTCCAATATTATTTGTACTTTTGACTTCCGGCTTTTTCCTCGTTGTTCTGTTCTGATGGGGCCATGGTGATATTACTCCTTGCCTTATTCCTGATTCTACTTGTTCCCCTACTTGAATTAGCTGAGCAAAATTTGTATAGGGATAGGAGATAAGGTAACCTGATATACTAGGGTGAGTTGCATTTACTATTATGGATATTTGTTCACTTATAGGGAGGGGCACTTTTATTTTGGCGGTAAGAGCTCTCCACCTAGCAGCAAAATCAGAGAAAGTTTCATTTGTTTTTCATTTTAGATTTTCCAAATCGACCCTTTTAGGGGCTGAGTTTAATCTATAGGAAAATCTTTCTAAAAATGCTGATGATAGTTCCTCTCATGTTCTAATTTGCTTGTAGTCTAATGATGTATACCATTCTAAAGCGTCTCTTTTCAACCTGTGCTTAAATAAACATATTAAAATTTATTCCTTTTTTACTAATGGGTATAGGATCCCACAATAGGCCTTTAGGTGGGCCTTGAGACATGAATCTCCTTCATAGTGGGCTAAAGCTGATATTTCAAATTTATCAGGTAGGGTAATATTATGAAAAGGACATAGATATTCAATTTTTGAAGACGGCAACCCTTCCCCACCATGTAGCCTTACTTTGTCTTCTAATTGCTTTAATTGAGCTTGTAGAGTCTTTGTTACTTTCTCTATTTTATCGGTAGTATGTTTTAAAATTATTTCTTCCTCTTCATAATGATCTATTTCTTTTTCTTTATTTGTATTACTAGTAGATATGTCTTCTCTGTTGTCCTCTGAATTCCTAGATGGATGTAAATTTTTTAATTTTTCTAAAACTTTGAGTAACATTTCTTCTAGTTTGTCTACTCGTTGTGTTACGCTAGTGAGGTCTGTAATCGGATGATTTGAGGATGATCCTCCCCTATTTTGTATTGCTTCAACCATTTTTATTTGATTTGTTTTGGACTTGGTGACTATTGGACTACGGGATAGTAATATTTTCTTTTTATGTGTTATTCTTACTATATAGATAGATTTTTAATGTTGAACAGTACCTAACTTCTATGTTTTTTTCGTAAAGGGCTAAAAAAAATTTTATCTCTTTTTTTTTAAAAAAAACAGAAAGGGCGTTAGAATCCTTTTCTTCAAAACTTTTACTTATTTTTAGCCTTTCCTTTAAAAAAGAAAAAGAGAGAAAATTTTTTTTTTAAAGAAAATACCCTCCTTGAGCTTTTACTAAAAATGGAAATTAGCACTCCTAGTCATCCCCAGTGGAGTCGCAAAACTGTAGCACGTAATTTTTAACGCGCTACGATGGGCCGGCGAATGAGCCTAAAAAGTGTAAAGTAGGCTCATAAAATATATATAACCATGAACTAAAATGTGAAAATAAAATATGCATACACCAGAAAAAAAATGAGTATGAGATGCACGTTAGCAGGTTAGCGGGTTAGACGTGATGCAAGTTAGATACAGAAATTAAACGTGCAAAAGTAAAAACATAAACAATGTAGAAAAGAGGTTCAAGATCAGAAATGGAATAAATATAAAAGGTGTAGACATAGGGGTTAAAGAAGAGAGATGCAAGCATTAAGGCTTTTAGATGATGCAAGTTTTTTTTAGAGATTTTTTAATGATGCGAGTTAGTCAAACACAAACATGTATATTAATTAGACGCAATTAGCAGTTAGTAATATGCGTACAAATATTAATAAAATTTAATATATTCACTTTTGGAGTCGCCACTAACCATATAACAGTGGTTAGCCCGTTTACGATAAGGCACTAAAATACAAAGATTTTCTGGGTGAACTCCCAACTAGAAAAAGAAATACAACTTTAGTACATCGGTCCTAGAAGTGTGAAAAATTAATATACATTTTTTTAATATAAAAGCTCAGGAGAGTGGAGGCGGGAATTTAATCCGTAGGCTTTTTTTGAGGCCCTAACTCAATCTGAAAGTTGGATGCGGGTAGTTATTCTTGTTGCGTAGAGATAAAATGTTTCTTATATTGATTTGGTTTTATGTTTTTTTTTATATTCGTTTCATAAATATAATGACATGTACTTATTGCGTATATATAAAAATTTATAAGCAGTTAAAAAGAGTTTCAACAGTAGCTATGTTTTTTTAAAAAAATAAAAATAAAAAAATGACGTGCTGGAAAAAAAAAGAATGAAAAGGAGAGGAATAGTAGCGTACTGATGCTTTTTTTTGTTGGAGAATGAAAAGAAAAAAACGAAAAAAATGAAAAAATGAAAGAGAGGCGATGATGCTAAAGAAAAGGACGGGCTGTAATTCCTTTTCCTATTCTTATTTTTTTGTTTATTTATTTATTTTTTTGAGAAGATAACGCACGGATTTTTGGAGCAGGTGAAGAGGGGTGTTTTTTTAAAAAAACGAAAAAAGAAAAGAAAAAAAAGAAATGATGTGCTGGACTTCTTTTGTTTTGCTTTTAAAAAAAACGAAAAATGAACAGGAGAAGGAATGGAAACGTGCTGGGGAGTTTTTGCTCCTCTTTGATTTTTTTTTTTATAAAAAAACGAAAAAATGAAAAAAAAGGAAAGAGAAAGAATGTGCTGGAGTTTGGTTTTTCTTTTAAACAAAAAACGAAAAATGAGACAAAAGGGAAAGAGAAAGGACGAGCTAGAGATTTGTTGTGTTTTTTTAAAAAAAAACGGAAAATAAAAAATATAACGAGGAAAGGAAGGAGAATCTGTCGGTGGGTTTTTGGATCTTTTGATTTTTAAAAAAAAATAAAAAGGAAGAACAAGACGTGCTGGGGTTTTGGAAAACGAAAAAATGAAAAGATAAAAAAAATAAAAAATAAGTGAGGGGCGGTGAATGCTGGAGAAGAAAAAAACGTGTTGGTGGGTTTTTTTTTTTGCTTTCTTTTGATATTTTTTTTGAAGAAAAAAAATGAAAAGAGTACTTCCTGAATCTCCTCTTAAAAAAACAAAAAAAAATGAAAAAGAAGAAGAAGAAAGGACAACGTGCTGAAGGTTTTGATTTCTTTTGTTTTTTTATAGAAAATGAAAAAAAATGAGAAGAAGGCGACTGGAGGTCTGTTTCTTAGTTCCTTTTTTTAAAAAAAACGAAAATGAAGGAGGAGATGGTATCCAGGGAAGTAACGTGCGGGATCTTCTTCTTTCTTTTTGAAATTTTTTTTAAAAAGAAAGGAGAACAATGATCTGACCGAGAAAAGAAGAAAATGTGTTGTATATATTTTTTTAAAGGAGATGGATGGTGGCATGCAATCCTTTGATGTACATTTTTTTAAGGCGATCGATACAAAAAAAAAAGGTGATGCGTGATCTAATTTCCGTTTGCGTCTTTTCGTTTTTTTTTTTTTTAAAAAAATGGACGAGTGGGGATGAAAGGAAGAAAATTGATCTCAAAATAGGCTTAGAAGAAAAGGATAATGGCTGATTTTCGGGAAGCTCCTCACCGTGGGAAATGAGAGGAGAGCGTGCCCTTTTATAGGCTCTTAAGTTTTAGAAATTGCAATTTGGTGTTTTTTTTTGATTTTTTGCACAACCCCATATTTCCTTCTTTTGTAAAATTTTAACAAAAATGGGCCTTTTGGTAATTTTACGAGTGGTTTTTAAAAACCACTAATGGAGCTCATGGTTTTGTTTGGATTGTAAGTCAAACCTTTTTTAGCCATTGATTTTATGTATTTTTGACCTTTTATTTATGTCTTGATTATTAAATATTTTCCTTGATTTTTGATAGGGCTCACATTCATTGATGTTCTTCATTCATTTTAAAGGTTTAGATTTTTACTTAATAAGTTGGATTTACCTTTTTTTATTTAGCACTTGAAAATATTGCAAATTTTCCTATTTCTTTGGTCAAATTGATTTTGACCATTAAAATCTCCTAAAGTATCAATTATTTGTTTAATCCGAACCATTTATCATGTCAATTCTGCTTCAACCATCCCGAGAGAGTATCTTTCACTTCATCCTAAATGCGGATTGCTCTTGATCTGCCATAGGGATTAGTGGCCATTACCGCCATGGTGGGCTTGAAGCATTAAAGGCCCGTGGACCCTACACGACTTTGGGCTTGCAAATATATGGGTTCAAAAAATCCAAAAGGAATCCAAAAAACCTTAAACAAATAATAGTAGGCCCATTTTGAAATTTTATTATATTTTATTATATTTTTGTGGGGTGTCAACAGTACCTATCAAAACTCACAAAAAATTATAAACTTTGCAGAACTTGAGGGACCTATTTGCAAAAGCCTACTAAAATACAGCTACTAGTAATGATTTTCCACAGTCCATGAGGGAGAATTTCAGCATGAGATGAAATAGAGGCTACCATTAATCATCCATCTAACATTATAATATTCTGTTTAATTAATGACATAGAGATGCATGGTAAAATATTCATCTATAAGTCATAATCAGCTATTTTAATAACGGATTTATTAAAATATACGATGATGTCTTCTCATCTAGCTGAGGTGTCGTCAGATTTCACGCTATTAAAGTTGAGGGTAGGTTCATCGACACCATTGAATTATTTCAATGGTATCGCTCCTTTTGGTGGCACCCGCTGTCCATTATTAAATCAAGATCCAACCCCACACATTTTCTTAAATTTATTTTTTTAATCATAATATCAAAAATCATTTCCATCAAATTCATGGATAGCCCCATTTTGATTTAAAATATTTATAATCATATGTATAAGACGAAAATAAATTAGCTCCATTTTTTTGATGAAAGGAAAAACCTTATCCCCGCTCCCCGACCATTTGGAAGGGAGATTGGATAAGGAGATCCGAGTAATTTATTGCCAAAAAAATATCTGTACAAATTTTCACGTGAATTACATGAGGGGGATCGTCCCACCACACCTGTTAATCCATAACAGAAACAGAAACAAAATCAACCAATGCATGAGCTACAGAATTTCCTTGCCTAAGAACATGATGCACCAAGATGAAATTTGAAGATTGAAGGATAGCCTTAATTTCATCAATCACCAAACCAGCTGGGGAAGAGATGGGACCCTCCGAAGATAGGAAGTGTACAAGGAGGAGGGAGTCTGATTCAATCTGGAATTTTGTCAAGTTGAGCTGGAGACCCCATCGTACCCCTAAGAGACAGGCACGTGCCTCCAGGAGTAAAGGTTGCATCGAGCCACGCTGTTTCCAACCTTTAGCCGCGATGAAAGAGCCTCTGGAATCCCTGATAACCGTGGCAAAACCCATTGACGAAGTCCGATCAATAATCTGGGCATCAACATTCATTTTGAAAGATCCTTCCAGGGGTTTGGTCCATCTGAGAACCGGAATACGATCAATCGCGCCCCCAGGATGAGGGGGGCAGCCCTGCGGTGTTGCTCCATATATTCCTTAAACCAATCAAAAACTTTGGAAAGGTCCGGTTGGATCCCTTCAGCCCTTAGAGAATTTCGCAGGTACCAAATCCTCCAGCAGCATAGTATGAAGAAGGCGAGGTCGTTTGGCCTATGACGCGCCGTCAGGGAAGTGATGAGTTCCTTAACAGTGGCACGTGAGGACATGTGTCTGGCAGCCCTTAAACAAATCCCCCTGGTTAGAACACATTCAGAGAAAAGATGGTTAGTATCTTCGATACCTGCCCTGCAAAAAAGGCACACGGGATCGACATCAATGCCCCTGTTCCGCAAGTTGAGAAGTGTCGGGAGGCTATCCAAGAAAAGTCTCCAGCCGAAAATGATGATTTTGGATGGGAGCTTTGTTTGCTAAATTACCTTGTATACTGAGGGCTGGGGGGAGGGACCATATCTCGAGCGAAGCGCCCTGTAAGCAGATTTAACAGTGTAGCAACCATGAGGTTCAAACTTCCAAAATCTCTGATCAACTTAATGGAATGCCTGTGCCACCGCCTTGATGAGGATCTCTTTGTCGCCCCATGAGAGTAACCTTCCTTTCCATCCTTGAACTTTCTTCCAAACCCTCTCCCTCAAGCCTTTAAACATCATTCGCTTAGACCTCCCTAACCAGGCTGGTAGTCCCAGATAGTTCTGAATTTCCTGACCCATAGATCCCAATAACGAATTTATATGCTGCCTAGAAGCCAAGTCGGTGTTGGAGCTGAAGAAAACAACAGTCTTGTCTACATTAACGACCTGTCCAGAAGATTCCGAGTACCGTCGGATGGTAGCCAAGAAGTTTGTGACATCCATAAAAAAGCCCGCAAAAAAATGATGGCATCGTCAGCAAACAGCAAATGGGTAAGTATGGGCCCCCTTGGATTGATTTTGATCCCATGAATGCTAGAGCAGGCAACCGCATTGTTAATAAGAGCAGAGAGTCCTTCTGCACATAGAATAAACATATAGGGGGATAGCGGGTCCCCTTACCGCAAGCCTCGCTGAGGTTGAAAGTACCTAGATTTAACACCATTGACATTCACCCTATATTTCACAGTGGAGACACAAGATAGGATCCAATTAATCCAGCGCGGGCAGAAGTTCATTGCATCCATTATCTGCTGTAGAAATACCCACTCGACCCTATCATAAGCCCTGGACATGTCCGACTTGATAGTCATTTCATTCCGCTTCCGGCCTTGTCTTCTGCGAAGATAATGAATGGCTTCGTAGGCCACTAGCATGTTATCTGTGATGAGTCGACCCATAACAAAGGCGCTTTGGTGGTCACTAATGACCTCATGGAGGCATCGCTTAAGCCTGTTCGCCAGAACCTTAGCCGAGATCTTGTATACCACATTGCACAGACTGATTGGGCAGAAATGGGATAACTCATGAGTGCCCGCCTTCTTCGGGATCAATATCAGTGTGGTGGAGTTGACAGAGTTGAGTTGGGTAGCCTGTATAGCGGGATCTGTCTCCACCATGAATATTTTGCACCATAGAAAAACATCTTGGCCCACCGTATTCCAATGTTTTTGGAAAAAGCCAGCGGACATTTCGTCCAGGCCAGGAGCCTTAGTAAGGCTCATGTCGTTCACTGCATTTGCCACTTCCGCATAAGTCAAAGGTAAGGTGAGATTGTGGTGGTCCCGAGTTAACGGCAATTACCCAAGAGGGGAGGGGTGAATTAGGTATTTAAAAATTTACAACTTAAACAGAAACTTTATCCCGGATTAATCTAGTCCCCTTTATGAAGAAACAAAATGGAAAGCAATATAAAGTAGAGAGCAGAAATATAAATCAACACACAAGATTTTATAATGGTTCGGGCAACCTTCCTACTCCACTCTTCTAAGCTTACACCCCTTATGACTTGGGTTCCACTATGTATTTCACAAATACAACTAGAGCCACTGCTCTCTTCTAGATTCTAGCTCTAGGGGGTATCAACAAACCACAGCACAAGTAGGTGACGAGTTCCACTTCAATCACAAACTACTTTACTTACACTTGATCTTAGTTACCCTAACTAAATCAAATTCAATACAACACTAAGAATAAAAGAGAAGTTCTACACGTTACTATTGTGTAGAGACAGTTTTGGCATAGAGAAGAACTTGTTGTGTAGACTTTGAGATTCAACAAGTAGCTCTTGTAAGTTTGGAAGCAAAGTTCTTCTTCTAAATGTTGGCTTGATCACTTAAAGCTCTTGAAGATAGGAGTTATGCACATTCAATGATTTTCAGTTACCCTCCTCGTTCATATTGAATGCCTTTTATAATTGTGGAGGGAATCCAAACGTTTGAAGGTAGGTGGCGCGCATTTAATGCGCCAACGTTCGAAAATTTTCCGACCGTTGCGACCCAAGTCGCGGGTGAAGTAGACTTCGGATGCAACTTCGCCCAAGTCACAGATGGAGTCGACTTCAAATGCGACTTCGACAGTTCGCAATTTTTTCAAGTTCCAGTCTGGGTCAACTTGGTCCTCGACTTGAGCAAGTCGCAGGTGAAGTCAACTTCAGGTGCGGCTTCACTTCGGCAGCTTGCTTGACGAACTTGAAATCCTTGGAATGCTCTGCTTGCTTGAGTTTCTTCATGTCTTTTGTTGTTCTTCCTTGATTTATTTCTCTTTGGACCACTATGTGGTCATTCTTATTTGTTTTCCTTTAGCTCCATGATTTGCAAACCTTAAGTCCTTGAGTCTTGAAACTTGGAATGCATTGCTTGCTTGAATTCCTTCATTGTTTTGTTGTTCTTCCTTTGAGACTCTTTATGATTCTCACTTTTGACTTCATGTCTTGAGTCTTGAGTCTTTGAGTTGTCTTTTTTCCTTCATCTTCTTTTGAAACTCTTGAATCTACCATTTATCTTGATCTGCATGTTTCTATTCTAAAGTCGAAATCGGAGTCCACTTGATCTACGACTTAGCCCAAGTCGCATGCAGAGTTGACTTGGGATGCGACTTCGGCAGCCCCTATTCTCGGTTTCAACTCTGGACAGAAATGATGCCTCCGAGTTGCTATCGAAGTCGACTTGGTCTCCAACTTCACCTCAAGTCGCAAGTGGAGTCGACTTGGGATGTGACTTCGGCACCTCTCAGTCTTGACTTCAACTCTGGAAGGAAATGTTGTTTCGAAGTCGATGCTGGAGTCGACTTGGTCTGCGACTTCACCCAAGTCACATGCGGAGTCGACTTCGTTTGCGACTTCGGCAGTTCTGCTCATCAATTTCAACTCTGGAAGGAAATGACGCCTCGAAGTCGATGCTGGAGTCGACTTAGGGATCGACTTAGCCTAAGTCGATGCCTGAGTCGACTTGGAAATCGATTTAATTTGTCATGCTTCATATTCTTCAAATTTATAACCTTTAATCATTTTCGCAAACATGTTAGTAACCAAAACTTACTTAAATTGATTTGTTAATCATCAAAACATAGACTTGGCTTATTTTCCACATATTTCCAACAGATTGTGCCTTTGTTGGTTAGATATTCTTTGGAAGATGAGAGTTTGAACCCAGGAAGCAGCCGGTGGTGCCGAAGAAATGAATACACTCTGAAAATGATCCATTGCTAGCTCAAGCAGCCGATCTTGATCTTGCACCCATTGCCCATTTTGGTCGCGTAGGGCTTCAATGAAATTGAAGCGTCTTCGGTTAGAGGTCGTCCGATGGAAGAAACCCGTATTCTTGTCACCTGCGTGAAGCCAATGAGTTTTTCCCTGTTGCCGCCATAATTGTTCTTCATCGTGAAATAATAGATTGATTCTAAATCTTATCCGCTGAATAACTTCATCTCGTTGGTCGGTGCGGTTCTAAGCCATAAGCGAATCAAGTTCCATTTGGTTCTTGTCAATTTCCTGCCTTAAGTTTCCTCTCTTCAATCTGTTCCATCTGGATAATGCTTTACTGCATTCCTTGATCTTCCACCCAAGTAGATCTGAAGTAGCCAAAATATTAGTGGGTGCGGAGCCCCAAATTCTGTTAACAATACCATGTGTTGCCTTGTCACTTGCCCAGAAAAGTTCATATCGAAATTTCCTAGGAGGTCTCCGCCTGCTCCTCCTAGAATCTAAGATCAGCAGAACAAGGCAATGGTCTGATGTGGCAGCGAAAAGGTGAAAGAGTTTGGCGAGAGGATAGGATAATGTCTAGTTTGGCGTCGCTAATCCCCTATCCAACCTGGCTTCCACCCGATGGGGTCCCCTCCTGTTATTTCTCCAAGTCATAGGCTGACTAACAAAACCTAAATCCATTAGGTTACAACTGTCCACCATATCACAGAAAAGATCCATTTGGTGCTGGGAGCGTGTCCTCTGACTATAGTACTCGGTGGGTCCCATAACCTCATTGAAATCCCCCAACACTAGCCATTGAGAGCTTGTCCTGCCTTTCAGTTGCTCCAAAATATTCTAACTTTGATGCCTTTTGTGTGCATCTAGATGACCATAGAAACCGATGAAAGGCCATCTCAAAAATTCCACATGAATGTGGTGAGCGGAGAAACTAAGGATATTTGCAGGATGAGCATGGTTACATAAAAGAGCAAGTCCTCCTCTTTTACCTTCGGATTCCACCGCAAAATAGCAGTCAAACTTTAACTTCCTTCTAATCCCCTCCATTTCCCTTGCTGAGCGTTTTGTTTCACTGAAGAAGATGAGAATGGGATCTTGTTTCCTGACCAAATCCAGGAGGCATCGAATTGCACGTGGGTTCCCAAACTCATGGCAATTCCAAGCTAAGAGTGCCATACTAAGTGCGGTGGGGCTGAGGGTGTCCCTCAGCTACCACCTCCTCCTCATTAGATGATACACCCATAATCAACCACTTCTTGTTCTGTGGGTTCCCAATATAACCCATCCCGCCTCTCTTTCTGCCTTTGGCCACATGTGTAATTGTAGTCCAGCTGTGGTCCTCAGCCTCCATACCTCTAGCCCTCTGTTTCCATCTTCCTTTTGGTTTTACCGCTGTCTTAGCATTCAAACCCAGTGCAGCCTCCATTGGTGCTAGAAGAAGATGGTTTTGGTTTCTGGTTTCATCTGCCGGAACCATAGGAATAGATATTGATTTGTCCTTTTGACGTTTCAAGTCAGATGGGCCTTTACCTCTGTGATACAATGCACCATCTTCAGAATGACAACATAAATCGAACACTCCTTCAATGCCATTAGTGTTAGTGGTTATCCTTGAGAAATAGCCCCGAGATGGGTGTACAACACCCAGATTGTCCGAGGCAGCAAGCACATGTCCCAGTTCAAAGCCTGGATAGCCAAGAGTTCACTCCCTAACTGCACAAGTTGAAGTTCTCACCATCTCCGCATCCTCTGATCTCAGGTCAGGGGTTGGGAGAGGGGTCTGGGTAGGAAGAAAGAGAGATGGGGTGTGAGGTATCAGCGCTCGATGGGTCCGTGTGGGCAGCGGCAGGCATAGGTACAGAGGGGGGGTGGGAGGTATCAGCGCTCGATGGATCCGTGTGAGCAGTAGCAGGCGTGTAATGAGAGGGAGAGTTTCCGGCTGCACACTTCCATGAGTTAGCCTCCTCCATTCGTTGCCAGTTATCCAGTTGCGTAGTCATCAGTGGTTGCTCGTAGCTGCATATAGAGCTGTTTGTGTCGTGGCTGAAATTGGGGTAGAAACCCCGAGCTGATACATCCATATGACTCCTTCCAGCCCCGACCGCATCCCGCAGAGATGTGTCCTAGCCGCTAGTGTATTTTCGTGGCAGCACACAACTACCTTGATGATCGTACGCACGGAGTCTCATTGGTTTTGTTCCGACCCTCAACCAGTTGCCATACTGCATGTCGGCTTCAAGAACTGGCTCCTTATTCTTGGATAGCACCGTGCAATCCTTGAATGCATGTCCCATGACTCCGCAATAGAAACAAAACACTAGGAGTTTCTCATATTGAAAGTTCACCCATTGCCTTTTTTGTGATTCTAGTTGTATGAATATGCCTCTCCTCAATGGTTTCGTGCACTTCACAGTCACCAGCAGCTTTAATTCCGACTCCTTTACAACAACCTCATGCAGCTCCTTAAATGAACTCCCGATGCATTGTCCCAGATAGTGTTTATCGACCAGGTATGGGGATCCACTGACATGCACCCAAAGGGGCGTTTTCACAAGCACCACCTGTGCGGTCGAGACCTCTTCCTTTAGATCCTCTAACAACACAAGATGTCTGTCGAATAACCAAGGCCTCCCCCCCAGAATTCTTTTCGTATCGTTCTGATCAGAGAAAGAAATCTGGTATAAGTTCTCTCTGACTTCAGTGAAGTGGAAAGGCCCACACGTCCTCCATGACCTTCTCATTGAGGATTGGAAGAAATCTCGGTTATAAATTTAGAGGTCCAGACCGAGCAGAGCAGGGTGTCTGCCTCTCCCGGGTCTATCCTCTTGATTGCCCCTCCCGATATGGACATAGTTTGGAGCTCCGCTTCGAGTAAGTCTCCCTCACTTGGGTTCAACCTTGACGCCTAGAAGAGTCCCTGGTCTATTTG
The DNA here is from genome assembly GCA_030490835.1 of Annona cherimola. Taxonomy (NCBI): domain Eukaryota; kingdom Viridiplantae; phylum Streptophyta; class Magnoliopsida; order Magnoliales; family Annonaceae; genus Annona; species Annona cherimola. Next base: position 80,512,987 of record CM059975.1, on the reverse strand, counting down.
CCGACACAGCTAGCCACAGGCTGAATCTCCCCTTACCATACCAAATGGTCTCTTCCACACTCTCCCTACTCTGTATATCATCAATGTTGCAGAAACCTCCACCCCGTTACGAGCGTCACAGCAGTGGCCTTTCGGAATGACTTGGGGAGCGACTCAACTTAATTAGCTCCATTTCTGGATGGTATAGAATGTTATAATAACTTATAAAAGTATTTATCTATCTAAAAACAATATTTTTGTATGGTATAGACGTTGAATTAAAAATCTTTCAAATATATATAAATTAAATATGAGATATGATAAGTGCATTCTTATGCACCATGTAGTCCACTCAAAAGGGCCCCATATGGTCATAAACTCACAATTTATTCTATCTATTATATTTATAATTGTTTATTTTAATAGATTTGTGAAAAAGCAAAAAAAAAATAACAAATATACTTTTAGGCCGGATGCATGGAATGTACAAAATCATCCCTCACAACCAATTTAGTAATTAAACAGATAATTTTAAATACAATGGGGCAGATTGGATATAGATTTAATTCAGCCGGATGGATGTAACGTGACCCAAAATGAATGAAACCATTTAACCCACCCGATTAGAATATTTAAAAATCTTTATCCATCCGACGGGTTGTATTAAACTCATATGAACCGAAGTGAAGGAAAAATATATATCATGATTTTTTTTCTGATCGAGATGTCATGATTGATACATAATCCACTCAATCCTCAATGCAAAGAGGTGTTTTTAGCTTTTTTATTATTATTTTTTCATTTTTATGTGAGCCTAAAGTGTAATATATATTATAAATTTACTATGTTTGAATTTATATATCCTTAATTATTTTAAAATAACAGTTTTAACCCCGTTCAACAAAGGTGAAAACCAAATTATAAAAATAACAAATAAAAATTTTTAAAATTAATAAATTTTGATATGGAAACTAAATACACTAGGATCCATAAAAATAAAAAAATTAGAATTTAAAAGGATCATACCATCTATACATTGAAAGTAGGTAAATACGTAGATATTGACACATTACACATCGTTTGCTAGAATTATCCTCTATGCGGGTCTTTCTTTAGACTTTTAAACTTTGCTTATTTATTTTTTAAACTCCTAAGTTTGGAATTTTGCATTTTTAAACTCTAAAAGTTTTGGCTCCTTTGCATTTTAAATCTCGATCCTTAACGGCATTAATCTATATAAAATGACATAAATACCCTCTAATATTTAAAAAAGATTTTTTTTTTGCATTTTAAACTTAATTCTTAGACTTTTTCTACTTTGTTCTTAAAGGCTCCAACGGCATCTTCACTTTTAATAAGATTTGAGTGTTTTTAACATTGTTATGGGTTCAAGATGCAAAGTAATTAATGTTTTCAGGGTTTAAAAAGCAAACGACTAAAATTCTGGGCTTAAAATGCAAATAGGCACAATTAAAAGGTTTGGTAATGAATAAAACTTTTGGTGAAAAGTTTTAGAGAGTAAAAGTTGTCAAATGACGTAATATGATGGGAGTAATGATGAGTAGTAAGGGGAATAAAATAAATAAGATAGTTGTGTGAATAGTTGAGTAGAAATGATTGAAAAGTAGGGTAATTGTATAGGAAAATATGAAAAAATAATTTAAAAATATAATAGTTGTGGAGAGTAAAAAGTTTTAAATTGAAAAAATTTTACTTGATATTTTTTATCAATTGTCAAACACACCCCTAAAATGCAAAATACCCCTGTCGGCAGACAAGGGACGCGGATGCCATGAAGTGTAACCTGGTCAGGCTATAAATGTGGAGGCTGAACCTAACTCATGAAAAAAAAAATACTTCTAATCCATTTGTAATTTGTTTATACAACTTGAAAAAGAACTTTAAACCATTTAACATAAACGGGCAGAGCGAGTTGCCGATGGACTGCTATACGGATTGAATAATAAATATTTTTAATGCTAGTGATTTACTTTATTAAAAGCTAAATTTATATATTTTTTATTGTTCCATCTGGAAAATCACCTATAATCTCTTTTTGTTATAATTTTTTTACAACTCAATCACGTCCAAATAATCTTATCATTTTTTTCTTATTTGATTATAATTAGAAGTGTTTGGAAAGTGATAAAATTTTTACATGAAATTTTTTTAGTATAAAAGTATTTAAATGGGAGAAAAAATATGCTAAGATAGGAATCACCATGAAAAATAAAGAAAACAAAGTTAAAGAAGATAAATTAGTTGTATGGGTAGTACTGCAGAAATAATTGAAAAATAGTGCAGTTTGTATAATAAGATACGAGAAATAATTAAAAATAGAATAATTGTGAAGAGTGAATAGTTTTATATTAAAAATTATTTATTAAAAGTTTTTTTTAAAACATACACACCCTTAATTTGAATTTGAAAGAGACCAATGCTCAAGTGCTCCCCACCCCTAGCACATATGAGACCAGGATGTGCAATCAGGCTATGTTGATGGACACGATAATTTACATATTTATTTGTAATGAAAATAATAATTCTATTATTAATAGTTATGCATAACTTATAACATAAATATTAAAAAACTATGATCTTACTTTATGGATCTAAAATGAGTTATTGAGTTATATTATAAGGTTAATGAGTTACACAAGTTAACAGCTATGACCAAAAAGGTACATTTAACATTTTTATAAACTTATTAATTTAAAATTTTTCAGTCTCCATAATTACCCTAATTTTAATTATTTATTTATATTTTCTTATATAGCCACAATTACCCATGCAACTACTTTATCTATTTACATTTTATTTTTTAACTCTTTATCATTATTCTTATCACCATTTCCACTAATGTAGGCATTATTGAGATAGATTTATAAATTCTCAAATCTAATTATCCATCGAGGTGTCCACATATGATCTAACTTCATATCTTTATGTTAAACTAAATTTTACACACATTTAATAGTTTAGATCACCAAGATTATACGTTTTTACCATAGATTAGACTTATTTAATTTGATTTTCATTAGATAACAAGCAATTATTCTTAATCCTATTAAATGGCCCAAATCTATCTTCTCCAATCAAGATTAAATGAATATAATCTTGTTGCTAACCTTTTTGGATGAATTCCATGGCTTAGATTGGGTTGAATTTCTTGTTTCTCCCTTCTCCTCCTCTCATCTCTCTCTCTCTCTCTCTCTCTATCTATCTTTATTCTCTACTATCCATTTCCATCTAAAATGTCCAGCTCTCCCTACTAATCAGCCCCCAAAAATTTCCAGCAGCTCGCCACCTTAACCATTCACCTCAATATGTTAATTTTTGTTTTAATTAATTATTTAATTACCTTGGTTATTAGCAAGCCAAGTGTAGTCTTCTAGATGAGATTGTTGACTATGGCATTGCTTACATCAATGGCTTATGAATTGCTGGAATTTTTTTCATTTTTACATTTTGGACGAATTTTTTGTTATTTATTTTATACTCCCAAGTTGTTGAAATTTATAATTTCACATCCAATTTATTGTAAAATATCAAAATACCCTTCTTAGCTTCAAAACCTTCCCAAGTTGATACTAATGACTTGTTTAAATGTATTCTACATATTAATAACAAAATTCAAATATTTGAAACATGTGTTATCATACAAAAAATTTAAAAAACAATGTTTATTATGTACCATATTTGCAAAAATATAAAATTTCTTTCAAAATTAAAATAGGGGGTTTAAAATTTAACATATAAATTAAGTTTTACCATTTTTGGATATGTATATATACATATTTCAAAATTTTTAAACATGTATATGTATATATATGTATTTAAAATACTCATATCTTTAAAAATCTAAAAAAATATATACACATATCCAAAAATAGTAAAACTTGGTATATGTTAAATGCACTTAGATAAACAAGTGCATGAAGAAAAAACTAAAAAAAAAAATTTGTAAATGAGTTTTTTTAGGTGGGTTAAGCGAAATATTTGCTTAACCCAAGCTAACGGGATGACTCATCATATTTAATTGAGAAACTAAAAACATAATTTTCTATTCCATTGATATTTACTGTTGGAATTTAAGGCAAATTAAGTACAATTTATATTTTGATGATTAACAACTCAATTTGAGAAGTATTTAAGTATCAATGGGGTTGTTGAGTGATGCCAAGGTGTATAAAATCAATGTTTAAAAGATAACAGGTCAAGTTGCAACCCTAAGTCGACTCAGGCATCGACTTAGGTCAAGTTGATACCCAACTCGACTCCAGGATTGACTTCAAATGCCCAAAAATCGACAGAGATGAAATTGGGACTCGAAGATACACAAAGTTGCAACTGAAGTCGACTCCGCATGCAACTTAGGTGAAGTCGCAATCTCAAGTTGACTCCACCTGCGACTTAGGTGAACCTCGTCAATAGACTTCAAAAATGTCAGAGTTAAGTCTCACTCCGAGTCGACTTCGTCATGCGACTTAGGTGAAGTCGCATCTCAAGTATGCGACTTGGTTGAAGTTGGATTCTAAGTCGACACAGGCCTACGACTTCAATACAAAGCAACCTTATATTGCTTCAGAGACTCTTTTGAGATAGAAATCAAAATTAAGAAAAAATGACAATCATGAATTAAGGCCACAAAAGAGGATCTCTTTAAGAGACTAATATACTGTACAACTCAACCATCACAAAACATATTAAGGATAACAAATGAAAATCTAAGAACTTGAAAAGAGAAGAAAAGAAGGTCATACATAACATGTAGATCACAAGCAAAGAATTGAAGTTTCAACAATATTTATGACTGATGAAGTCACATCCGAAGTTGACTCTACCTGCGAATTGGGTCAAATTTGAGACCAAGTCGACCCAAGTACGGAACTTGAGTTGCAAGCTAAAGGCTAAAGTCTGGGTGAAGTCGCATCCAAAGTCAACTCCAGTCTGCGACTTGGGTGAAGTCGCACTTAAAGTCGACTCCACCGTGTGACTTGAACGAAGTCGCATCCCAAGTCGACTTCAAATACGACTTGGCTCACAACGGTTGGACAAATTCAAACGTTGGCACATTAAATGCGCGTCATCTACCACAAAACGTTCGAATTTACTTCTTGTTATTTAAGGAGAATTAAGTGAACGCAAATAAAGTTGAAAAAACATTGAATGAGCTCATCTTCCACTCTTTCTGGGAATTAAGCGATCTATAAGAAGTTCCAAGAAGAACTTTGCATTTAAACTGCTGAAAGCTCTAATGCTCCACCCACAACTACTTCTACAAGTTCTTCTACATATTCAAATCTGCCTACACAATCTGTAACGTGTCGATCTTTTGTTATTTATTGATTACTTGTTTTTCCCATTTGGTTTGGTATTGGAGACTAAAACTAAGTGAAGGCAAAGTAGCGTGTGATTGGAGTAGAACTCGTCACCTACTTGTGCTGAGATTGTATAAGCCCTCTAAAGCTAGAATCTAGAAGAGAGTGGGTGCTCTAAGCTGTATTGATAATACAATAATGGAATCCAAGCCACAACATGTGTGTGCTTGGAAGAGTGGAGTAGGGAAGGTTGTCCGAACCACTATATATCATTGTCTCTTTACGTGGTTTGATTGCTTGTGTTTTATATTTTTACTACACCCTTTTATTCTAATTTACTGGATATTTCATCGAGGGGATTAAATTTACAAGGGGGAAAGTTTTTAATTAAGCAAAGAATTTTTAATTATCCAATTCATCCTTTCCCTCTTGGGTATTATCATAAACTCGAGACCAATATTTACTAGTAGATTATAAATTTGTAAAAAATATTTAGTTTATTAAATTATTTTAAATAATATGTTAATACTGATTTTAATTCCATTTATGAAAGCAGTTAAATATAACATCAATAAATATAAAAGTTCTTATTAAGGAAGTTACACTTTGATGAAGTACACAAGTCATAAAACTCAATAATATGAGAATTTTTATTTGTCATTTCTTTTTTAATTGGTATTTTAGTAATTTTTCATACTTAAAGCTAAGCATCATATTATCTTCTAGACTAAAAACTAAGGTAAAAAAAATCATACTCCTTTTTTATCAAAAAAATTATAATTCTATTTTATTGGTTCATAAATTCAATATAATAAATTTTTGATATATAAAAAATAATTAAATCATGGATTTTCTTAATTAAATATAAATACTCTTTATGATACTTATTTAGAAACCAATGATATAATTGACTTGTTAATATCTATTTACACTTAGGAACGATGGTATAAGATTACTTGTAGTTTTAGGAAGTGGTTATTTTATCTAAGTGAATAATATGATGATTAATTTCAATATATAGTTAAAAAACATTGTAAATGGAGCAGTCAATATAGAATTCTCTTTTTATTATCCGAAAATGGAATCATACATTACTATGTCTGGTCTTCTTTATCAAATTATTACAAATCAAGTCTTTAAGAACCTTTACAAATGAATCTCATAAATCTTTATAAACTTTCTTTATAATATGAAGAAGGTGACTAATTCTCATTATATGGGAGACTACAATTTATACACAGAAGACCTTTGCTCCCACACCATCGGTCACGGTGCTGCCTAAATGTACTCAGGTGCATTTAACCCCCTTTTTTGAAAATTTTTTGGATTAATGTTAATTTAAGTGTACTTAATATATGCATCGATTTTTATTATTTTTGAATATTTTTGTTTTTTAAAATTAATGGAATTTTTTAGTAATCTAAAATTATGAAAATGACGCTAGTTTTAAAAAAATTCAAAAAATACAAAATGATAAAAATTAATACATATGTTAAATATATTTAAATTAACAGTTGTGTAAAAAAATTTAAAAACAAAAATTTAAACATAGAATACTTTCACCCAAGTGCACTTAGCTTTCACCCTGGTGCACTGAAGCTAAGTGCACCGGGTTACATGAAATAATGGCCCCATGGGTCACCTGAGATTAAAAATTTTACTGAGGCATGCCTGCCAATGCCTATGCTCGGTTGGATAGTAAATACAGAATTTTAATGTTGATGAAGATGTGTGGGACGACTATGCTCTTTGCCTTGGGGCGTTTTTTCCCCCTTCTTCCACGAAGCACATTTATCATTTTTTTTGAAACTTTTTTTATACAACTGTTAATGTAAGTCTGTTTAACATGTATATCAAATTTTACCATTTTTACATATTTTTAGATATTTTTAAAAATAAAAAAATCTAAAAATGGTAAAAATTAATACATATGTTAAATACACTTGGATTAACAGTTGTGAAAAAAGTTTCAGAAAAATTAAAAAATAAGTTTATGCGCCCGAGTGCATAGGATTTCATCTCCTAAGGGGATGTATGGTAAATGTGAAGAATGAGAAACTGCAGAATTCATGGTACATCAGCTCCGCACGTATGACCCATATTATTCTATTTCTATATTTCAATCATTTTTCCTTACAATTACCCTCAAGCAATCTTATTTATTCCAACTATACCCATATTATTTCATTTTAATCACACAATTTTTAAAATATCCTTTTTTTATTCTCCACTCTATCCCACAATCTCACAAATTTTCACAACATCAAATGTCCCCCAACTTTCCTTTGCATAGATTGATGCATTTAATGTTACATGAACGGCTCTTATAAGGGTGAGGAATACGATGGAGGAGATGAAAAGGCCCCGAGTTATCCAATGTGCTACTAGTCAACTCTTCTTTTACAAGACGTGAAATTCTAACTATTTAATTATGTTCAGTGCCTGCAATGTCGTTCGATCCATCTCAAATTCAGAATTCGAAATAAAAAAGCAGACAGGATAATCTAAGGCTTGGGAGGACCTTCACGCAATAAAGTAAACTTGCATCTTTGAATAGATGGAAAAATATCAAGAATTTCCCATTCAGATTTTCCTTTGGAGTGTCGCAAGCAAATGTCATTGTTACTGAGGTGGTCCGGGCTGAAATGGCAAGCATGGTAGTAGAATACAGTTTTTTTTCACTAAACAATATTAATATTTTTCAGTGAAATTAGTAATCAAGGAAAATTTTATCCCTTCAATCAATGGCTCCACGAGGCACAAGGAAATGTTGAGTAGTGAATCAATCTGTGAAAATTAACACCCAAATATTAGCAACACTAACAGACTTGAGCATATCTTAACACTTGGGTACCAGAGGGAAGTACACAGAACATAGCTAAAAAGGAATTTACAAAGTTGAAAATTTTGGCATGGATCATACAGGCTTCCACTCACCACCGTTATAAGGTTGTTTATATATAGTTCCTGGCTACAATGAACACACTAAGTTGAGTTGGTAGTTGCTGAGAAGCACAAGCCAATGAACAATTAGTTGGCCAGAGCATCAATAACAAAGTAAAAAAAACACACTAGGTTAGTTTTCCACTTTTGTTTACTAGTCCCTTATTTCTTACCTAAAGCATGGATTTTTTAACGGAATGTGATCGGCTGCAGTGTCACCAAAGCTTGGCCCCGTCTCTCACCAAAAACGCAGAGAAGTAGCAATACAACAACACTAGATCCACAACATTAATAATCAGAAGATTCACCAAAGTATAAACACGTCAGTCCTAATTTGGGGAAGGAAATCAGAAGCTGCATCTTCTCCTTCTCTGCCAGTGCTGGATGAAGAGGACCCAATTGTTTCAAGAAACAGGTTGATAGGTTACATTTTATTCAAATAGAAGTGTTTGGAATCAACAGCATCACTCATGGAAACTACTCTCACTGTCAATGTTGAACCGCCTGCCAGCATAAGTCAATTTAGCCTCATTAATGTGAGATATGTTCCACCTGAAGAAAGGAATCTCTTTGGGCATTAGAAAATGTTGCGATAAAAAATTTTCGGCATTGACAAATGTTCTGGATGGCAATTAAGTTGCTTATAATTTCCTCCAGTTAATTTCTTTTGCCAAACCAAAGCACTTACATAGAAGCAAGATGCAGGGAATAAATAATATAAATGCAGCAAAACTATAGCAATTGACAATAGATGCCCATAGAAGGTATGAGAGCAAGAGAATAGATGCCCATAAACTTCAATTCATTCAGCTCTGGTGGAATCAAATGAAGTTTTGGACGTCGCATTATTATACAGAGCACCTTGTGACTCAAATTCTAAATGTAATGAAAGTAATTAAATGTTTATTTAAATGAGTGGATCACGATAGGGTAAAACACTAAATCTGAAGTATAAAAGCAGTTTGTACCTGAATACCTGCCGAATCTCTTGGTTCTAAGTGCATCAATTTAGTAAATAAAAATAATGCAGTGGGGCTTCTCCTTTGCTAGCTGGGACATTAGAGCTCTCCCAATTCCAGGAAGGCCATAAAGAAATACACCTTTGGGTGGACGTACTCTAATTTCTAAAACCTCTCTTTGTGCATCATTCTGCAAGAAAAATGAACATATTAGTCACAATAGAAAAATCATGGGGGCAGCATACTAATGAAAAACAATGAGTGCTATGGTCAATTTCTCATGCAAAAGCTGGGTCTAACCATAGACCTTAGTTTTAGTGGTGCAGGCTGTCTACAGGAGATTCCCATAGCAACTGCAAATTCAATGACTTGGACATTTCATCAAACATATTCCATGGTAAACTTCTGAAGGAGGTATTTCCATAAACATAGCGATGAAATGATTTTCAGTACAACAACACTAGCAAAAGAAAAACAAACTATAGCAACTGATTAGCCGAATCATCAATCTAATTGGCCAGATTATCAGTAGCATCTCTTGCATTTTTTTCCTCAAATTTTTGTCATATAAACCTATATAAATAAATGTGGGATCTTGATTCTAATGCATTAAACTACCTATTCATACGTTCTCATAACTTCTAGCATTCTAAACGATCGAGTTTCACACAGTGAGAATGGGGATAGTTTTATTTGCTTTAACCTGATATGACAGAAACTGACATTTACCACATCTAAACTTTATAGTTATCCAATTCATTTCTGTCAATGGAGAGAGAAAATTGCAGGGCAAGGTTGAGCCATTCAGGCCAAACCAAGTTAAGCAGTTCTAGTTGTTTTACTGGCTGCATGTGATAATGTCTTCAGGAGGGTTGGTAAAAACTTCCACAGGAAGCTTGTTATTATGCATCTGATCAAACACATTCTTCTCTGAAAAAGGCTTGCCAGGTACTCTACTTGTATCATTTTTCCTTGGAACATGTTAAAAATCGCAATTCTGAGTTGTAAAGCTTAGGAAACTTTCAGTTATCGACTACTAGGATCATATCATAATGGAGGCAATTGATATGAGAATTTTTTTTCAGTAATGTGAGATTGCTAGAGTTCATCTAGAGAATTTTAGAGTGCTCAAGAAAGATTCTTCTACAAAATATGCTCTTGATCCTGACGTAGTTTGTAAAGCAGTGGGCTTTGATGTTGCTGCTGGCTTGATAACCTTCTTTTTATGTGCAACCATTAAGCATATGATGCCATTTACCCTGGTTGCTATTCATACCATCCATGGTGATAAGTCTCCTTTATAACACATCCACGTTACCACATCTCCAGTAAATTTTTTAAGTGATTTGTGCAGGAAAATAGTGAACAAAATGCTACTGTTATTGTTAGTATTGTTTTGTGTAGATTACAGGAGTCATATACATACCACAATAAAATTTTGTATGCAGAAAGTTGGGAAAATGGATAACATAACATCTTGGTGTTGATATATTGGAACACATGTCAACTCCTCATAAAATTTCAATATACAAGTTGGTTTTTGTTTAAAGTTTGAAGAGTTAAAGGTTGGAACATGTTATTGGATTGTTCTACCATAAATATGCAAAGTTTTAAGTTATTTCATTGCTATTCGGTATATTTTTAATAACCCCAAAATAGAGTACTTGAAAACTACAAGTTTCAATTCAATTAGTCCACTAAAACATATGTTTTTAAGATTTAATTTATTTTCCTTCATTTCAACACTTCTCACACTCCACATTAGACTTAAATAACAAGCTTCGATGGTCATTTGTACAAGATTTTGTCGTTTCCATTTTTTGTTCTTTTTTCATAATTTTTCTTCATTTTTCTAACTAGCTTGGTGAAGTTACTGTTTTTGTATTCTTTTCTCACTTTGATGCTTCAACCAAATCACATTCTACAAAAGAAACGTGTTAAGAGGTTGTATTTTATTCGAATACAACTGTTTTCAGTTTTGAGTATCAAGTTGCAAAAATAAGTTGCTGTTTTGGGTATTGTTTATCAAGTGTATTATTTACATGCAAATTTCTCATATGCTAAGCATCATACAACCATTTTGGCGGAATGTTTAAGTCAGGCCAAATACCACACTTTTCATAAATAAAAAAACAGGGACCAAACAGACCCTTAATTACCTCAAAAAGAGAAGGCAAAATAATTTGAATTGTCGAGAGAGACAAACCAATGAAACGTATAATGACATGAAAACTTGAAAAAAAAAACATAAGAAAGTCAGTGAGAAGAGAAAAAGACATAAATTAACAATCAACAAGTTTCTCAAAAAAATAATAATAATAAAACATAAATTAACAAAATTTGTAACTTCTGACTTCAATATCTGTGGCCATTTTGGAAACATCCATCTGATAAAAGAATATCCTCAGGAGGTACAATAATTTGAGGTCACCCCCATAAAATCAAAAAACCATTTGACAGAGCATAAAAACAATCCAGATTTTCCAAGAAGCATATTGAATTGAATTCAAGGTAACAGCCAAAAGTACAGAAGCCTCATCAAACTATTGATGCCAATTCGAAACAGCGAATTAACCCAAAAATTTTTTTAAAAAATTCCATTAAAAAGAATGCAACCGTAGACAGTAGAAAAGCAAGCAAAAGAAAAGGCTAAAAAAAAAAAATCAAAATATATAAACACATGCAGAAACAGCTTTGAACAGAAACCAAACCAATACGAAAAAACCAAAATAAGCAAACACTAAAGAAGAAAATCAGATTATAACAAAAGAAAATCAATTATTCTAGCAAACTATATTCTAGCTCCAAGTGTCTCATAATGAAATTCCCCAACCCAATTTCACGTCTGGATGGTACTTCCTTGCCAGCTGCTTGTACGCCTGCTTGATTTCAGAGATGTCCATGGTCTTCCCCACTCATTTTCGGTCAGAAATGGGAGCCACTTCGCCTCAAGCTTTTGATGTTGGACTGCATTGAATGCAGGTGAAGGTAGATATGAAGCTTCTGAAGCAAAACACAATCCAACAAGTACAAGCAAGTATGAGCTTCTCAGCCTCCCATTTTGCCCCCATCTGTTGCGACTAATCTCTACTGCAAATTTGAAATCGACGGTAGAGACCTGGGAACCATTCAGGGGAATTCCGATGTGAATTGGACGTAGGGGATATGAGCTATCTTGATCGAATCCTCACCTATACGCTTCTCACATCGTTTTTCTAATTGAGGGCAACTTCGAATTATTAGAGATTTGAGATTTGTTAGGTGTTGTAACCCGGATGGTAAAGCCACCAAGTTCTTACACGGCGCAATGTATAGAGACTGAAGAGAAGAAAGTTTGTGAATCCACTCTGGCAAAGCTTCAAAACTTGGGAGACGGAAGATGTGTAAATCTTCCAGCATCCGGGCACCCTTTAGCCCTTCCGGCAAATGTGCTACCCTCCGACAATTGCCGATGCTAAAATATGTAAGGGTAGTTAAATGCATCTCCCCAGTGAAACTCTCCAGACCATCACAGCCATAGATGGAAAGAGCTCGAAGAGAGGTAAAGCCACCTTCTAGTCTCAACGAAGTTAGATCATCGCACTGTTCAATATGTAGCCTATGCTAAGCTAGGTTTCCAAGCTCCCTTGGCAAAGATTTGAGCTTCTTGCATATTAAACTGACTGTGGAGAGACGGGTCTTGTTCTGGAACAAATCAGCTGGTGGAGAGTCTTCCCGAAACATTTCTATGACAAGAGACGAAAGAAAAGGAAAGTTGGTGGGAATTTCAGTCAAATTTGGGCATCCTCTGATTGTTAATTCCCGAAGGCAAGGGAATGCTTGTGGTTGTCTATGGTTTAATTCTGCTGAAGACGACCATTCTTCAAGATTAGACATCAACATGAAACTCAGCTTCTCCAGTGCAGGGAATGCTCTTTCACCATAGAAATGGTTGCCAATGCATTTTACAGCATTCATTTGAAGTATGAAAAGAGATTTGTGTTGGAAACAATGTTTCAAAACAAAACAAAATTGACTAAAGATTGAATTTTGATGATTAACAAAGACTAACTTGAGAATATTTGAAGGACTAATGAGTTTGCTCAATATGTTAAGGAACTGAAATTGCCAAGTCGATTCCCAAGTCGACTTAGACTTCGACTTAGGGTGAAGTCGATTCCAAAGTCGACTCAACTATCGACTTGAGAAAGAACCTCAAAGGCAACATCAACTTGCAGGTGAAGTCGCAGGTCAAGTCGACTCCACATGCGACTTGGGTAGCCAATTCGTAAACGAAGTCGACCTCGCTATCGACTTCAAACGTGAAAAACTGTCCAGAGTTGATTTTGGGGCACGAAGCTGCCCAAGTCGCAGGCCAAGTCGACTCCAGGTGCGACTTGGGCGAAGTCGCAGACAAGGTCGACTCCATCCGCGACTTGAGAAGTTCAGACCTCAAAGTTGCATTTTCAAGCCATTCAAAGGACTCTTTCACTCTAAGTTCAAAGCTTGGATTCAAGATGGAGACCAAATCAAGTCTATCAAGTCCAAGGAATCAAGATGAAGATCAAATGAGTCACATTCGAAGTAAAGATGCATGTTCTACTTCAAATCAAGTCTATCAAGTTTAAAATAAAGATGCAAGTATGATTCAAATCAAGTCTATCAAGTTTAAAATAAAGATGCAAGTATGATTCAAATCAAGTCTATCAAGTCTTAAAAATCAAATAAGTCAAATACAAAGCAAGGCGCACGATTCAACCAAGCAAGACTCAAGCAATCCAATAACTCACAAGGTTCAAGGAAGATTAAGCTCGAGATCTTCAAGATCAGCAAGATATACAAGTATAAAGAATCATTTCAGAATGAAAATAATTCAAAGGAAGAAAGCCAAGGATGATAAAAGCAGGCTAAATGAAGATCAAAGCAGTTTCAGCAAATCCCGAGCCAAGTCGCAAGCCAAGTCGACTTCAGGTTCGACTTGAGTCGAAGTCTGAAGCCAAGTCGACCAAGACTTAAACTTGGAAATCTGAAAGAACTGGAGTCGCAGACGAAGTCGACTCCAGATGCGACTTGAGTAGCCAAGTCGCATTCCAAGTCGACTTCACCTTCGACTTGGGTATAACGTTCGAATTTTTGAACGTTGAAGTTCATTTATTGCGCGCCAACCACCTCTACAACGTTCAAATCCTTCTCCATCTATAAAAGGACATTCAAATGAACGTGAATAAATATAGATACACACCACAAGACACTCATATACACATCACAAAGTTCAAAGAGAGAAAAGAAGCGCAAGAAAGTGTTTCTATTTCCTTTTCTCCATATTTTAGTGGTTCATATACACGCAAAGGAAGAAAGAGCTTCAAGTTGCAAGCTGCCTCATCGATTCTCATCCAAGCTGCTTCTGATTTCTTCCTCGAGCTCAACCTGCCTACACATCTCTGTAAAGTGTAGTTTTCTTATTTCAAAGTCTTGTTGTATTAACCTTGATTTAGCTTGGGTAGCTAAGATCAAGTGTATGCAAAGTAGGGTGTGATTGGAGTGAGACTCATCACCTACTTGTGCAGTAAGTTGTTTTATGCCCCCTAGAGCTAGAATCTAGAAGAGAGCAAGTGGCTCTAGTTGTATATGCCCCCTAGAGCTGGAATCTAGAAGAGAGCAGTGACTCTAAGTGTATTCGAGGAATACATAGTGGAACCCAAGTCACAGCGGAGTGTGAGCTTGGAAGAGTGGAGTAGGGAAGGTTTGCCCGAACCACTATAAATCTTGTGTTCTATTTCCTTTTACTGTTTTATCTTAATTGCTCTCCATTTGCTTTCGAAAGGGTATTAATTTTTCAAGGGGTTAAGATTTTTAATTTACCAAAGAATTTTTTAAGAACCCAATTCACCCCTCCCCTCTTGGGTTTTGTCATCAACTCGGGACCAACAAGTGGTATCAAAGCAGGTTTTTGAGTTTACCAAAGAGATCTTATCGATATGGCATCCCAATCTACTTCCGTTCCCGCATTTGCTGAAGGTCAATCCTTTACAAGGCCACCATTGTTTGATGGGAACAATTTTGGATATTGGAAGCTTCGTGTATGAAGCAACTCATCATGGCTACCGACATGGATTCTTGGATTGCAATCCAAGATGGAGTAACCTTGCCTACCGATGAAAGAGCTTCCAAATGAACTGATGAGGAAGTAAGAATTGTAAAGAGCAATGCCAAAGCTATGAACTCATTATTTTGTGCTCTTACTGCTTCTGAATATGATAGGGTATCCTCTTGCTTAACCGCCAAAGAGATATGGGATACATTAACCTCCATTTATGAAGGAACTTCTCAAGTCCAAGGGACGAGAAGAAACATTTTGATTGGAGAACTAGAAAACTTTAGAATGCTAGAAACAGAAAATATTTCTGAAATGTTTGCTAGATTCTCAAAAATTAGTAATGCTTTAAAAGGTCTTGGAAAGGCTATATCTGAATCTGAACAGGTCATGAAGATTTTAAGAGCTCTACCTGAATCATGGATTCCAAAGATTACTGCAATAGAAGAAGCTAAGGACCTCAACACCTTAAAACTGGAAGACTTGATTAGTTCATTAATGTCACATGAGCTAATCAAGAAAAGAAATGAAGATCAACACAGAGGCAAAAGAGCGATTGCCTTGAAAGTCGCACAAGACACAGACGACACTTCATCTTCTCAAAACGACGACGAAATCGCCCTACTCACAAAACGTTTCAGAAAATTTGTGAGGAAAGGAAAAAATTTCAGAAGCTTCAAGGAAAGAACTCCCAGAGAGAAGAAGAAAGAATCAACCAAATGCTACCGATGCGGCGGTTCGGGACATATGCAAGC
The DNA here is from genome assembly GCA_030490835.1 of Annona cherimola. Taxonomy (NCBI): domain Eukaryota; kingdom Viridiplantae; phylum Streptophyta; class Magnoliopsida; order Magnoliales; family Annonaceae; genus Annona; species Annona cherimola. The sequence goes on along the minus strand of CM059975.1, from coordinate 80,496,957 downwards.
TCAATGTCCAACTCCCGAAGAAAGCAAGGCAAAAGAACAAAGAAAGGATAGAGGGGATAATAAAAGATTCCAAAGATACAAAGGAAGAGGCATGTACGTGAATGACAAAGAATCTACAACGAGTAGCTCCTCAACCGATGAAATCGAGGCGGAAGAATGTACACGAATCTGCTGCATGGCACAAATCGAGCAAGAAGAACGAACTACCTCATCAAAATGCACAAGCAATGAAGAGGTAAGTTCCAAACTCTCCCATTCCAAATCAAATTATTCTTCCTTTCAAGAATGTCTCAAATGTACTGAATTAGAAGAACTACAAACTGCATATGATTCATTATATGAAGAAATAAAGAAATTAGGAAGCAAGTTTACAATTAAGAAAAGACAATGTGATGCAGTAATAATCGTAAATGGTAAACTTGCAGAAAGATTAGAAAAATTGAAAGATGAAAATGATTTGCTGAAAAATGAGAACAAATCATTAAATGAATCATTAGCTAAGTTCTCTAATCCAGGAGAAAGTGTTAAAATGTTTCTGAATATGACCTCCCAAACACATAAAAGAGGTCTTGGGTATCACACATTTGAGTAATGAGAAAGTAGCAAATTAAATGTACAAATACTTGAGAAATATCAAACTAAAACTGCATCTATATACAAGCCACATAAGAAAAATTTTAAGTGGACTAGAAGACCAACAATTGAACCATTGCATACTTGGAGACCTACTCCAAGATTACCTATGGCTTGTAATTTCTGCAATAAAATGGGACATAAAACTTACAAATGTAATGTTAAGAAATTATATGACCATGGTGCAAAGTTAGTTTGGGTTCCAAGGAACATAAGATTTGGGCTTTCCAAGTTAGAACAACAAAGGTTGATTTATATTACTAACCCAAATGGACCCATAAAATGGGTACCAAGGAGATAAGATTTGTTTGTTTATTTTTCAGACATGTTTTAAGGCAAAGACAAACAATGAATGGTTCATGAATAGCAGTTGCTCAAGGCATATGACCGGTGAAAGAAGTTTATTTCATAAACTTAAGCCTTGTAACGATGGAATGGTTGCCTTTGGCAATAATGAAAAAGGTAAAATTAAAGGTAAAGGAAGTATACATAGTATTTCAAATGCATGCATGGAAGATATTTTGTTTGTTGAAGGACTCAAACACAATTTAATGAGCATTAGCCAATTATGTGATAAAGGATACAAAGTTGTGTTTGAATCATCTATATATAATGTATTTGATGGAGAACATATCATGTTTAGTGGTAAAAGACATGGAAATGTATATTTGGTTTCACTTGATGAACTAAATGGTCAATGTCTAATGGCCATTGGTAATGATCCATGGGTTTGGCATAAAAGTCTTGGACACATAAACATGGGAAATATAAAGATCCTATGGAAAAAGAGTTTGGTAGAAGGATTACCAAGATTGAAATATGACAAGGATAAAATTTATAAGGCATGTCAATTATCAAAACAACCCAAAATGCCTTTCTCTATCAAAAAGAAAATTTCCACCACTAGGCCACTTGAATTGCTACACATGGATTTGTACGGGCCATCTGACATTTTAACCATTGGTGTAAAGAAATATATATTTATCATAGTTGATGATTTTTCAAGATTCACATGGATAATACTCTTAGCTAGTAAAGACGAAGCCTTCTCTATGTTTGCAACTTTTGTAAATTTGGTACAAAATGAAAAACAAAGTACTATTGTAACCATAAGAAGCGATCATGGTGGCGAATTCAAAAACAAACGATTCATAGAATTTTGTAATGAAAGAGGAATTCACCATACATTTTCTGCACCAAGAACTCCACAACAAAATGGAGTAGTTGAAAGGAAAAATAGAACTTTACAAGAGATGGCTAGAACTATGCTAAATGAGAGCAATCTATCCAAGAAATTTTGGACTGTAAGTACAGCTTGTCACGTATTGAACCGTGTTACCATTCGAGCAATCTTAAAAAAGACCCCATATGAACTATGGAAAGGAAGGAAACCAAATATTTCTTATTTTCATGCTTTTGGATGTACATGTTATGTTTTGAACAATGGAAAAACTAACTTGGAAAAGTTAGATGCTAAAAGCGATGAGGCTATATTCCTTGGTTATTCATCAAATAGTAAAGCATATAGAGTATTCAATAAACGAAATCAAGTTATAGAAGAATCCATACATGTTGTATTTGATGAAATTAACCAAACTCCGAGAAAGGAGGATGAACTAAGTGTGCAGATGAGACAAAAGGCAAAGAACAACCAAAGGAACTCGAGCTCAAGCCAGAAAATCTCATGGAGGAAGAGGTAAGCAAAGGTAATGATTCTTACAAACCTCCAACTGATTTAAAGTTCAAAAATACCCATCCAATTGAGCAAGTTATTGCAAATGTATATGGAGTGAAAACTAGAATATCAAAACAAAACGTTTATGGTCAATATGCTTTTGTATCAAAAATTGAACCAAATACCATTGAACAAGCTCTCAATGATGAAAACTGGGTTATTGCAATGCAAGAAGAGCTAAACCAATTCGAAAGGAACAATGTATGGCATTTAGTTCCTAGACCAAACAATCATACAATCATTGGTACCAAATGGGTATTTAGGAATAAGTTAGACGAAAGTGGTCTTGTAATTAGAAACAAGGCAAGATTAGTAGCCAAAGGGTATTCCCAAGAAGAAGGAATTGATTTTGAAGAATCATATGCACCCGTGGCTAGATTAGAAGCCATACGTATTTTACTAGCATTCGCTTCTCATATGAATTTCAAATTGTTCCAAATGGATGTAAAAAGTGTATTTTTGAATGGTTATTTGAATGAAGAAGTATATGTTGAACAACCCCCTGGTTTTGAAGAAAAGAATCAATCAAAGTATGTTTATAAATTGACTAAAGCATTATATGGACTAAAACAAGCTCCAAGAGCTTGGTATGAAAGGTTGAATAGTTTTTTGATTGATCATGAGTTTCAAAAAGGGAAAGTAGATACTACTTTGTTCATCAAATACAAAAATAAAAATATTTTAATTGTGGAAATTTATGTAGATGACATAATATTTGGTGCTACTGACGAAAATCTTTGTCAAGAGTTTTCTAAGATAATGCAGAGCGAATTCGAAATGAGCATGATGGGAGAATTAAATTTCTTCCTTGGACTACAAATCAAGCAACAAAGTGAAGGAATATTTCTAAATCAGTCCAAATATGTCAAAGAGATGCTCAAGAAATTTGGAATGTAAAATAGCAAAGGGGCAAACACTCCAATGAGCTCTACAATCAAGATCGACACGGACGAAAGCGGTAAATGTATCGATCAAACGCTTTATAGAAGCATGATAGGATCTTTGTTATATTTAACTGCTTCTAGACCCGATATCCTATTCAGTGTTTGTATGTGCTCTAGATTTCAAGCATGTCCAAAAGAATCACATCTACTTGCTGTAAAAAGAATTTTGAAATATTTGGTAAAAACTACCAATCTTGGACTATGGTATCCAAAGGGGTTAACCTTTGATCTAATCGGCTATTCGGATGCAGATTTTGCCGGATATAAGGTAGATAGAAAAAGTACCAGTGGAACTTGTCAGTTTCTTGGACATATGTTAGTTTCATGGTATTCAAGAAAACAAACAAGTGTTGCTCTATTACTGCGGAAGCCGAATACATAGCCGTCGGTAGTTATTGTGCCCAATTACTTTGGATGAAACAACAATTGAAAGATTATGGTATTGATTATGTTGATATTCCTATTAGATGTGATAATACAAGTGCAATTTGTCTGACTAAAAATCCTATACTGCATTCAAGAACCAAGCATATTGATGTGAGACACCATTTTATTCGTGAACATGTTGAAAATCATGATGTATGTTTAGAATATGTGAAAACAGAAGACCAAATCGCTGATATCTTTACAAAACCATTAGCCAAGGAATCATTTTATAAAATTAGGAATGATATGGGGATGATAGAGCTAAATTAGGAAATATCAAACAAGAAACTAAAATTTGAAAAAGGTCAAATCAAGGAGTCAAGTCGACTCCGCCAAGTCGACTTGGGAAAGTGAAGTCGACTCCGCTTCGATAGCGAAGTCGACTCCACAGTGAAGTCGACTCCAAAGGACCGAAGTCGACTTCGCCTAGGGCGCGCGACCGTCCGACTTCCGCGTTTTCCTCCTTTTCTTCTCCTTCTCTCCTTTCTTCCCCATTTCCCGCCTTACTCCTCTGCTTTTCTCTTCTCCTCCGGCGACAGACCTTCTTCTCCGGCGATTCTTCTTCCCTCTGGCTAATCCCTCCGTCCAGCTCAGCTTCTCTCTCTCTCTCTCTCTCCCAACTCTCTCAGCATCCTCAACTCTCTCTCTCTCACACAGCTCTGTCTCTCTCAGCTACACTCTCTCTGTCTCTCATCTCTTCTTCTCTTCCTTTGTCTCTCTTTCATCTCTCTCAGCTACACTCTCTCTGTCTCTCATCTCTCCTTCTCTCCCTTTGTCTCTCTTTCATCTCTCTCAGCTACACTCTCTCTGTCTCTCATCTCTCTCTCCCTCTGTCTCTCTCTCATCTTTCTCCCTCACTTTTCATTTCCCTAAAATTCAAACTCCAAGCTCAAATGGCACCTAAAGCTAGACCTCCAAAGAAGGCAGTCTCAAAGCCAACCCAAAGGCCTGTGCCTAGACCTTCAAGGTCAACCTCAGAGGAGGAGGTTCCTAGAAGACAGAGAACACCCGCTAAACGAGCTAGAGAGGAACCATCGACTTCAACGGGTAGACGGGTTCGATTCCAAACCACAACTCAATCAACCGATCGAGTTCCAAGGTCTGAAAGCCAACCTAGAAGCTCATACTCCTCGAGAATTCCGATCAAGAAGGGGCAAGTCTTGAAAATGCCCACAACATACTTCAAGACTGAGCTGCAATATAGTCGCTTCTATAAACACTTCTATGAGCGAAAGGTATTCATTCCTAAGATCATAGACTTCAAATTTCTTAGCGATTATGAGTTCGACATAGAAGAGCTGCTAGACTTCCAAGGTTGGACACTACTGTTCAAATCCGACGAAAGGATCTATCCTGATCTCACAAGGCTCTTCTACTATTTGTGGGATGATACAAAATTCTCAACATATATCAAAGGAAGCGAGATGTGCCTAAGTTCTCCAAATTACCCAAATCAAAATGAAGCCTTAAGGAGAATCGGGAACATTCTCCAATTACCCTATGAAGAAGAAAGGCTTCCCAAAGATCTGACAGTGGACAAGATTTACAACAAGCTGACAAAGAGCAACAAGTACCATGCAGGCACCAAACTCCTGCATTACATGGATCTTCCTCCCAGACTTAGGGTCATCCGTCTGCTAACTGCACATTGTATCTTGCCAAAAGGAGGCGGAAGAAATCAACTTAATCCACAGGAAGCCGTGATCTTATGGAAACTAGTCAATAAGATCAAGATCAGTCTTCCTCGACTCTTCCTCGAAGCCCTGGCATGTAAAAAGGATAACCCACGAGGCGTGCTACCTTATGGATCCTGGATCACAAAAATCCTGGAACGGTGCGAGATAGGCATTGAAGGGGAACCATTTGAAGTTCCCAAGACGACAAATGCCATCAACAGGGATCTGCTCTAACACATGAAGATCAATTTGGAGCAGTTTAGGGATGATCGATTAAGGGAGAAGCTAGGCGAGCCAATCCGAGAACCAGAAGAAAATGCACAAGCTGAGGGGGAGCAAGCTCCCGAGGCATCGCCTGCACAACCCGCATCTCCCATGTCGCACGGATCCCATTCTCCTCAAGGATCCGCTGCACCCGAAAGAGCGCCTCCTACTTCATCTCAAGAGGCCATGCTTCAAAGCATTAAAGACGAGATATCAGCTCTTCGGTATGAAATGGGTCAGCAAGAGAATAGGATGACTAGTCTTGTGACCGGGGTTCTGAATGCTATCAATGATATGCATTCCCGACAAGATCAAATGGATCGGGAACTACGTACCATTCGATACCATCTTGCTTCAGGCCGTCACAAGAAACGACCCATGCTGGAACTTGATCCCTTCGAATCAGGTTCAGTTCATCGCGAGCCGTCTCCCGCGCTCGTTTTCTCCTTCTATTCATCAGCCCATGACCGTCCCATCAAACCCATCTCATACCCCATCTCTCAATTTCAATTCACCAAGTCTCAATTTTTGATAGATTGACAAAAAGGGGGAGATAAAATAGGGAATTGAGTAGAAATTGTGTAGAATTTTTGAGTTTTGGGACAGGGTAGTTTGTATTTAGGTGTTTCATTTTTACTTTGCACTGTAAACTGAAAACATGAATGATATGAAACTTTTTTGTGATAGAAATGTGCTTATATGAATTGAATGTTTGCTTATAATCTGTTTTGAAAGTTATGCAATGACTGCTTATACTCTGTTTTTTTAAAGATTATATAAATGCATTTATCTTGAAAGATATAAGCTCAATTTAGTTTTGTCAATAATAAAAAAGGGGGAGATTGTTGGAAACAATGTTTCAAAACAAAACAAAATTGACTAAAGATTGAATTTTGATGATTAACAAAGACTAACTTGAGAATATTTGAAGGACTAATGAGTTTGCTCAATATGTTAAGGAACTGAAATTGCCAAGTCGATTCCCAAGTCGACTTAGATTTCGACTTAGGGTGAAGTCGATTCCAAAGTCGACTCAACTATCGACTTGAGAAAGAACATCAACGGCAACATCAACTTGCAGGTGAAGTCGCAGGTCAAGTCGACTCCACATGCGACTTGGGTAGCCAAGTCGCAAACGAAGTCGACCTTGCTATCGACTTCAAACGTGAAAAACTGTCCAGAGTTGATTTTGGGGCACGAAGCTGCCCAAGTCGCAGGACAAGTCGACTCCAGGTGCGACTTGGGCGAAGTCGCAGACAAGGTCGACTCCATCCGCGACTTGAGAAGTTCAGACCTCAAAGTTGCATTTTCAAGCCATTCAAAGGACTCTTTCACTCTAAGTTCAAAGCTTGGATTCAAGATGGAGATCAAATCAAGTCTATCAAGTCCAAGGAATCAAGATGAAGATCAAATGAGTCACATTCGAAGTAAAGATGCATGTTCTACTTCAAATTAAGTCTATCAAGTTTAAAATAAAGATGCAAGTATGATTCAAATCAAGTCTATCAAGTCTTAAAGATCAAATAAGTCAAATACAAAGCAAGGCGCATGATTCAACCAAGCAAGACTCAAGCAATCCAATAAATCACAAGGTTCAAGGAAGATTAAGCTCGAGATCTTCAAGATCAGCAAGATATACAAGTATAAAGAATCATTTCAGAATGAAAATAATTCAAAGGAAGAAAGCCAAGGATGATAAAAGCAGGCTAAATGAAGATCAAAGCAGTTTCAGCAAATCCCGAGCCAAGTCGCAAGCTAAGTCGACTTCAGGTTCGACTTGAGTCGAAGTCTGAAGCCAAGTCGACTAAGACTCAGACTTGGAAATCTGAAAGAACTGGAGTCGCAGACGAAGTCGACTCCAGATGCGACTTGAGTAGCCAAGTCGCATTCCAAGTCGACTTCACCTTCGACTTGGGTATAACGTTCGAATTTTTGAACGTTGAAGTTCATTTATTGCGCGCCAACCACCTCTACAACGTTCAAATCCTTCTCCATCTATAAAAGGACATTCAAATGAACGTGAATAAATATAGATACACACCACAAGACACTCATATACACATCACAAAGTTCAAAGAGAGAAAAGAAGCGCAAGAAAGTGTTTCTATTTCCTTTTCTCCATATTTTAGTGGTTCATATACACGCAAAGGAAGAAAGAGCTTCAAGTTGCAAGCTGCCTCATCGATTCTCATCCAAGCTGCTTCTGATTTCTTCCTCGAGCTCAACCTGCCTACACATCTCTGTAAAGTGTAGTTTTCTTATTTCAAAGTCTTGTTGTATTAACCTTGATTTAGCTTGGGTAGCTAAGATCAAGTGTATGCAAAGTAGGGTGTGATTGGAGTGAGACTCATCACCTACTTGTGCAGTAAGTTGTTTTATGCCCCCTAGAGCTAGAATCTAGAAGAGAGCAAGTGGCTCTAGTTGTATATGCCCCCTAGAGCTGGAATCTAGAAGAGAGCAGTGACTCTAAGTGTATTCGAGGAATACATAGTGGAACCCAAGTCACAGCGGAGTGTGAGCTTGGAAGAGTGGAGTAGGGAAGGTTTGCCCGAACCACTATAAATCTTGTGTTCTATTTCCTTTTACTGTTTTATCTTAATTGCTCTCCATTTGCTTTCGAAAGGGGATTAATTTTTCAAGGGGTTAAGATTTTTAATTTACCAAAGAATTTTTTAAGAACCCAATTCACCCCTCCCCTCTTGGGTTTTGTCATCAACTCGGGACCAACAATTTGAGCAGCGGTAATTGCCTGAGTGAGGGGAGCTCTTTGCATCTGCTGCAACAGGTTAGGTTTAAAAAGGTCAAATTCTGAAGAACAAAAGAATTACTCATCCAGTGTGGAAATTGTTCACCTCCATAGCCCGACACCGTCAGTCGTTTGAGATTTCTATGTGGCTGGAGACCTTCAAGAGTGTGTTCATTGAAACTTCTCATGCTATCATCAATTGCAATATTACTCCATGAAAAAGTTAAGCTTCGAAGGTCTGCTTTCTCATTTAATGCTGCTTCCGCTGCATTTTCTCTGCCCCTCACATTTTCTAGCTTCCGAAGCTCCAATTCTCCTCCAAGATTTAGTTCTTGCAGTTCTCTTATGTTGCATCTGCTCTCCTCTTCATCACCTATAACAAACGCTGACAGCATCTGAAGAAATTTTAGTTCTCCCATCTTAAGTGGCATACAAGTCAACCAAGGGTGGCTAATTTCGAGATGCCTAAGGCTAGTCATTCTCCTCATATCCCTCGGTAACTCTATAAGCTTGCCGCTATTCATGAGTCTTAATGTCTGCAGATTGTGAAGCTTGCACAACGACTTGGGTAAGCTAGACACCTTATTATGCAAGTTGGGGTAGAGATACCTTAGTTGCTTCAACCCACAGACTGAATTTACTATATCCTTGATATCTTCTTCCGTCATGCCATATAAACCTAATTCTAACACGCGGAGATGGGGCAAATGAATAGAATATCAAAAGAAGTCATTCTAGACAGGCTAACCCCAAATGTCAAGAGTGTCCTCACTTTTTCTACTCTATTTGAGTCTGTCAATTCTATTGCAGATATTTTGCTATAAAAGGTGGACACAAATGACAAATGACGACATTCACTGGGAATGCTTGTCATGTGGCCATCTTTAACGATTGAACACACTTCTCCTGAAATAAACACCGCCAGATCGTGTATTAGATCATGCATTTTGCAACTTACTATGTTTCCATCATCATCTTCCTAGGGTTCTTGAAAGAAGGACCGCCACAGTAAATTATTGAAGTAATCTCTACCAATGTCTTCCATGGCTTGTCTTCCTTGAGTTGGTTGAATGAAATCTTCCCCCATCCATAACAGTACGAGTTCACGAGTGTCAATTCGATGTTCTTTTGGAAAAATCGAACAGTATGCAAGGCATTGCTTTAACTGTGGTGACAAGTTATAATAGCTCAACTTAAGGCTGGTAAAATTTCATTCTCTTCTTCTGGTAAATTCCAAATTTCATCATCTTTAATGAATTTCCACTGTCTTTCATTTGTTTTGAAGCGCATCATGCTTCCAAGTGCCTTTGCTGCTAAAGGAACACCACCGCACTTCTTTACAATTTCCTTCCCAATAGCAACAAGGTTTGGACTTTCCTCTTGTTCTTGCCCAAATGCTCGCTACTTAAATAGGGTCCAGCAGTCATCATTAGATAGTCTTCCCAAAAGATATGGACGAAGAGTGCCCATCAATGAAGACATTTTTGCACTGCGGGTGGTAATAATAATTTTGCTGCCAATTGCACCTAATTGGAGATAACTCCTTAGCCGCTCCCACTTCCAGGGATTCTCCTCCCACACATCGTCCAACACAAGTAAAATCTTCCTCCCCCTGAGTTGTTGCCGAATAAGACATTGCAGTGTATCCAGATCTTTAGAATTTCCCTTTCCGAATGCAGGGGAATCGACAATGGCTTTTATCATCTCTTCACGTCGAAGTCATCAGATACACAAATCCAAATTTGCAAATCAAAATGTGTCATCACCCTTGCATCATTATAGACAAGCTGAGCAAGTGTTGTCTTGCCTATGCCTCCCATTCCTATGATAGGGATGACGGAAAGTTCCCCTTCCCTGCCCACTTCAAGTAATGCTTCAACAAGGTTTTTTTTTTCTTCGTCCCTGCCACGAACCTCGGACTCAATTACCCAAGAGTCAGTTTTCCCTACAATTTTAGTATCAAATATATCTGTAGCTCCTGCAATCAAATGGAACTTTGACCGTTCCTCGGCAATGGCAGATAGTCTTTCTCCCGCCTCCTTTACCTTGCGTGCCATAAGTGAAGGAAATAAAACTGGGTTGGAAATTGAAAATGTAAGGTAGCAGCACATCTTCTTTGTAAGTGGGTCCTGACTTTCCAATTCCCTTCTTGAAGCTTCGCATTGGAACTCGTCTAATATGTCATCCACATCATAAGCAGCATGTTTCAACTTCGCCAACCAATCCTTCAATGCTTTATGTTTCAGTTGCTTCTTCTCTGCATCTGCAACCACAGCCAATATGGTAGACAAAGTGCTTCGCAAACTTTCAATGTCTTTCTCAAGGCCCTCGATTAACCCAAACTCATTCCAGATCAGCGAGCCAAGCCCATCAAAAGCTTTTTGTAGCAGATATGACAGAGCAGCTGCAATCATTCTTCCTAACTCAAGAACAATCATAATGAATAAATAAATGGATACACCTAAATGGAAAAATCAGAAATGATCCCTTGAAACCAAAAGATTGCATACTAATCCTATACATCCCATCTAACTCTGTATTATATTCAAACATAAGTCAGGCCATACTTTGAACCACAAGACACCGACATAAAATTTATGCATAGGAATACATGCATATGTCAAAATTTGTGTAACATATAATAAAATAAGTCGAAGCATTCATTATTTCTCATTTATGAAATGAACGAAAGAAAATTTGCAATCAAAGGCAAGCAACATTTTGCATTCCAGCTTGTTTCATTAATTTTATCACTTCAAAATAAACTAGGATGATCATTTTATAGCAGCATTACCAGAAGACAAATATTCTCATTCTTACTTCTTAGTCTGATTATCTAGTTTGATATGCAAGTGAACTGATGATTTTGATATGAGAAGAGTTATACTAGAATGTACAATGGTATAAGGGTTATACAATCAAAAGGGTAACCTTTGCACAAGCCATTTATGGGGGTTCATTTATACCATTTTCAAATTTTATAAAAATTAGTTAAATGTGCGGGGTAAATTAATTAGGTTCAAGGGTCAACTTAGTAATTGAATAAAAAAATGAGGGAAAATTTTTATGCAATTTTGAAAAAACGATAGACTAATGTAGGATGATAAGAGCAATAACTAAAAGTAAAAAAGAATAAAGATAAAGTAAATAATATAGTTGCATAAAAAATGTTAAAAAAGCAACTAAATCTAGAAGTAGCAATAGAAAAGAAAGTCAATTAGATACTTAAAATGTTAAAGCATCTAACAAAGTTATATGGAGTGAAATTATTTTCCCAAATGCCAAATGGATCACAAATGCATTCAAAATATTTTTTTAAAAAAAAAAAATCAAAACCTACAAACTTGATATTTATTGTAAGAGTATCCTTTTGAGATTCTTAATGACTTAAACAGTAAAATTGATTAATTATCACTTATCAAAAAATTGATTAACTAACCCTTTTATAAAAATATGTGAATTTTTATAATACTTTTTTAATACAATCATAGTTTCATTAATATTATCTTGTTTATAAACTGGATTAAACTAACTAAATTTTATAGCCCTGAGTTTTGATTTATGCAACTCTAATTCTTCAAAAATCGAGTCGGATTAGTTTAGTGATAGACTAACAGGTTAGCCTAACCTAAGTCTCATTCTCTTGCTAAGTTTGAGCTTGAATAGCACATGAATAGCATGAAATTTGCTATTCCCAAAAATCGTTTTACACTTTCTTATTTTCTAGTATATAAATACCTTACTTTTCTCATTTTAATTACTTTTTCTAATCTTAGAACACAACATCATCTCCTTAGTCAAAGGTTGAGTGTAAGGTGCATGCTTGTCATTCTAACTCATTAAATCTTGACACGAAACAAACAATGTAGCCCCAACTCATTTGTCTCACTATTCCAGACTGATTTTTTTTTCTCTTGCACCAAGCCACTGACATGTTAATTGGGTATAGTCTCCTTCACTTGTCTAATTGTTTCACTAGACTAGATATGATTTCGCATTTTTAACTACTTCACTATTTTACTTTTTTATTATTGACTTTTTATTATCTATATTTGTCTTAATTTTTTTCACATTTTTACATAAATCATCAATTTATTCTATCTTTATTTTCTTTACTCCTATCTAATCATTACCTTGATCACATCATATGTTCTCTCGCTTTTTTTTTAAAAAAATTATTCCCTACCATTAACATTTTATTAACCAATTATGAAACACACCCTTAACATCAATCTCCATAAAATGCTTTGTGAGTAAGAGTTGAGTTGCATGCGCATTATGTTGGTAAGCAAAACTCGGTGCATCAGAATCTTAACTAAAAAATAAAGAACAAAGTTGAACTAAATCTGCTACAAAGGAGGTCCATCAAAAAATAAATTCTGATATAAAGGAACCCAAAAGCCTGCAATTTTCTCCTTTACTAATTCATTGGGCTGAATATCACGTTTCCTAGAAGCTAAGATTGTTGGAACATTATGAAACTGCACAAGAAGTTAAGCAAACTTGCCAAGGATATTACAAAGAACCTTAAGGCATCATACTTATCCTTTTGTTGTATGAATTATCAGAAAAGGATGGTTTACCTGTAGTTAGGCATAAAAATTTCAGCGTTTCTTTCTCCTTATTAATCCATTAGGATGAATATATTTATTTTGTAGTCCATAGAGCACATAATGTAAACGTTCCTGTTCAACTCAAGAAAAAGATTCAGATCTCATGTCTCCTGAAGATAATTGTTTTTAATCTATAGACAAACATATTATCAGAAGACATTAAAAAAGATGAAGGATTTTGAATAAGATCGGTAAACAAAGGGATAAACCAGATTAATGATAACGAAATAGAGCAACTGAAACAGGCTTATGTTACACAGCAAAAGAGTTTATCAGAAAACAACTATGTGCCAGGTAATCGGTTTGCCATGCAAGATACTACTGGCTGTAAGAAATTTTGGGCAATCTTAATATGAACATACAAAAGTAGGGTACGCGGAATCCAACTGCAGTCGATGAACTGCATTAATTACAGGATATTTCATGTGAACATGGACAGATCTATAAAAAAATATCAAATAAATTCTATATAGATGCGAAACATACCTTGATTCAAATGTTTGAAAAGAGGTCAGTCTTGAGAGTTGAATCTATTTTGCAATCATATATACAAGCAAAAATAAATATAGTATCATCCAATGAGTTCTAGTTACATATGAAAAATACCTTGAATGAAAGATGTTCAGTCGTAGCTTCAGCCGGAGCAGCAGAACACTAGTGGATGAAGATGGAGAAAGATTGCTAACAGAGCCAATAAAGAAAGGAACATTAGGTGTTACGCACTTTTTTTATTCCGCAGTGCGCGAAGAGGGAAGTGGCGGACGGGGAACCATTTTACGCGTTTTTTTTTTTTTTTTTTTTTTTGAAAAATTCATCTTAATTTTTACACTTAATTTCTAATATATCTAAAATATTTCATAAATTATTCTTATATTCATAAAATTTCACCCAAAATTCTTATTATACCTATATCATTAACACGACCATTATTAACCCTACTAAAAAGACGATTTGTGCTTTCAAAATTTTTTAATTGAGACAAGTTGATGTTCACATGACTCAATTGATGATGGTTATTAATTTATAATATTAAATAACATAAGAGTTATATTAAAGTTGAATTATTTTAATTAAAAAAATTTTAAAATGATAAAATCGTCTTTTCATTGAGACATTGAGATAGATAGCTGTTTTATTAACAACGTGATTATAATATGAATTTAAAATGAGATTTTACAAGTATAAAAGAAATTTATAAAACATTATAACTATATTATAAATTAAGTGCAAATACTAAGGGTACGAAAGAAATTCTTCCTTTTGCACAGGATGTGAACTTTTAATTATTTAATTATCTTATTTTTTTATTATTATCTGCATCATTTGGTAATAATGTACGGAAAGAAAAGGAGAAAATGGATAAAGAGATATTTTTTAAAGTACTGATATAATACAATAAAAATAAAAGAGGAATAACTAAGGTACCGTGAGAAAATAATGGAAATACAGAGGTAAGATGAAAAATTATCTTTTTAAAAAAGTATATGAAACAGTAAGAATGCGGGTTTCCAACCTAACAGTTTACTAAAAGGAACTTATGTTTCAATTAATTTTTTTTCACACTTTTTCATATAATTATCTTATTTATTTTCATTTTATTCCTACTTTTTTCCGTATCATACCTTGTTAAAATTCACTACAGTTGAAATTCCCTACGTTTGAAATTCCACTTTCAAATCTGTTGTCACTGTCAGTCTAGAGGTAAGAAAGCTCGGGCCGAAAAAAAATTTATTTTCAAATATATCCACTACTTGTTTTACCCTAATTACAAATATATTCATGCGTTTCTAAAATTTTAAATATACTCAGAGAGTATATGAAATTACTAATATACCCTTCAAATTTATGACACAATTAGAGAAATTAAATATTATAACTCACTAATGCCCTAATTGCACATGAATTCTAAATTTAAAGCACCTTAATTTCATTTTTTATTTATTTAATCATTTATTATTTTACAACAGTAGTGTTTTGGGTATTTGAAAAAATTTAATTGATGATTTTTTACGAAAGGGACATTTTTGATATTAAATGCAAACGTCGTGGGTATATTTGAAATTTAAAAAACGTAGTGAACATATTTAGAATTAAAGTTAGTAGATATATTTGGGAATAATCCAAAAAAAAACTTTAAAGAAACTATTTTTCCTTGAATCCTTTTCCTCATCCTTGAATTAATGATGTAATTTAGAATAAAATAGAAGAATAATAATTGAAATTATTTACACTTTGTGGGTATTTTCAATTACAGCAATTTCATTTTCGTGTGCATTTGAATGAAAAGTGCATCATAGAAAAGACAAAATCATATTATGATAAGTGCAACTAAACGTGTTTTAGAAAAGAAAACGAATGATTAAAATAGCAAAAGTTAAAAAGCAGAGAACATTAGAGGAAAAATAATTGAAATACTGCATGTAGAAAAAGAAAATGATTGAAAAGACAATTTTTTTCCAGATGCATGACTTTCTTGTGATGTTTTAATTCCATTTTTGAATATATTTATCTATTTTTTTAGATTTTTAAACATCTATGTGTGTAGATATATTTAAAATACCCTTATTTTTAAAAATCTAAAAAAATATATACACATCTTCAAAATGGTAAAAATTTATTTATATATTAAATACACTTAAATAAATAAGTGTACGAAAAAAAAATTTATTTTAAATAAAATATTTGAGGTGGAATAAGTGAGACATTTACTTAGTTTGGCTAACATAATCATTCCTCTTCTGGATATGAAAGTCACAAACATATACGATATTTATTCAACGTGCCTTTGGTATTTAAGAAAATTTTTGAAAATAAAAAAGGATGCAACATAATAAAAGTAATGATAAGAAGTAAATATAATAAAATTAAAACAAATAGGATAGTTATATGAAAATTTATGAAAAAATAATTGAAAAATAAGGTAATTATGTAGAAAGATGCAAAGAAATTATTGATAAATAAGATAGTTATTTTAAAGAAAAAAATTTTAAATGAAAAACTTCTGTTTAGCAAATAACAAAACGCACTCTAACGTGCTTTTCCGCATGTACTTGAAAAGCTCTTTTTACCTTTTCCGAGCCTAAGCTCTGGATCATGCTTTGGCGAAGCTCAGAATTCCATGAATTGGGCCCACGCTCATGACAAAATAAAAATCAACCAATCACATTTTTTGAAGTCTTTTGTTTTATTACCACATCAAAAATTTCAATCGCAGTTTCGGGTATATCGCTCATTACAAAATAAAAATCAACCAGTAACATTTTTAGAAATCTTTAGTTTTATTATCACATCAAAAATCGTTTCAATCGCAGTTTCGGGTGGGATATACCCGCTCAAGCGTTAAACCTATGCAATTATATACAAATTATAAAAAAAAAACATTTAGATGATTCGTATATGCATCAACATATCGTAATAATCATTCATGTAGGAAAAATAATTTAGATGAACTAGATATTATATTAATAGCTTAAAGAATGAGAAAAGACTTCTAAAAATATGAATTGAAGCAATTGAATAAGGTGCATTGATCGTAGGATCCATTTTTTATTTTATTTTATTAAAATTTAAGGCTATGTCTATTAAATTTATGAATCAAGTTTTACTATTTTTAAATTTTTTTAAAGTATTTTTATTTTTAAACACAATAGTTTTTCCTCAACTTTTTGTCTCAAAAAATTATAAAAATGCTACTGTATTTAAAAATAAAAATACTTAAAATATCAAAAAATAGTAAAATATAGTTTATAAAAGCACAGCAGTAATGTACAGGAATATCTTCTCAAACAACACGCAAATAAAATGCATGCATTTATCAGATGTACTTTCCTTTTCAAACTTAGGATATTTGGAAAATAAATAGAGTTTTACTATTTTTGGATATATGTATATATTTATTTTGAACTTTTAAATACAAGGATATTTAATCATTTTAAAAATAAATTAAATACCCTTGTATTTAAAAATCCAAAATAAATATATATACGTATTCAAAAATAGTATAAATTAAATATAACTAGATTAACATATTTATAAAAAAAAATTAAAAAACAAAAACAATATGTTTTTGGACCAAATCCGGTCGGAAATGATCAGCCGGCTTAAATTTGCCAACGAAGAAGAACTAATAAGCAAAAAAACGAAATACAATGATAGAAGTTTCTTTTGCGACGCATGTTGCCCTTGATAGGCAAATCCATAACTTTTTCAACCTGCATCTCATGATAGGTGCCTTTTTTTTTTTTTTTTTGTGACTAACAAAAAATCTACCAGCCCACAGCCAAGGTTGTGAAAAAGAAAGCCACCACTCACAGAAAATAGGAAATTTTCCAAGGGGACGTCACATGCATTACCAGTTGCATTGTGGAAATTGACAAAGAAAATAAAATAAAATAGAGATAGTAGTAAAATCAAACAAAATAAATAGGGTCAACTATCTAACTTCCCTTTTTAAAAAAAATTTCACATTTAAGAAAAGAAAACCAAGACATCTCTT
Source organism: Annona cherimola (assembly GCA_030490835.1). Lineage (NCBI taxonomy): Eukaryota > Viridiplantae > Streptophyta > Magnoliopsida > Magnoliales > Annonaceae > Annona > Annona cherimola. Next base: position 80,479,425 of record CM059975.1, on the reverse strand, counting down.
GGCAATTAAGAAATCAAGAAAGCACTAATCCATGAACAGGCAGTGAGAAAGAAGCATTATTTCCCACCAGTGTCCACAAACAGAAACCTTAGGTAAAAATACTACAATTCTGAAAAGCAAATAAGCCAATCCAGGACAATCATAGTTTCAGCAGCTCCATACACCTACGGAGGCCGCAGATCCCGTGGGGAAAAAGATCAACAGAAGAGAGGAAAAGAAAGAAGAATTGTCACGAATAAGCAGTGTAAAATGATAGCAGTTACTACACACGGTAGAAGTTAAAAAGGTAAAGCAAAGGCCACATTGCAAAATTGAGTTGTAATATAAGCTAAAAGCATAACAAAATAAACTTAGCGCAAACTTATAAAATTATATATAAGATGTTCACACTTTGGCTCGTATTAGTGTAAAAAAAAACAAAAAATGACAAATTTTAAAAAATAAAAAACGTGATCACTCGACCATATTTACTAAATTTAATTCAACGCACATGGGTGCACTGAACCAAGGCTCTAACATAAATATACGTTTCTAGCCCTTACGTTAATAAAATTACAGAAATTTTAACCATATAAAAAAGAAAATGAAATTTATTATTTTCTATATCTTAATACCTTTTCCGTCTTGTTTATTTTTTATGACTTCAATCGAGTGGAAGCACCATGAACTAAATTTTCTAAACCTACAACGGTCGGACCACTTCAACAAATTTTTAGAAGCCGAAGCTATCTTGTGTGAAGTTTCATCATTTACGGCCGGTCTGAAGTCCAGATCAGCCCAAAAATATATTTTTCTTTATTTTTTTCCGATGTTTTCATAGACAAGTAAAGCTAAGTGTATTAAATTTATAAGTCAAGTTTTACTATTTTTATATATTTTTAAGTATTTTTTGGATTTTTAAATACAGTGATATTTTCATAATTTTCTGTGACAAACTTGAGTGAAAAATTATAAATTTTGCAAAAGTCGAGAGACCTATTTGCAAAGACCTACTAAAATACAGCTAACTAGTAATGAGTTTCCACGGTCCATGGAGGAGAATTTCAGCACTGAGATAAAATAGGAGCCAACAATAATCATCAAAGAAATGGATAATGATTTTATGTACTTCCTTTTAAACTTTAAGTTCTTTTCGTCAAGTTGTCATTGGAGGTATATTTAATTAATATAATAAGTTCTACTATTGTTGAAGATGTGTATAAATATATATTTTTTAGACTTTTAATATATTTTAGTAAATTTTAAATGATTAAAATATACCGATATTTGACATTAAAAAAATATATTTGTTTCCAAAAAACATAAAATTTGTTACATGGATTAAATATACTTATGATAATAAATTTATAAAAAGAAAATTAAAGATTAAAACTAAATGCATTTTTAAGTCATTAGCAAGCGGCAGGTAGCGTTGCCTCCCTCGGATGAGATGCTTGGTTTAAAATGGACCGGGCGTGTAGAAACTGTGTTCCCTTTTTGGTTGGTAGGATTCGGTTCATATTATAATTTAGTTGTAACTTGTTTTCTACTTACTGGTTAGATGACAGTTTCTTATCTTTTTGGACGTGATTGTAATATTTAAAATGAATTATAATGTATAAATCTGATTAAAAAAAAACATACATTTTTAGGCCGCATGGCTGATGCACAGAACCATCCCTCAAACTTAGTATAGTAATTAAAATAGACAATTTTAAATACCAGGTGCAGCTTGGATATAGATTTAATCAGCAAGATACAACTGGCGTGATCCGAAATGAACGACACGGAAACCATTGAACCAGCCCGATTAAAATATTTGAAAATATCCCTGTCAAAAAAATTTTTATTTGAAAATCTTTATCCATTCAACGGATTGAAACTTATGTGAACCGAAGTGAAGTAAAAAGGTGTCATGATTAATCCATAATCCATCGATAAAATTTACTGCGTTTGGATTTATATATGTTTAATTATTTAAAAAATCTACAGTTTTAATTCCCCGATGAGCAAGGGTGAAAATGTCGATTTTTGATATTATAAAAAATAAATAAATAATTCAAAATTATTAATTTTTTGGTATGGAAACTAAATGCACATGGGCACATTAAAATGAAAAGGATCATAACACCTGCCGGCATTAGTTTTGGCATTTTAGCGGTGTGGATATAGATAATGCTCGCACGCAACGTGGAACCTGGTCGGGTTATACACGTGGAAACTGAACCTGACTGGTTAAAAATGCTTCAATTTGTTGATAAAACTTCAAAATTAACCTTAAAGTGGATTAAACTTCCTATGAGGCGATTCATTATCTGAGGAAACGTGCTACAGGGCGCAAAAATGAGATGGCAATCAAGCTGGATATGTCGAAGGCTTATGACAGAGTTGAGTGGGGTTTTCTCAAACTGATGATGGAGACTATGAATTTCAGCCCGCTTTGGATCGAGTGGATCATGAGCTGTATATCCACTGTCTCTTACAGAGTTAATGTCAATGGATTCTACTCCCCTTTCTTCACTCCCCAAAGGGGACTGAGACAGGGTGACCCGCTCTCACCCTATCTTTTTCTTCTTTGTGCTGAGGGGTTATCTGCTATCATCTCTCATGCTGTTGCTTCTGGGGTTCTTCATGGCATAAGGTTGCACCCGCGTGGACCAGTGATTTCCCACCTTCTTTTTGCTGATGATGCGATCATCTTCACTAGGGCCTGTGAGGATGATGTTCGCAACCTGATGGACATTTTGAGCCAATATGCTGGATCATCGGGTCAACTTATAAATGTGGAAAAAACGGCGGCCTTCTTCAGTACCAACACACAGGATATCACAAGAAGGGATTTGATCCAAATCCTTGGTTCGGGTCCTCAGGTCTTCCACCAATACCTTGGTCTTCCGGCCTGGTTAGACAGATCTAAAATGGGATTCTTCAAGGGCCTCAAGGAGCGGATTTGGAAGCGTTTGCAGGGGTGGAAGGGTAAACTGCTATCATGGGGAGGTAAAGAGGTATTAATTAAGGCGGTTGCTCAGGCTATCCCGTCCTATGCCATGAGTATTTTTTTATTACCCAAATCATTCTGTAAGGACTTAAATAGCATGTTGAGTAAATTCTGGTGGGGTGAGAAGGATGGGAAGAGGAAGTTGAGTTGGGTGGCATGGTTGGATATGTGTAAACCCAAGAGGGCAGGAGGGATGGGTTTCAGGGATTTTCATAAATTCAATCTAGCCCTGCTGGCTAAGTAGCTATGGCGGCTTGTCTCCCGCAAATCGACTTTGTGCCACAGAATCTTAAAGACCAGATACTTTCCCAATACGGATATTTGGTCATGCTGCGTGAGGCCGACCGATTCTTTCACCTGGAGGAGTATTATGAAAGCAAGGGACCTGATCCATGCTGGGTGCAAATGGCGTATTGGCAACGGTCAACAGATAAGGGTCTTTTCTGATTTGTGGCTTGAGAGCGTGGTGTGTAAAGTGGGGCCCCTTCCGGCCTCTATCCCAGACGATGTCACGGCGAACCATTTTTTCGATCATGCAACTAATTCATGGCATATGGATCGAGTGGTGGCTGCCATGGGTGAGGCGAGGTGGCATGAAGTTGCAATGATCCCGATCCCCTTGGATCCTATTGCTGACCGGGTGTACTGGATACATGAGCCGAGTGGTAACTACACTGTCAAATCGGCATATAGGCTCTTGTGCGCAGAGTATGATTCCCTGGACACCGGGGCACCTTTCAAGGCGATATGGTGGCTGCATCTCCCACCAAAAGTTGTCATTTTCGGCTGGAGACTTTTAAAGGATGTGCTTCCCACGCTGCATAACTTAAACCACAGGGGTGTGGGAGTGGACCCAGTGTGCCTACTGTGCAATTCGGATATTGAAGATGCGAATCATCTTTTCCTGGGATGTGCCTCGACGTCGGGGGTGTGTAGAACTGCTGCTAGGCTGGACTCCTCTGTGGCGTCTATTCTGGAGGATTTTGACTTGCTCGTTGGGGGAAACCGTCTCGACGACCTCGCTCTATTCATCCTTTGCTGTTGGCGGGTTTGGCATCTGCGGAACAAATTCAAAGTGGAGGGATCTCACCCTAACTTTAGGGATACTTTGGCCTGGTGTGTGGAATATCGTTATCATTACCAGATGGCTAAAGTGCTTGTTCCGTCTGGTTTATTGGATAGACCATTAGTGCCTCGCTGGGTTAGGCCACCACTGGGGTTTGTCAAGATCAACATTGATGCACGATGCAGGAGGGAGTCGGACGTGTTTGGCTGTGGAGCTGTCATCAGAGACTCGGGGGGTTTGTTTATTGCTGCTTGCGGGTGGAAGCGCAGAGTGTGCGGGGATCCTCTATCGATGGAGGCTACTGCTTTCCTTTTGGGACTAAAGTGGGCTGTTCAGATGAACTTCAGACATGTTTTGTTCGAGACCGACTCCCTCACACTTTGCAACTTTTTGTCTAATCCGCACCACATCTCATCCCCGTTGGCTACACTATCGATGAGGCTAGGTCGATTATACTCGAAAATGCCTCTTTTTCGGTCCACCATGTTTTGCGGCAAAGAAATGCTGCTGCGCACTCTTTAGCCGATATGGTGTCTGGTTCGGTGTCTGACCACCAGCTTTGGTGGGGTATCCCCCCCAAGCCATTTTTTGGAACATTTGTACAGATAATTTTTTGGCAATGAATTGCATGGATTTCTCCATCCATAACCCCTTCCACATTGAGAGGGGTTAGGGATTGAGTATACCCATTTTATCAAAAAAAAAGGCCTCGTATGATTATAAACACACAATCTATTTCATCAATTGTATTTATAATTATTTATTTTAGTAATATACTAATTTTTATCTAAAGTGGATATGTTTATGGGTCTTTTTGGATACAAATCAACATAATAAAATAGTTTGATTTAAATAACTATTTTAAAGTTGTGTTTTCAACCTATAAACCTTCTAAAATATAATTCTTACATGGATAAATAATTATATAAAGTATTAATATATTTAAATATTTGGAAGCCCTATTTTGCATTGTAGTTAACTATAGTACAATTTTTTTTTTGATGAAAAGGAAGTACTCTATCCCAACTCCCTAACCGCGTAGGAGGGAGGAGGGATAAAGAGATCCGAGTAATGTATTGCCAAAAAATTGTCTGTACAAATATTTGCAAAAATGGGTTGGGAGGGGTTGCCCCACCAGACCAACTGATCTACAAGAGAAACAGATACAAAATCTGCCAGTGAATGGGCAACACCATTACCCTTCCTCAACACATGATGGATAGACATTTGAGATATGGAAGATAAAAGCGATTTAATCTCCTCCACAATAAGCCCAACAGGTGAGAGCATGGGATTTTCCGTCAACAGAAACTTGTAAAGGAGAAGGGAATCTATTTCAAAAAGAACCCGCTAAAGCTTAAGTTGGAGAGACCATCTGACCCCGAGAAGAAAAGTAGTTGCTTCCATAATGATCGGGTCCAAAGAGCCCGATCTCCTCCATCCCTTGGCCGCAATGAAGGAATCTCTAGAGTCACGGATAACAGCAGCAAACCCCATAGGAAAGCGATCACCATGTTTGCGGGCATCAACATTAATCTTGATAGCCCCTTCAGGTGGCATTGTCCATCTAACCACCAATGGCCTGTCCAAAATACCGTCCTGGATGAGGAGTTTTGTCCTTCTGTGTTGGTCAAGGAAATTACGACACCAGACCATAATATTGGAGAACATGGGCTGAACGCCCTTCGCCTTGAGCAAGTTTCGCATATACCATACCCGCCAGCAGTACAAAATGAAAAAAGCTAGATCATCAAATCTATGTTTGAGAGCTAAGGTTTTCAAAATATCTTGTACCGTGACCGAAGATGCGGATGACCCGACAGCTCTCCTGCAGATCCCCCTAGTGTGTAAGCATCCCGTGAATAGGTGGTTGGCGTTCTCGGTCTTCTCCCTGCAAAAAATACACAAAACATCTACCATGATGCCCCTAAGCGACAAATTATGCATGGTTGGAAGGGCATCCTTAAACAGCCTCCACCCAAAAATGAGCACCTTGGACGGCAACTTAGTCCTCCATATAGCCTTGAAAACGCCCGAGTTGGAGAGATCAGAGGCCTGACAAAGGGTCGTATAGGCTGACTTAACAGAGTAGATACCATTGGGTATAGGTTGCCAATACAAATAGTCCTCCTAATCATTATGGGGAAGGTGAATGAGGTTGATTTTTTCCCATCCCTCCTCCCCCATCGTCGCGACGACACGATCCATGTTCCATGATTGTTGGCCTTCATTAATGAAATGGCAAACCCTCGCGTTGTTTGGGATCGAACATGGGAGAGGGCCAACCATGGAAGGCATAGGATCGATCCAATTGTCCGTGAAGAAAAAGACCTTCCCGTTGCCGATTCGCCATTTGCATCCTTCACGGATGATGTCTCTAGCCTTCGGCATGCTCCTCCAAGTGAAGGAATCAGAAGATCTTGGCCTACATTGCCATATATCGCCGTGTGGGAAGTATTTCGCCTTGAGTACATGGTAGCATAGAGAATCATTAGGGTTGAGGAGACACCACACTTGCTTTGCTAAAAGGGCGAGGTTGAACACATGTAGATCCTGGAAGCCAAGCCCGCCCATGAACTTAGGCCTACACATATCTTTCCATGCAACCCAGCTCATCTTCCGCTTGTTTTCATATTCACCTCACCAAAACTTACTCAACATACCTTCAATCTCCTTGCAAAAAGATTTTGGCAATAAGAAGATGCTCATTGTGTAAGTTGGGATGGCTTGAGCCACCGCCTTGATTAGCACATCTTTTCCGCCCGAAGACAGAAGTCTTCCCTTCCATCCTTAGATTTTCTTCCAAATACGCTCCTTAAGTCCCTTAAACATACTCATCTTAGATCTTCCAAGCCAGGCTAGCAGCCCCAGATAATGATTAAACTCTTGGCCTGTAGAACCCAACAATTGAGTGAGATCCAACCTCAAGTTATGCCCCGTGTTAGCACTGAAGAAAATCGATGTTTTATCCACATCGACAACCTGACCAGATGCATTAGAGTATTGCTGGAGAATGTCCAAAAAAGTCCTAACCTGCTGACTGGAGGCCCAAATGAAACTAAGAGCATCATCCGCAAAAAGAAGATGAGTGAGGAGCGGGCCAAAAGGGTTTAACTTAATACCTTGGATTTGTCCTAGAGCAACTGCATTCGTAATTAAGGCAGAAAGACCTTCAGTGCACATTATAAAGAGATAATGGGATAGTGGGTCCTCTTGCCTTAAGCCCTTTTGGGTTTGAAAAACCTTGTTTTGACACCATTGACATTTACCCTGTACTTCACCGTAGAAATGCAAGACATGATCCAGTTAATCCAAGTCGAACTGAAGTTCATAGCTTCCATAATTTGTTGAAGATAAGGCCACTAGATTCTGTCATAAGTCTTGGACATGTCCAGTTTTTATAGCCAACTCATACTTCTTGCCCCTCTTTCTGCGCCGAAGAGAATGGATGACGTCGTAGGCAACCGGCGTATTATCCGTAATAAGCCGACCTGGAACAAAAGCACTTTATTGTTCGCTGATAACATAGTGGAGGCACCATTTAATCCTGTTAGCCAGAACCTTTGCTAAGATCTTGTAAACTACATTGCATAGGCTGATAGGATGGAAATGAGACAAGGTTTGAGCTCCCGCCCGTTTTATAAGAGTGGTGGAGTTGAATTCCTGAACCTGCTTGCGTTGAAGTACTGGGTCCGGCTCATCCAGAAAAGCTTTGCACCACAAAAATATGTCCTGTCCAACCGTTTGCCAGTGCTATTGGAAGAAGCCAGCAGACATCCTGTCTTGTCCCGGAGCTTTGGTCGGACTCATCGCCTTTACAGCCTTAACAACATCATATTCAAGGGACTTGGTCAACTCGTGCCTGGTCTGATCTGGGATTCTGCTTGTGCTGAGATTTGCCACCCAATCACCGTTACTAGGGCTGGAAGAGGAGAATATTTCAGAAAAATGAGAAATTGCCATTTTCTGCATTTGTCCTTGGTCTCGGATCGACTAGCTGTTTGCGTTTAGAAGAACGGCAATCGTTTGTATTAGATCATATCAGATTGGATATTTCATTAGTTTTGTACTTTCATTATCAGGGCTCATAAAGATATTTGATGGAGATGAAACTTAATGTGTTATGATATTATAAACGTATGGGCTCGAAAATGTATTTGTTGTTAATCTTTCTGTTTTTCTTTTCATAAAATTGTCGTTGGAGGTATATTTAAGTAATATAATAAGTTCTATTGTTCTTGAAGATGTGTATCTTTTATACTTTTCATATATTTTAGTAGATTTTAAATGATTAAAATATACCGATATTTTAAATTCAAAAAATATATTTGTTTCCAAAAATGATAAAATTTGTTACATGGATTAAATATACTTATGATAATAAATTTATGAAAAGAAAATTAAATATTAAAACTAAATACAATTTTAGGCCATTAGCAAGTGGCGGGTAGTTGCCTCCGTCGGACGAGGAGCTCGGTTTAAAATGGATCAGGCGTGGAGAGGCTGTGTCCCCGTTCCGGTTGGTAGGATTGAGTTCACATTATAATTTAGTTGAAACTTGTTGTCTACTTACCGGTTAGATGACAGTTATTTATCTCTTTGGACTTGATTGTAATATCTAAAATAAATTATAATGTATATATTTAATAAAAAATACACATTTTTAGGCCGCATGGCTGATGCACAGAATCATCCCTCAAACTTAATATAGTTTTTGAAATTGACAATTTTAAATACCATGTGCAGATTGTATATAGATTTAATCAGCAAGATATATCTGACGTGATCCAAAATAAATGACACGGACACCATTGAACCAGCCCCATTCAAATATTTGAAAATATCCCTGTCCAAAAAATTTTTATTTGAAAATCTTTATCCATCCAACGGATTGAAGCTTATGTGAACCGAAGTGAAGTAAAAATATGTCATGATTAATATATAATCCACCAATAAAATTTACTGCGTTGGATTTATATATTTTTAATTATTTAAAAAATCAACAGTTGAAAATATTATTTTTGATATCATAAAAATAAATAAATAATTCAAAATTAATAATTTTTTGGTGTGGAAACTAAATGCACAGGACACATTAAAATGAAAAGGATCATAACACCTATATAAATCATTTTTTAGGGGCACTTCTCGTTCTCCTGTACCAGCCGCATTAGTTTTAGCATTCTGGCGGCGTTCATATAGATGAGGCTCGCATGCAACGTGGAACCCGGTCGGGTTATACACGTGAAAACTGAACCTTACTCGTTAAAAATGCTTCAATCCATTTATAATTCGTTAATAAAACTTCAAAATAAACCTTAAACCGTTTAACATTAACGGGTTGGATTTTGTGTTGCCAATTATGCGGATTCAATAATAAAAGTAAAATATTTAAAATATAATTACAGATACATCATTAAATATTTTTAATGCTAGTGATTTACTTTATTTTAAAAGAGAAATTTACATATTTTCATTGTTGAATATGAGAACTGACTCAAAATACCCCTGTTTGTCATATTTGTTTTACAACTTAATCATGTCAAAATAACCTTACCATTTTTCTCAACTAATTATAACCTAACTTGATTAAGAAGAAGACCAACACTCCTTGTCTCCTTGACAGTGGGAAACAACTGCTCCCCACATAGGAGTGCAATCCTATGCACCTGGGTGTACTACAACTATTTTTTAAATTTTTTTTTGAAAATTTTTTCATGAAGCTATTAATATAGGTTTATTTAACATATATTTCGAATTTTACTATTTTGGAGATTTTTAGATATTATTTTTAGATTTTTAAAAATCAGTGGCATTTTGGTAATTTTAAATTACTGAAAATGCCACTGATTTTTTAAAATTTAAGAAAAAATATCTAAAAGTCTCTAAAAATAGTAAAAATTGATACGTATGTTAAATAAACCTAGATTAACCATTGCGTAAAAAAATTTTCAAAAAAAAGTAAAAAAATAGGTGTAGTATACCCAAGTGCATAGGATTGCACTCCCCCCACATAGGGTTAAAATCCTAACCAGATGGCATGGAGGCCGAGAAGGGTACCAATTTGGCGATACCTATAGTCACAATAAATTTACATATTTATTTTTAATAAAAATATTAATTATGTTACTAACAAGTATACATAACTTAAGAAAATAAACATTAATAACACTATTGATTCTTACTTTATGGGTCTGAAATGAGTCGATGAATTAAATTATCGGGTTAACAAGTTACACATGCCCACAGCTCATGACCAGATAATTTATTTAAATAAATTAAATTTAAGTTTGACATTCTCATAAACTTAGCAATCTAATATTTTTCACTTTCTATAATTACTCTAATTTTAATCATTTATTCATATATTCTTATATGACTGCAGTATTTTTTAATAATTTTTCATAATTATCCATACAACTATTATATCTATTTTAACTTCATTCTTTTTGCTCATTATCATTACCCCATCATGTTACGTTACTTCTATAGTTTTAAAAAATTTTACACAAAAAGTTTTCACTCAAAAGTTTTAAAAGTTTTCTTAAATACTATATTTAGAGGGGAATAGAGAGGAAGGTAATGAGAATGAAATATATATGAGGAATGATTATGAGGAATGATCACCTTATTTTGGGCTAAGTAAATGCTCCGATTAACCCAAATCAAAAAATGTATTTACAATAACTTTTTTTTTATTTTTTCTTCATACACTAGTTTATCTTAGTGTATTTAACATATAAGCTAAGTTTTATTATTTTTGGATATGTATATATTTTTCTAAAATTTTTAAAGATAAGGGTATTTTAAATACTTATATACATATAGATGTTTTAAAATCTCAAAAATATATATATAAACATATCCAAAAATGGTAAACTTAGTTTATATATTAAATACACTTAGATAAAGTTTATGAAAAAAATAAAAAAAATTGTCGTAAATGAATTTTTTGAGGCGGGGTAAGCGAAAAATTTATTTAGTTCGAGCTAATACGATCACTCCTCATATATATACTGGGGATAAAGTTGAACGAATAAAAAATAAATAGGGCAGTTATATGAAAGTATATAAGAAAATGATTGAAAAATATAAAAATAAATAAAATGTAAAGGTAAAAATGGAAAAAAATAGCTGAGTGTTGACTTTACACATCATTCCCTACTCCATTATTCTCCCCTCGACGAATATGTCCTAAATGAGTTATATGTATGAGTTCGTGTAATCCAGCTGAAATTGTGTCAGCCGAGTTACGGGTTTAACACGACCCGGTTATTCTCCTTTGCAAACGGACAACACTTGCAATCAAGAGTGACGTAAGTAAGATCGACATGTTGAATGCTAATTACTGGGAAAAAAACCATCGTTTCAAGCTCAGACCATTGGAGAGGGGAAGGACGCAGGGGCATTATATTAGTCGACCGAAAATAGAAAAAATGAATTCTAACATTTTTTGAATTTGCAAAAATTCAGGGGAGATTCTAGTTAACTACTTAATCCAGTTGCTAGCCAAAAGATGACCCAGTGCACGCGCGGTTAAACTAGTCAAACATGCCAAATAGATCCAATTTTAATAGAGGAATGATTTTGTTAACTCGCCTAAATAAATGGTTTGCTTAGCCAATCTTAAAAAATCTATTTAAATATTTTTTTTACTTTTTTCTACGTTCACTTGTTTATGTAAGTGTATTTAACATATAAATAAAGCTTTATTCTTTTTGAATATGTATAGATTTTTTAAAGATTTTTAAACATCTATGTATATATATATATATATTTAAATAGAAAAGTGTACAAAGAAAAAAGCAAAAAAATGTTGTTTTAAGTAGTTTTTCTGTCATTTACTTAGCTCAGGCTAACTTGATCATTTTTCAATAAATAAATAGTCTTTATTAATTAGTCTATAATTTTTATTATGAGAAAACTAATTCATAAAGAGGATTGATCCTTTTAGTCCGAGCCATGAGACCTTTTTTACTTTTTTGATTTTTTTATAAACATATAAAGTTATGTATATTAAATCTAAAAACTAAGTTTTACTATTTTCAAATACTTTTAAGTATTTTTTATTTTTAAACACAGTAGAATTTTCTTATTTTCTAATGCAGAAAAGTACGAAGATGCTATTGTGTTTAAAAATAAAAATACTTAAAAGCATTCAAAAATGGTAAAACTTATTTTTATATTAAATCCACATAACTTTATATATTTATAAAAATAAAAAATAATTGGGCGGTCCCACAACCGAACACATGGGATCGCCCCTCAGCCGAGTTCTACATTTTTTGCTATGTGTTTGTTTTTTTTTTGAGATTTTTAAAGATAAGTGTATTTTAAATATGAGGGGTAATCCCATTCGTCGGGCCATGGGATCCCTCCAAAATATTTTTTTTAATTTTTCATAAACGTGTAGAGCTAGGTGTATTTAACTTATAAATCAAGTTTTACTATTTTTAGATAATTTTAAGTGTTTTTATTTTTAAACACAGTGATATTTTTCATAATTTTCTAAGTCAGAAGTTACGAAAATGCCATTGTGTTTAAAAATAAAAATAATTAAAATATCTAAAAATGGTACAACTTGGTTTATATATTAAATACATTCAGCTTTACACATTTATGGAAAATTAAAAAAATAGAAAACGGATGCCACAACTGGATGCATGGGGGGTGCCACGCGGCAGATCACCGCTCTTTAAATATATACACGTAGATGTTTAAAAATGTCAAAAATATACATATACATATTAGAAAATTGAAACACTTTCTTTGGTTAGAAGTTGAGCGTAAAAAAGAAGGGTTATTTCTATGTCAGCAGAAGTATACTCAAGACTTGCTAAAGAAGTATAGGATGATTAACTGCAAGCCCATTTCTACACCTATCGAGCGCAATACCGAGCTATGCTCTCTAGAAGGCCAAGAGTTCGTAGAATCAACCATGTATCGCCAGCTAGTAGGTAGTTTGATATACCTAACTCTTACACGGCAGGATATAACATACACCGTCAGTATAGCAAGTCATTATATGGAGAAACCAAGGAAGCCGCATCCAGATGCAGTTCGACGCATCTTAAGGTATGTAAAAGGAATCATTAACCTTGGTCTCTTACATAAGAAGAATGCAATATGCGAGGTAACAGGATACTGTGATGCCGATTATGCTGGAGATCATGACATAAGGAGATCAATTACTAGATATATATTTGATCTCGGATCAACAGCAGTCTCATGGTGCATCAAGAGACAGCCGACTGTGTCTCTGTCAACTACCAAAACCGAGTATAGAACAGCAGCTATTGCAGCATAGGAAACCAAGTGGTTGATGTAGCTTATAAGGGATTTTCACCAGCCTACTAATCATTCAGTGCTGCTATTCTGTGATAACAAATCTGGTATACGATTAGCAGAGAATCTGGTATTCTACGCAAGAACCAAGCATGTGGAAGTACATTATCACTATGTACGAGAGAAGGTGCTCCAAGGAGAAATCGAGATGAAACACATCAATGCAAAAGATCAAGTTGCAGACATAGTTTTCAAGGGGTTGACGAGAGCAAAATTTGAAAAACTCAGAAGTCGAATTAGCATGACAACCACAAGAGAGTTAAAGGAGAAAGTCGATTCTGATGGGGAGAATTAAAAAGGCAGCACCGCCACATCTAGATTTGTCCAAAATCTTCAGAATCAAAAAAGCACAGACATTGAAATAACTGGAATTCTCTAGCTTCATGCATTAATTGCAAGGTCAATAATCAAATCGACTTTTAGCATCTATAAAAGGGGTAGGCCTCTCCATGCATGTGTGTGAATTTGGTGAGCGATTGGTAGAGTGTGAATCAAGTGTGAGTGTGCTTGGTGTTGTATGTGAGACGTGAGTTGAGTGTAGCATTTTGGAGTTGGGTGGAGTGTGTGTGTGTGTGTGTGTGAGAGAGAGAGAGAGAGCTTAGTGGTTAAGAAAAAAAGAGGAGTAACAACGTGTGGGTAGTGCTAGTATTATTAGTGGGAACTTATAAATTATAAAGTGTGGGTATCCAAATTATTTCGGGTATATTAATTTTTTGTTGTAATATTTTATAAATTATATTTCATTTTTTAAATCATCTTTTTTTAACAATGCTTTTGTCTGCCACAGTCATATTATATTTATAATTGATTAACCAACTCAGATGCACATCCACATGAATCATTCCTTTTTATTGAATTAAATATCAAATTGGATTGACTTCAATCCCATGTGCAATGTTGGGAAATTTAGAGCATCAATAATTCCATAAGAATTAAAGATTTAAAAAGAGAAAGAAAAAATATGAAATTTGTGATAACACATCAAAGTACTTGAATCTTGTCTTTTTGTGCTCTTACGTGCTCTTTTTAAACGCTGGAATCCAACCCATCAATCGATTCAGCTCTTGTTTTTAAACTCACAGCTGATGAAAAGGCTACATCACGGTCTAAAATGTCCAAGTCACAAAACAATGTAGAAGGCATGCCAGCCAAGGACATAGGCCAAGGTAAGATCAATGCGTTAGACCGGACTAAGAAATCCAACCTAATAAATTTATTTTTAATTTTTATTACCTTTTTCATCACTTTATTAATCTAGGTATAAATCAAGTTTCATCGTTTTTGAACATATGTACATATTTTTAAAAATTTTAAACATATAGGTATTTTAGCCATTTTTAGTTGTTGAAAATTACTAAAATAATCCTGTATTTAAAAATCTAAAAAATACACATATTCAAAAATAGTAAAATTTATTTTGTATGAAACCTCTTCTCTATATAAGCCCCTACATTTTTAAAATCTAGATGATTGATAGAAAATTCACTTTTATATTTAATATCATTTATATAATCATAAAAACTCTTTTATTTGTTTAATTTCACTATATATAGATCTTATCTACAAATGTATAAAATCAACCTAATAAAATAATTCAATGCTAAAATATTCATCAAAAGTAATATTTTCAACATCTAAACCATCTAAAATATCATAAATATGTGGATAAATGATTCTATAAAGTATTGCTACATCTTAATACGTATATGAATGGATCTGAGCATTTTTTTTCATAATCTACACGTGAGCAAATGTGGGTTATGCACATATTATATTTGGATAAAATTTGGTCTCCTAGTTAAACAATGATATTAAATACAATGAATGAATTTGATTTTCTATCGAATATCAAAATTTCAAAAATGAATGAGGGTTACACAAAATCATGTCTATATAACCCGGTTACATAGAAATATAACTGAAATAATTATACCGAGATGAATAAATTTATGAAAAGATAAAAATTTTAATAAATTTAATAGAAATAAAAATATTAAAAACCAAATTGTTATCTATGAATAGTTATTTTTTATAAATATTTTATTATTAAACATGACATGCGAAATGATATAATAACTTTAAAGAATCATGTTACTCATGCCATTTTAAAGTAGATTTTGCACATAACATTTATTAAAGAAATTCTTTTAATATTTTTATAAAAAAATTATATAAGAATTCAAGCTCCATTAAATATCTAAATTTTAACCTACGTGATGAAAATATTTTGAATCTGTTTTTCAATATAATATAAATAGCCCTAATTCAATGAATCGATGTGCATTAAGTTTTAGTGCACGTGGTTGTATAATCCTTTTTTATTCTTTGTCATTAATACTTGAGGTCAAGCATAATGTCTCATATAATTTATAATTTTATAATATCTTAAAATTTATAAAAATAAAAATGCAGTGTTCATGTTTGAGTTTCGCATGAAAAAACGCAAAATTATAAAATTATGTATAAGATGTTCACACGTTGGCTCATACTAGTGTAAAAAAACAAAAATGACAAATTTTAAAAAATAAAAATGGTGATCACGTGACCATATTTACTAAATTTAATTCAATGCACATGAGGGCACTGAACCGGGGCTCTAATATAAATATAAGTTTCTAGCCCTCATGTTAAAAAATGACAGAAATTTTAACCATATAAAAAAGAAAATGAAATTTATTATTTTCTATATCTTAATACCTTTTTCGTCTTGTTTCCTTTTTATGACTTCAATCGAGTGGAAGCACCATGAACGAAAATTTTTAAACTTACACCGGTCGGACCACTTGCACAAATTTTTAAAACCCGAAGCTATCTTGTGTGCAGTTTGATCATTTTCGGCCGGTCTTCCCAAGAATATATATTTTTATTTTTTTCCGATTTTTTCATATATAAGTAAAGTTATGTGTATTAAATCTAGAAGCCAAGTTTTTTACTATTTTTATATATTTTTAAGTATTTTTTGGATTTTTAAACACAATGACTTTTCTGTAATTTTCTGTGACAAATTCGAATGAAAAATTATAAATTTCGCAAAAGTTGAGAGACCTATTTGCAAAAACCCACTAAAATACAACTAACTAGTAATGAGTTTCCACGGTCCATGAAGGAGAATTTCAGCATTGAGATGAAATAGGAGCTAACAATAATCATTCATCTAACGTTATGATCTCCTGTTTAATTTATAACAAAGAAATGGATAATACAACATTCATTTACGGGTCTGCTTTTATGTAATCCAATTAAATAAAAGTGATTTCATGGACTCCCTTTTAAACTTTAAGTTCTTTATATTTGATGGAAAATCCAATTTATTTATTATATTTAACATTTTTTTTTATCTAAGAAACCAAGATTATCTAAATCAAATATTTACATGGATTACATTTGCTAAAAAATAACTATATTTATATGTAAATTGGGAAAAAGGCTTAGAAACATTGATATACATTAGAATGTAATAATACTTTAAAGAATTATTTATCTGCATAAAAATAATATTTTAAATAGTTTAAATATTGAAATTAAAAGCTAATTTCACGCTATTAAAATTGAGGTTAGTTTTGTCCACACTATTGAATTATTTCAAAGGTATCACTCACCTTGCCTCGATGACTGAATTGAGATCAAAACCAACGCATTTTCTTAAAATCACTGTTTTCGATGATATTAAAAATTTGTTTTCAGCAACTTCCTGGATGGCCGCATGCTGATTTAAAATATTTGTAATCATATGTCAAACATGAAAATTATTTAACTCCATTTCTGGATTGTTTAGAATGTAATGATAATTCATAAAATTATTTATCTGTGTAAAAATAATATTTTGTACAATATAAACATTGAATTAACAACGTTAGAATAAATATGTAAATTAAATATGCTATAGGATCAAGTGCGTTCTTATGCACCATGTAGTCCACTTCAAATAGGCCTTATATGATTATAAACACACAATCTATTTCATCCATTGCATTTATAATTATTTATTTTAGTAATATACCAATTTTCATCCAAAGTGGATATCTTTACGGGTCTTTTTAGATACAAATCAACATAATAAAATAGTTTGATTTAAATAATAATTTTAAAGTTGTGTTTTCAACCTGTAAACCTTCTAAAATATAATTCTTATATGGATAAATAATTATATAAAGTATTAATATATTAAATATTTGGAAGCCCTATTTTGCATTGTAGTATAGCATAACTATAGTATAGTTTGATTGCATTAGATCATATCTCATTGAATATTTTATTATGTTAGTTTTGTACTTACATTATTGGGGCTCATAAAGATATTTGTGGCGATGAAACTTAGTGTGTTGTGATATTAAACATATGGGCTCAAAAATGTATTTGTTGTTAATCTTTCTGTTTTTCTTTTCATAAAGTTGTCGTTGTAGGTATATTTAAGTAATATAAGAAGTTCTACTATTCTTGGAGATGTGTATAAATATATATCTTTTAGACTTTTAATATATTTTAGTAAATTTTAAATGATTAAAATATGCCGATATTTGAAATTCAAAAAATATATTTGTTTCCAAAAATGATAAAATTTGCTACATTGATTAAATATACTTATGATGACAAATTTATGAAAAGAAAATTAAAGATTAAAACTAAATACATTTTTAGGCCACTAGTAGGTGGCAAGGAGCATTGCCTTCCTCAGATGAGGAGCTTGGTTTAAAATGTACCAGGCGTCGAGAGGTTGTGTCCCCATTCTGGTTGGTAGGATTGCGTTCCCATTGTAATTTAGTTGAAACTTGTTGTCTACTTACTGGTTAAATTACAATTTCTTATTTTTTTGGGCTTGATTGTTATATCTAAAATGAATTATAAATCTAATAAAAAAACATACATTTTTAGGCCGCAAGGCTAATGTACAGAATCATCCCTCAAGCTTAATATAGTAATTGAAATAGATAATTTTAAATACCAGATGCAGATTGGATATAGATTTAATCAGCAAGATATATCTGACGTGATCCGAAATGAACGGCACGGACACCATTGAAATATTTGAAATACCACTGATTTTTAGAAATTTGAAATAAATACCTAAAAATCTCCAAAATGGTAAAAATTGATACACATGTTAAATATATTTAGATTAACATGTTCATGAAAATTTTTTGAAAAAAATTAAAAAAATAGGTATTCAATGCTTGCATTGAATCAGCATCCTCATTTTTTAGGGGTACTTCTCGTTCTCCTGTACCAGCCGGCATTAGTTTTAGCATTTTAGCGGCGTGGATATGGATAATGCTTGCACGCAACGTGGAACCTGGTCGGGTTATACACGTGGAAACTGAACCTGACTTGTTAAAAATGCTTCAATCCATTTATAATATGTTGATAAAACTTCAAAATTAACCTTAAACCGTTTAACATTAACGGATTGGATTTTGTGTTGCCAATTATGCGGATTCGATAATAAAAGTAAACTATTTAAAATATAATTACAGATACATCATTAAATATTTTTAATGCTAGTGATTTACTTTATTTTAAAAGAGAAATTTACATATTTTCATTGTTCCATTTGAGAACTGACTCAAAATACCTCTGTTTGTCATATCTGTTTTACAACTTAATCATGTTAAAATAACCTTACCATTTTTCTCAACTAATTATAACCCAAGTTGATTAAGAAGAAGACCAACACTCCTTGATAATGGGAAACAACTGCTCCCCTAATAGGTTTAAAATCCTAACCAGATGGCATGGAGGCCGGTATGGGTACCAATTGGCGATACCTATGGTCACAATAAATTGTCATATTTATTTTTAATAAAAATATTAATTCTGTTATTAAGAGGTATACATAACTGAAGAAAATAAACATTAATAAAACTATTGATTCTTACTTTATGGGTCTGAAATGAGTTGATGAATTAAATTATCTGGTTAACAAGTTACACACGCTCACAGTTTATGACTAGATAATTTATTTAAATAAATTAAAGTTAAGTTTGACATTCTCATAAACATAGCAATTTAATATTTTTCACTTTCTATAATTACTCTAATTTTAATCATTTCTTCATATATTATTATATGACTGCTCTATTTTTTAATCATTTTTTCATAATTATCCATACAATTATTATGTTTATTTTAAATTTATTCTTTTTGCTCATTATTATTACCCTATCATGTTACGTTACTTCTATAGTTTTAAAAAATTTTACACAAAAATTTTTCACTCAAAAGTTTTAAAAGTTTTATTAAATATTATATTTAGAGGGGAATAGAGAGGAAGGTAATGAGAATGAAATATATACGATGAATGATCATGAGGAATGATCACGTTATTTTGGGCTAAGTAAATATTCTGATTAATCCACATCAAAAAATATATTTACAACAACTTTTTTTTAATTTTTTCTTCATACACTTGTTTATCTAAGTGTATTTAACATATAAGCTAAGTTTTATTTTTTTTTATATGTGTATATTTTTAAAAAATTTTAAAGATAAGGGTATTTTAAATACTTATATACATATTGATGTTTTTAAATCTCAAAAAAAATATAAACATATCTAATAATGGTAAACTTAATTTATATATTAAATACACTTAGATAAAGTATATGAAAAAAAAATTTTAAAAAGTTGTCGTAAATGAATTTTTTTAGGCAGGGTAAGCGAGAAATTTACTTAGTCTGAGTTAATGCAATCACTCCTCATAGATATATTGGGGATAAAGTTGAATAAATAAAAAATAAATAGGGTAGTTATATGCAAGTATATAAGAAAATGATTGAAAAATATAAAAAATAAATAAAACGTAAAGGTAAAAATGGAAAAAAATAGTTGACTGTTGACTTTACATATCATTCCCTCCTCCATTATTCTCCCCGTGACGAATAGCCCTAAATGAGTTATATGTATGAGTTGGTGTAATCCAGCTGAAATTGTGTCAGTCGAGTTATGGGTTTAACACGACCCGGTTATACTCCTTTGCAAACGGACAACACTTGCAATCAAGAGCGAGGTAAGTAAGATCGACAAGTTGAACGTTAATTAGAGGGAAAAAACCATCGTTTCAAGCTCAGACCCAATGTTTTAAAAACCGAACCGGGAACTGAACCGTTTTTATGTCCGGTTCAGGTCCAACCGGTTCAACCGTGGTTCGAACCGTTATGAACCGTGACGTCAGCATGACATAATTATGATGTAATAATTATATTTAATTTATTTTAAAATTAAATTAAATATATAAATTTTATGTAATATAAAAATTACACTTGTCATCAACAATACATTCAAGTACATCAAATTAAAATTATTATGCAAATAAAAAAAAGAGTGCACTAACCTGAAATAGCTTTTTTTTGTTCCTATATGGTTGATCAGAATATTTGCAATGAAATTTCAAATATGAATGGAAAAATATAAGATATTTAGAAAAAATTAAATTTACTTTACTTGAAGAAATTAACCACCTAAAAATAAGAAAAAACATTTAAAATTGTACCGTAATTGAAAATGTTCAAATTGGTCATCAACATTCAATTTTGAGCAAAGTTTAACTACGATTTTGGTTTAAAGTGAGTACAAAACACAACTGATATCTTCAAAATATCCAAAAAGAAGCATCTCCACAAATGCATCTTCATGAATTTATTCAACTTTCTCTATTTTGTTCCTGATCTTCTTGGATTAGCATTGACCCTATTAATGGATATTAAAATCAAATATTAGTCTTCGAAATAGATTATTATGAAAGTAAAAAAAAATTAGAAAAATGATGGAAGAGTATTAAGACAATTGAATATTGTATAAATTCTGTTTTTATGGAAGTAAGAATAGGGAATCCGGGTATCCAACTCACCTTCACGACCTCTGTTTTAGAATGAGAGGTTGCCGGAATTTCTGAGGGTAGTCGGCCGCAGCATCAGCATCCTCTTTCAGATCCGTGTGAAAAACTGTGGAACAGCATCGCTGAGATGAGAATGCGGGGCGAGCAGCAAGGCAGCAACCGGACGGCCCTAACGGACCTTCCTGCCTTGCGCTGGAAGCTCCAAATCTTGCTATGCGGAGTCAATTCAACGATTCCCCTTATTTTCACACACAATAAGCTTCTTCAAGCGAGGTCTCTCGCATCTCCTGATGTTTGGGTATGCCCTACCATTGTATCCCGCGCTTTCATTCGTAGCTAAATCTCGATACCTTTCCCTCGTCTTCAGAGATGAGACAGTCTCCACCCATAAACCTTAGTCGTTCAAACGTACCTTTGATTGAATCCGTGATAACTAATGTCAACATCGGGAAGTGGAGTTGAGGGGCTTGGATTTCCCTTTCATCATTTGACTACTAAGAATACCGGAAGCACCGAAGATAGTCGCCGAAGCTTGCTTCGAAGATAGTCGCCGAATCTTGCGCCAGTAGATGCTGCCGGAACCGATGAGGACGAAAATGGGTTTCTGTGTTTGCTGGAACCGATGCTGCCGGAACCGATGAGGACGAAAATGGGATTCTGTTCTGCTACGAGCCTACGACGAAAATGGATTTTTGTGTTTGCTGCCGGAACCGATGAGGACGACCAGGCACTACGACTGTTGTCGGACGTCGATTCCGGCAGACTACGACATGGATCCGCTGCAGCAGGTGGCCGACGGCGATGGTGGGTGAACCCTAGCTCGGCAAGAAAGGAAGACGATGGGAGGACTGAGGAGCCGAGAAGGGGGTTTGGGTTCCGCGGGCGCGAAGTCACGAACAGAATGAATATGCGACATTTTATTCATTTTTTATTTATTAATTTTTTTACAAAAAAAAGGTGCGAACCGAGCCGCGGTCATACCGGTTTTTACAGTCCAACCGCCCGGTTCACACGGTTCGAACGATTTTTGTCAAAACTGAAAAACCGTAGCCGAACCGAACCGTTAAACGAACGATTCACGGTCGGACCGGACGATCCGGTCCGGTTTTTAAAATACTGCTCAGACCATGGACGTTGGGGCATTATATTAGTCGACCGAAAATAGAAAAAAATGAATTCTAACATTTTTTGAATTTAGAGATTTTAGTTAACTAATTAATCCAGTTGCTAACCAAAAGATGACCAATGCGCAGACAGTTAAACTAGTCAAACAGGCCAAATAGATCCAATTTTAATAGAGGAATAATTCTGTTAGCTCGACTAAATACATGGTATGCTTAGCCGATCTTAAAAAATTTATTTAAACATTTTTTTGCTTTTTTCTATGTTCACTTATTTTTCTAAGAGTATTTAACATATAAATGAAGTTTTATTCTTTTTGAATATGTATAGATTTTTTTGAGATTTTTAAACATCTATGTATAAATACTTGAATAAAAAATGTACAAAAAAAAAATAAAAAATGTTGTTTTAAGTAGTTTTTCTGTCATTTACTTAGCTTAGGCTAACCTGATCATTTCTCAATAAATAAATAACTCTTATTAATTAGTTTATAAATTTTGTTGTGAGGAAACGAATTCATAATGAGGAATGATCCTATTAGTCCAAGCCATGAGACCTTTTTTATTTTTTCATTTTTTTTATAAACATATAGAGTTATATATATTAAATCTAAAAACTAAGTTTTACCATTTTCAAATACTTTTAAGTATTTTTATTTTTAAACGCAATGGAATTTTCTTATTTTCTGACGTAGAAAATTACGAAGATGCTATTGTGTTTAAAAATAAAAATACTTAAAAGCATTCAAAAATGGTCAAAATTATTTTTATATTAAATCCACCTAACTTTATATATTTATAAAAAATAAAAAATAATTAGGGGGGTCCCACAGCCGAATGCATGGGTTCGCCCCTCAGCTAAGTTCTACATTTTTTGCTATGTGTATGTATTTTTTTGAGATTTTTAAAGATAAAAGTATTTTAAATATGAGGGGTGATCCCATGTGTTGGGCCATGGGATCCCTCCAAAAATATTTTTTTATTTTTTCATAAATGTGTAGAGCTAATACACTTATAAACCAAGTTTTACTATTTTTAGATAATTTTAAGTATTTTTATTTTTAAACACAGTAATATTTTCGTAATTTTTTGAGTCAAAAGTTATGAATGTCATTGTGTTTAAAAATAAAAATAATTAAATATCCAAAAATGGTACAACTTGGTTTATAGGTTAAATACATTTAGCTCTACACATTTATGGAAAATTAAAAAAATAGAAAACGGGTGCCATGGCCGAATGCATGGGGGTGCCATGCGGCAAATCACTGCTCTTTAAATATATACACTTAGATGTTTAAAAATGTCAAAAATATACATATATATTAAAAAATTGAAACACTTTCTTGAGCTAGAAGTTTAGCGTTAAGAAAGAAGGGTTATTCCTATGTCAGCAGAAGTATGCTCAAGACTTGCTAAAGAAGTATGGGATGATTAACTGCAAGCCTGTTTCTACACCTATAGAGCGCGATACCGAGCTATGCTCTCTAGAAGGCCAAGAGTTGGTAGAATCAACTATGTATCACCAGCTAGCAGTCAGTTTGATCTACCTAACTCTTATATGGTCGGATATAGCATACGCCGTCAGTATAGCAAGTCGCTATATGGAAAAATTAAGGAAGTAGCATCTAGATGCAGTTGGATGTATCTTAAGATATGTAAAAGGAACCATTAACCTTGGTCTCTTATATAAGAAGAATACAATATGTGAGGTAGTAGGGTACTGTGATGCCGATTATGCTGGAGACCATGACATAAGGAGATCAATTACTAGATATATATTTGATCTCGGATCAGCGGCTGTCTCATGGTGCATCAAGAGATAGCCGAACTGTCAACTACCGAAGCCAAGTATAGAGCAGCAGCTATTGCGGCATAGGAAACCAAGTGGTTAATGTAGCTTATGAAGGATCTTCACCAGCCTACTAATCATTCAGTGCTGCTATACTGTGATAACAAATTTGGTATATGATTAGCAGAGAATCTGGTATTCCACGCAAGAACCAAGCATGTGGAAGTACATTATCATTATGTACGAGAGAAGATACTCCGAGGAGAAATCGAGATGAAGCACATCAATACAGAAGATCAAGTTGCAAACATATTTACCAAGGGGTTGACTAGAGCAAAATTTGAAAAACTCAGAAGTCGAATTTGCGTGACAACCAAAATAGAGTTAAAGGAGAAAGTCAGTTCTGAGGGGGAGAATTAAAAAGGCGTGCAAGCAACGCCACATCTAGATTTGTCCAGAATCGTCAGAATAAAAAAGCACAGACATTGAATAGCTTGAATTTTCTAGCTTCATGCTTTAATTGCAAAGTCGGTAATCAAACTTGACTTTCAACAGCTATAAAAGGGGCAGGCCTCTCCATGCATGTCTGTGAATTTGGTGAGCCATTAGTAGAGTGTGAATCAAGTGAGAGTGTGGTTGGTGTTGTATGTGAGATGTGAGTTGGTTGTAGCATTTTGGAGTTGGGTGGAGTGTGTGTGTGAGAGCTTAGTGGTTAAGAAAAAGAGAGGAGTAACGTGTGGGTAGTGCTAGTATTATTAGTGGGAACTTATAAATTGTAAAGTGTGGGTATCCAAATTATTTGGGGTGTATTAATTTTTTGTTGTAATATTTTATAAATTATATTTCATTTTTTAATCATCTTTTTTTAACAATGCTTCTGTCTGCCACAGTCATATTATATTTATAATTGATTAACCAACTCAGATGCACATCCACGTGAATTATTCCTTTTTATTGAACTAAATATCAAATTGGATTGACTTCAATCCCATGTGCAATGCTGGGAAATGTGGAGCATCAAGAATTCCATAAGAATTAAAGATTTAAAAAGAAAAATATAAAATATAAAATTTGTGATAACACATCAAAGTACTTGAATTTTGTCTTTTTGTGCTCTTACGTGCTCTTTTTAAACGTTGGAATCCAACCCATCAATCGATTCAGCTGTTGTTTTTCAACTCACAGCTGATGAAAAGGCTACATCACGGTCTAGAATGTCCAAGTCACAAAACAATGTCGAAGGCATGCCAGCCAAGGGCACAGGCGAAGTTAAGATCAATGCGTTAGGCAGGACTAAGAAATCCAACCTAATAAGTTTATTTTTAATTTTTATTACCTTTTTCATTACTTTATTAATCTAGATATATTTAACGTATAAATCAAGTTTCATCATTGTTGAACATATGTACATTTTTTTTTAAATTTAAAACATATAGCCATTTTTAATTGTTGAAAATTACTAAAATAATCCTGTATTTAAAAATCTAAAAAAATACACATCTTCAAAAATAGTAAAACTTACTTT
This sequence comes from Annona cherimola, assembly GCA_030490835.1. Classification (NCBI taxonomy): domain Eukaryota; kingdom Viridiplantae; phylum Streptophyta; class Magnoliopsida; order Magnoliales; family Annonaceae; genus Annona; species Annona cherimola. Next base: position 80,453,771 of record CM059975.1, on the reverse strand, counting down.
GTATATTAAATATGGGAGCACTTGTATGAAACTTACTCTCTATATAACCCCTTTCATTTTTAAAATCTAGATGGTTAATAGAAAATTCACTTTATCCATTATATTTAGCATCATCTATATTATCATGGAAGCTCTTTTATTTGTTTAATTTAACTGTATATGGATCTTATCTATAAATGTATAAAATTAACCTAATAAAACAGTTCAATGCTAAAATATCAATCAAAAGTAATATTTTCAACATCTAAACCATCTAAAATATCATAAATATGTGGATAAATGATTCTATAATATATGAATGTATCTGAACATTTTTCATAATTTACACGTGAGCAAGTGTCGGTTATGCACATATTATATTTGGATGAAATTCGGTCTCTTAGTTAAACAATGATGTTAAATATAATGAATGGATTGTATTTTCTATCGAATATCAAAATTTTAAAAATGAATGAGGGTGATACAAAATCTGTCTATATAACCTGGTTATATAGAAGTGTGCCTGAAATAATTATACCTAGAAGAAAAAGTTTACGAAAAGATAAAAATTTTAATAGATTTAATAGAAATAAAAACAGTAAAAACCAAATTGTTATCTATGAATAGTTATTTTTTATAAATATTTTATTATTAAACATGACATGCGAAATGATATAATAACTTTAAACAATCATGTTACTCATGCCATTTTAAAGTAGATTTTGCACATAACATTTATTAAAGAAATTCTTTTAAGATTTTTATAAAAAAATTCTATAAGAAATCGATCTCCATTAAATATCTAAATTTTAACCTACGTGATGAAAATATTTTGAATCTATCTTTCAATATAATATAAATAGCCCTAATTCAATGAATCGATGTGCATTAAGTTCAGTGCACGTGGTTGTATAATCCTTTTTAATACGTGAGGCAAGCATAATGTCTTATATAATTTATAATTTTATAATATCTTAAAATTTATAAAAATAAAAATGCAGTGTTCATGTGTGGGTTTCGCATGGAAAAACGCAAAATTATAAAATTATATATAAGATGTTTACACGTTGGCTCATACTAGTTTAAAAAAACAAAAAATGCCAAATTTTAAAAAATAAAAACGGTGATCACGTGACCATATTTACTAAATTTAATTCAATGCACATGGGGGCACTGAACCGGGGCTCTAATATAAATATAAGTTTCTAGCCCTTACGTTAAAAAATTACAGAAATTTTAACCATATAAAAAAGAAAATGAAATTTATTATTTTCTATATCTTAATAACTTTTTCGTCTTGTTTCTTTTTTATGACTTAATCGAGTGGAAGCACCATGAACGAAATTTTCTAAACTTACACCTGTCGGACCACTTGCACAAATTTTTAAAACCCGAAGCTATCTTGTGTGCAGTTCGATCATTTTCGGCCGGTCTGTAATCCAGACCGGCCCAAAAATATATATATTTTTATTTTTTTCCCATTTTTTCACATATAAGTAAAGTTATGTGTATTAAACTTAGAAGCCAAGTTTTTTTTTTACTATTTTTAGATATTTGTAAGTATTTTTTTATTTTTAAACACAGACACATTTCTGTAATTTTCTGTGACAAATTCGAATGAAAAGTTATAAATTTCTCAAAAGTTGAGAGACCTATTTGCAAAAACCCACTAAAATACAGCTAACTAGTAATGAGTTTCCACGGTCCATGAAGGAGAATTTCAGCATTGAGATAAAGTAGGAGCTAACAATAATCATTCATCTAACATTATAATCTTCTATTTAATTTATAACAAAGAAATGGATAATACGATATTCATTTATGGGTCTACTTCTATATAATCCAATTATACAAAAGTGATTTCATGGACCCGCTTTTAAACTTTAAGTTCTTTATATTTGATGGAAAATCCGATTTATTTATTATATTTAACATTTTTGTTTATCTAAGAAACCAAGATTCATCTAAATCAAAGATGTACATGAATTACATTTGCTCGAAAATACATTTGCTAAAAAATAACTATATTTATACGTAAATTGGGAAAATACTTAGAATCATTCATATATACATTAGAATATATGAATGTAATAATACTTTAAAGAATTATTTATATGCATAAAAATAATATTTTAAATAGTTAAAACGTTGAAATTAAAAGCTAATTTCACGCTATTAAAGTTGAGGTTAGGTTTGTCCACACCATTGAATTATTTCAAAGGTATCACTCATTTTGGTGGCACATTGCCTCGAGTACTGAATTAAGATCAAAACCAATGCATTTTCTTAAAATTATTGTTTTCTATGATATTAAATATTTGTTTTCAGCAACTTCCTGGATGACCCCATGCTGATTTAAAAAATTCGTAATCATATGTAAAACATGAAAATTATTTAACTCCATTTTTGGATTGTTTAGAATGTTATGATAATTTATAAAATTATTTATCTATGCAAAAATAATATTTTCTACAATATAAACATTGAATTAACAACTTTAAAATAAATATGTAGATTAAATATGCTATAGGATCAAGTGCATTCTTATGCACCATGTAGTCCACTTCAAATAGGCCTCATATGATTATAAACTCACAAACTATTTCATCAATTGTATTTATAATTATTTATTTTAGTAATATACCAATTTTCATCTAAAGTGGATATGTTTATGGGTCTTTTTAGATATAAATCAACATAATAAAATATTTTGATTTAAATAACTATTTTAAAGTTGTGTTTTCAACCTGTAAACCTTCTAAAATATAATTCTTATATGGATAAATAATTATATATTAACCTATTTTGCATTCTAGTTAACTATAGTACAGTTTGATTGTATTAGATCATATCTAATTGAATATTTTATTACGTTAGTTTTGTACTTTTATTATCAGGGCTCATAAAGATATTTGATGAAGATGAAACTTAATGTGTTATGATATTATAATCGTATGGGCTCAAATGTATTTGTCGTTAATCTTACTGTTTTTCTTTTCATAAAGTTGTCGTTGGACGTATATTTAAGTAATATAATAAGTTCTACTATTCTTCGAGATGCAAATAAATATATATCTTTTAGACTTTTCATATATTTTAGTAAATTTTAAATGATTAAAATATAGCGATATTTTAAATTCAAAAAATATATTTGTTTTCAAAAATGATTAAATTTTTTACATGGATTAAATATACTTATGATAAAAAATTTATGAAAAGAAAATTAAATATTAAAACTAAATACATTTTTAGGCCATTAGCAGGTGGCAGGTGGTGTTGCCTCCCTCAGATGAGGAGCTTGGTTTAAAATGGACCAGGCGTGGAGAGGCTTTGTCCCCATTCCGGTTGGTAGGATTGAGTTCACATTATAATTTAGTTGAAACTTGTTGTCTACTTACCGGTTAGATGAGAGTTCCTTATCTCTTTAGGCTTGATTGTAATATCTAAAATGAATTATAATGTATATATTTAATAAAAAAATATATACATTTTTAGGCCGCATGGCTGATGCACAGAATCATCCCTCAAACTTAATATAGTTTTGAAATTAACAATTTTAAATACCATGTGCAGATTGGATATAGATTTAATCAGCAAGATATATCTGACGTGATCCAGAATGAATGACACGGACACCATTGAACCAGCCCCATTAAAATATTTGAAAATATCCCTGTCAAAAAAAATTTTATTTGAAAATCTTTATCCGTCCAACTAGGGGTGTTAATGGTCATGGTCAATCCGTCAACCCGCTTGTCCAACCCGTTAATAAATGGGTTTGGGTTGGAATTTTTGAATAAATGAGTTATGATCCGCCAACCTGTTTAACCATTTAATTAAATAAATGGATTAGGGTTGAGACTTTGCAACCCGTATATATAACTCGTCCGACCCGTATAACTCATTTATAATATATTATATATAATTATCTATATATAAATTTAGTCGGCTCCTGGCTCCTGATCTCGGCACTCTGTTCCACCCAGTGCCACACATGATGTTAACTTCTGCAGTTGCAGCCGAGATTGAGATCTGAAGTTCTCTTGGATTTGCTGCCGCACGCACAACCATATTTCAAAGCTGGGACACCTTCTACAAAAGCACCAATTGCTTTTCACTCCTTCGCTCAACAACTCATGATAACTGCGCTGCACTGCTGCGCTGTCAACAAAGCCACATACAAATAAATGAATCGCATTTAATGCTGCAGTTACATCAACTAGAGCATTCTTCAAGGGCATAGAGTGTCTCCCTCGCCCATTCCTTTTCTTACTTTTCTCTCCTGCTCGCTCCGGTATCGATTTGTGGACTGCTCTGTCTCTCTTCATCTTCCTTTCTCTCTTCTCTCATCTCTTTTCTTACTCAATAGTAGAGAGGCTAAGTTGCCTCCTACTCTCGCTATTGTGTATCTCTTCGGTCCGTTGTGTCGTCGAAGGACTTGCCTGCAAACTGCAAAGGAACGGGCGTCATATTCGATACTCGACATACATCGGCAGTCGGCGCCCACTGTGACCTTCAATCTATCGTATCATGCACAAAGACTCGGCAGACGTCGGCACACTGCAACCTTCAAATCTTTGGCGCCACACGCATGAATACTCGGGAGATCAGGTATGCTAACTTCGAGTTATTTAATTTATTTAATTTTATAGACTTTATTGAATATTTTTAGCATTAAAATTAGTAACAAACACAACCCGTTAACAACCCGTTAACCCGTTTATTAAATGAGTTGTAAATGGGTTAGGGTTGAAGTTTTTAAAATGGGTTAATGAACGGATTAGGGTTGAGATATATTAAATGGGTTAGGATTAAGATTAGACTCCAACTCGTTCAACCCGATCCGTTAATACTCCTACATCCAACGGATTGAAACTTATGTGAAACGAAGTGAAGTAAAAATATGTCATGATTAATATATAATCCATCGATAAAATTTACTGCGTTTGGATTTATATATTTTTAAGTATTTAAAAAATCAACAGTTTTAATCCCCGTTGAGCAAGGGTGAAAATGTTGATTTTTGATATTATAAAAAATAAATAAATAATTCAAAATTTATAATTTTTTGGTATGGAAACTAAACCCACATGGACGCATTAAAATGAAAAGGATCATAACACTTATATACATCATTTTTTGGGTGCTGGTCCATGCACTCGAGAGCATTGAGCCTCAATGCTCCCTAGTGTACTTCACCCATTTTTTTTTAAAAATTTTTCATGAACTTGTTAATCTAAATGTATTTAACATGTGTATCAATTTTTACCATTTTTTGAGGTTTTTAGATATTTATTTCGGATTTTTAAAAATCGTTGACATTTTTAGTAATTTAAAATTACTAAAATGCCACTGATTTTTAGAAATCCGAAATAAATATCTAAAAATCTTCAAAAAAGTTAAAAATTGATACACATGTTAAATAAATTTAAATTAACAAGTTCATAAAAAAATTTGAAAAAAAAAAAAAGTATATGCGCCCAGAAGCATTGAGGCGCCTCAATGATCCCGGGTGCATTGTATCAGCATCCTCTTTTCTAGGGCACTTCTCGTTCTCCTGTACCAGCCGGCATTAGTTTTAGCATTTTAGCGGCATGGATGTAGATAATGCTTGCACGCAACGTCGAACGACCGGCATGGATGTAGATAAAGCTTGCACGCAACGTCGAACCTGGTCGGGTTATACACGTGGAAACTGAACCTGACTCGTTAAAAATGCTTCAATCCATTTATAATCTGTTGATAAAACTTCAAAATTAACCTTAAACCGTTTAACATTAACGGATTGGATTTTGTGTTGCCAATTATGCGGATTCAATAATAAAAGTAAACTATTTAAAATATAATTACAGATACATCATTAAATATTTTTAATGCTAGTGATTTACTTTATTTTAAAAGAGAAATTTACATATTTTCATTGTTCCATCTGAGAACTGACTCAAGATACCCTTGTTTGTCATATTTGTTTTATAACTTAATCATGTCAAAATAACCTTACCATTTTTCCCAACTAATTATAACCCAAGTTGATTAAGAAGAAGACCAACACTCCTTGACAGTGGGAAACAACTGCTCCCCACATAGGATTAAAATCCTAGCCAGATGGCATAGGTGCCGGTACGGGTACCAATTGGGCGATACCTATGGTCACAATAAATTTACATATTTATTTTTAATAAAAATATTAATTCTATTATTAACAGGTATACCTAACTTAAGAAAATAAACATTAATAAAGCTGTCGATTCTTACTTTATGAGTCTGAAATGAGTTGATGAATTAAATTGTCGGGCTAATAAGTTACGCTCACGGCTTATGAACAGATAATTTATTTAAATAAATTACAGTTAAGTTTGACATTCTCGTAAACTTAGCAATTTAATATTTTCACTTTCTATAACTAATCTAATTTTAATCGTTTCTTTATATATTCTATATGACTGCTCTATTTTTTAATAATTTCTTTATAATTATCTATACAACTATTATATCTATTTTAACTTTATTCTTTTTGTTTATTATTATTACCTCCATCATATTACACCACTTCTACTGTTTTAAAAAATTTTATATAAAAAGTTTTCACTCAAAAGTTTTAAAAGTTTTATTAAATACTATATTTAGAGGGGAATAGAGAGGAAGGAAATGAGAATGAAATAGATATGAGGAATGATATTTTGGGCTAAGTAAATGCTCCGATTAACCTACATCGAAAAACACATTTACAACAACTTTTTTTAAATTTTTTTCATACACTTATTTATCTAAGTATATTTAACATATAAGCCAAGTTTTATCATTTTTGGATATGTGAATACTTTTTAAAATTTTTTTAAAGATAAGTGCATTTTAAATACATATATATACATAGATGTTTTAAAATCTCAAAAATATATATAAATATATCCAAAAATTGTGACATTAGTTTATACATTAAATATATTTAGATAAAGTATATGAAAAATAAAAAAATTATTGTAAATGAATTTTTTGAGGCAGAGTAAGCGGGAAATGTACTTAGCTCGAGCAAATGTGATCAGTCCTCATAGATATACTAGGGATAAAGTTGATAAATAAAAATAAATAGGTTAGTAATATGAAAATATATAAGAAAATGATTGAAAAATATAAAAAATAAATAAGATGTAAAGGTAAAAATGGAAAAAAATAGTTGAGTGTTGACTTTACATATACATGAGCTGGTGTAATCCAGCTGATGTGTCAGCCGAGTTGCGGGTTTAACACGACCCGGTTATACTATTTTGCAAATGGACAACGCTTGCAATCAAGAGCGAGGTAAGTGAGAACGACAAGTTGAATGTTAATTATTGGGAAAAGACCATCGTTTCAAGCGTAGACCATTGGAGAGGGAAAGGACGTTGGGGCATCATATTAGTCGACCGGGAATAGAAAAAATGAATTATAACATTTTTTGAATTTACAAAAATTCAGGGGAGATTTTAGTTAACTACTTATCCAGTTGCTAACCAGAAGATGACCCAGTGCACGCGTGGTTAAACTAGTCAAACGGGCCAAATAGATCCAATTTTAATAGAGGAATAATTCTGTTAGCTCGGCCGAAACGAATTATACAAGCATTTTTCCTTTTTTCTATGTTCACTTGTTTATTTAAGTGTATTTAACATATAAACGAAACTTTATTCTTTTTGAATATGTATAGATTTTTTTGAGAGTGCACAAAGAAAAAAAAGTTGTTTTAAGTAGTTTTTTTGTCATTTACTTAGCTCAGGCTAATCTGATAATTTCTCAATAAATAAATAACCCTTATTAACTAGTTTATAATTTTTGTTGTGAGGAAACTAATTCATAAAGATGAATGATCTTGTTAGTCCAAGCCATGAGACCCTTTTTTATTTTTTATTTTTTATAAACATGTAAAGTTATGTATATTAAATCTAAAAACTAAATTTTATCATTTTTGAATACTTTTAAGTATTTTTTATTTTTAAACACAGTGGCATTTTCTTATTTTTTGATGCGAAAAATTACGAAGATGCTAGTATGTTTAAAAATAAAAATACTTAAAAGCGTTCAAAAATGGCAAAACTTATTTTTATATTAAATCAACCTAACTTTATATATTTATAAAAATAAAAAGTAATTAGAGGGTTCCCACGGCCGAACACATGGGATTGCCCCTCAACCAAGTTCTACATTTTTCGATATGTGTATATATTTTTTTAGATTTTTAAAGATAACAGTATTTAAAATATGAGGGGTGATCCCATGCGTTTAGCCATGGGATCCCTCTAAAAATACTTTTTTGATTTTTTTTATAGATGTATAGAGCTAGGTGTATTTAACATATAAACCAAGTTTTACTATTTTTAGATATTTTAAGTATTTTTTTAAACGCAGTGACATTTTCTTAATTTTCTCAGTCAAAAGTTACGAAAATGCCATTATGCTTAAAAATAAAAATAATTAAAATATCCAAAAATGGTAAAACTTGGTATAGGTTAAATACATCTAGCTCTATATATTTATGAAAATTTTAAAAAATAAACAATAGGTTCCACTGCCGGATGCATGGGGGGTGCCATGCGGCAGATCACTGCTTTTTAAATATATACACGTAGATGTTTAAAAATTTCAAAAATATACATATGAATATCAATAAAGGGTAAAAACTTAGTTTATATATTAAGTACGCTTATATAAACAAGTATATAAAAAAAACAAAAGAATGTGTTGTAAATAAATTTCTTATATAAACTAAACGAGACATTTGCTCTGACAAGGCTAACAAATCACTTCTCATTCATAAATGCTCGCATTGTTATCAATATTCATGGTAATCTTTGCAAACTAATTAACGGTTTACAAAGCATGTGTAAGCCAATTGTATCTATTCATATTTTCAGGGTCGTCTTTTTAAAATCTATTTTCTCAATTAGGGTAGGCGTGAACCAATATTATTAAAATGAGAAATTATCTTGTTAGCCTGGGTTAAATAAATAGCTCGCTTAGCCAACATAAGACAACCCAGTTAAAATATATATTTTTATTTTTTCACACTTGTTTATCTAAGTGTATTTAACATATAAACCAAGTTTTACCATTTTTGAACATGTATAGATATTTTTGTAAGTGTTTAAAAATCTCAAAAAAAATATCTACATACATCCAAAAATGATAAACCTTTATTTATATGTTAAAAAGATGTAATATGGTTAGACCGGCTTACTTAGGCTGGCCTAAAAATCATATTTCCAAGCATTTTTTATAAACATGTTAAGCAAAGTGTAAATAATATATAAATCAAGTTTTACCATTTTTGGATATTTTTAAGTATTTATTTTTATTTTTAAAGATTGTGGTATTCTCATAATTTTCTGGGCTTAAAAAATTATGAGAATTTTTTGAATGTCATGTTTTTAAAAATACAAAATAAATACCTAAAAATATCAAAAAATGGTAAAATTTGGTTTATATATTTATTACACTTAGTTTAACATGTTTATAAAAAATACTTGGAAATATAATTTTTTTTAGGCCGGTCTAAGTAAATCGGATTTTCTCTTTAAGTTAAATACACTTAGAAAAACAAGTGGATGAAGAAAAAAATGAAAAAATTATTTTTAAATGAATTTTTGAAAAAGAGCTTGCAGCCTAAAATGATTTTCGTCCCGACTAAGCAAATAACTCATTTTGCGCACCTTAAAAAACTCACTTAAAACACTTTTTTGTGGTTTTTTCTCTATATACTTGTTTATCTAAGTGTATTTAACATATAAACAAATTTTACCATTTTTGGATATATATAATATTTTTTTCATTTTTAAACATAGGATGTTTAAAAATCTAAAAAAAAATATTACACATATCCAAAAATGGTAAAAAAATTTTTATGTACTAAATACACTTAGATAAACAAATAAATTTAACAAGTGTTTTTAAATGGATTTTTCGAAGTGGGCTAAGTGAGTAATTCGCTTGGCTCAAAATGATTTTGTTAGGCCGAGCTAAGCAAATGGCTCGCTTAACTCATGTCGAAAAACTCATTTAAAATATATTTTTTTATTTTTTCTTAACACACTTTTTTATCTAAGTATATTTAATATATAAACTAAGTTTTATAATTTTTAGATATTTGTAATAATTTTTAAAAAATTTTAAACATAAGGTATTTTAAATACATATATACATATAGATGTTTAAAAATCTCAAAAAAATATCTACACATATCTAAAGATAGTAAAACTTAGTTTACATATTAAATACACTTAGATAAATAAGTGGATTAAGAAAAAAAGTAAAAAAGTATTTTTAAATGAATTTTTTATGGTATACTTAGCGAACCATTTGCTTAGACCAGACTAATAGGATAATTGCTCTATCAAAAACTAATTGCAAGTATCAATTTAAGAACAAGTAGCAGAGCTAGGATATGTGAGATTTCTAATTGTTAAAATACACGTTCAGATAAATATGATTGATCATGGTAGTCTTGATTCATTTATCAAATTCGGTGGGCCAATATTTCTCAAGAAAAAAAGTTTAGTGGGCCAATACTTGTCAAATTTGCATAAAGCCAGTGTGGATAGGGGTGTCAACGGATCGAGTTGGACAGGTTGGAGTCTAATATTAATTCTAATTATAATCTTACCTCATTTAAAATATCCAAATCCTAATCCGTCTATTAACTTGTTTAAAAAACCTCAATCTTAACCTCATTTACAACCCATTTAATAAATGAGTTAATGGATTGTTAATAAGTTATATAGCGGATGACCTGAGGATTTAGACTCTAGCAGACGATGATTTCGTAGAGAGAGGTGAGACGGTATTCTTGGCACATAGAAAATAAAAATAGATCAGTAATTGAACAATGAAATTAGGGCAGCGGTGGAAAAATAAAAATTCAGTGGTGGAAGGGAGAATTCGCAAAGTAAAGAACCAAAGGATTTACATTTATATATATATATATAACTTTAATAAGCTAAACGAATTAAATGGGTTGAATGGATTATACAGTCAATATCATAACCAGATTCTGGTAAATTATAATAATTTTGATAAAGTCGTATAATAATGGAGGTCATATGATAGTGTCATATGTATGTATTGAATCACCAAATAGTTTTTTATTCTTAAAAGTAACTATAAACTACTTTAAAAAGTTGCTATAAGGTATATCTTATTTTCCTTCGTTCGACATTATCCAAACATTTTCTTCAATTTTGTAATGTTATTAATTAAATTTACCAATAATTTAGATTTTGCAAGGTAATTAGGAAAAATGAGAGCAAATGGAAAGAAAATTATATGAAAAAAATTTAGAAATAACTATAGGGTAACATGATATGGTAAGGGTAATGATTGATTGCAAAAATAATAAAGATAAAATAGATTGTAAAAATGTATAAAATGATTAGAATATAATTAAAATATAGAGATAATAATAAAAAAGAATAATTATGTATTTAAAAAGGTTACTTCATTCATTTTTTTCCTTACTCGTTACCAAATGCATCCTTGAGGAATAATCTTATTAGCCCGGGCTAAGCGGGCTAAGCAAATGTCTCGCTTAGCCTACCGAAAAATCTATTTTAATTTTTTTGATTTTTTCGTATACTTGTTTCTCTAAGTGCATTTAATATATAAATAAAGTTTAACTATTTTTGGATATGTCTATATATTTTTTTAAGATTTTTAAACATCTATGTTTATATACATGCATAAACTACCACTATGTTTTAATTTTTTTAAAAAAATATATACGCATATTCAAAAATGGTAAAACTTAGTGTATATGTTAAATACATCTAAATAAACAAGTATACAAAGGAAAAAACAAAAAAGTATTTTAAATGGGTTCTTTGAGGGGGGCTACCATAGTGAATTGTGAGAAATATGAATAAAAAAGACATCCCCGAACTATGAATAAATACAACTAGGTTACATATACTATGTTAACCGTTAATTATTTTCCAAATATTGCAATATCGATGACAATGCAAGCATTTATGAACTGGTTTCCTCGCAACAAAGATTATAAACTAATTAATAAGAATTATTTATTACTTAATTAATGTGTAAATTCTAAATCACATGCTCCCTTGTTTTTGTAAGCAAATTCTTTATTTTAAGCAGATTATATCAATTGAAAGAAAATATTATAAAACAAAAGAAGGAAAGTATTGCTTCTTCTACTGCATTGATTGAAGTATCAAAATAAGGAGAAATATAGATATATTGATCTGTTAGGTAACGAGTAAAAGAAAAACATAGGCAATTTAGCCTTTTTAAATACCTAATTATTTTATTTATTATTATTATTATTATTTTATATTTCACTGATTTTTTAATCCTTGTATATATATGTACAATCTATTTTAATCTTGAAGATAATTTTGTTAGCCCTCATTAGTATGTAATGACTTACTTCGCCTATTCCAAAGAAGTTATTTGTTAATTTTTTTTATTTTTTCATAAATTTGTTAATTTGGATAGAATTAATGTATACATTAAGTATTATCATTTTTAGATATATGTATATATTTTTTATATTTTTAAACATATATGTATTTTAACCATTTTTAGTGGTTTAAAATTACTAAAAAAATCTTATGATTAAAAATCTAAAAATATATATACATTTCCAAAAATGGTAAAACTTGATTTATATATTAATTAATAAGTTTATGAAAAATAAAATAAGTTTTTGGAGTGTTTGTTACTTTTTTTTAATTATTGGAAGAGTGTTTGTTGCTTAGCTCGGGCCATAACATCATGTCTCATTTATCTTTATTCTTTTTGCAACCAATCATTACCCTTATTATATCATATTACTCTCTCATTTTAAACTTTTTTTTATATAATTTCTTTCCATTTTTCTCTCATTTTTCCTAATTACCTGGTGAAACCTAAATTGATTGGCACATTTAATTAATAACATTAAAATCGAAGAAAATGTTTTGATAATGTCGAACAAAGGAAAATAAGTTATATTTTATAGAGATTTTTTAAGGACTTTATAATGACTTTTAAGAATAAAACAAAATTTTATTAATGATTCAATACATATATATGACACTATCATATGATGTCTATTATTATACGATTATATCAAAATTATTATGATTTCCTAGCATCTGGCTATGATATCGACTGTATAATAGTTAATTAACTAGACAATACGAAATGTATACCCAAAATAGAAAAGATGTCCATATAGAACTGCAGTGTGATCAGTAGGTTAATCATGATATCTAATTTCACTGTCGTGGATAGTTGGCCTTTAATTTTATTTGTACTATTTTTCTCAAAAGGAGGACTAAAAACCAGAAGAGTACAAGGGCAAATTAATTAGCTAGGTTGGGCATCCAAGCGGATGAAGTGCGTAGAATAGTGCGAGTGAAAGGTTTAGGCTTAAATGTTGAGTAGATTCAATGGCTTTATGCAATGTAATCCACGCGGATTTTATGCGAATTTGAGAAGAATTGGTCCATCATACTTTTTTTTTTAGATAAATATTAGCCCACCAAACTTGATAAATGAATCAAGATTACCAAGATCAATCATCTGGACGTGTATTTTAACAATCAGAAATCTCACATATCCTAGCTCTATTATTTGTTCTTTTATGAATATTATTATTTGTTCTCAAATTGGCGCTTTTAAATTTCGATATTCTGGTAATTGGATTAATTAGCATAGTATTACATCCATCATTCCTTTCTACAGGCTAGAAGAAATTGTGACAAACACCAGAAAATTAAATATATCAAAGACAAACACAAGACGTCCATCAGTATGACAAAAGGAAGTGAAGACATCAGTTCTAAGACAAGTCGATTAAGATAACAGTAAAAGAGTATAAAAACAAGACCAAGAATTCTGGTGAATCTAATGATTATGCTAATTAAAAAGCAGATGTTTGACAGATTGGAGCATGAGAGAGATTAGAGAGTGCCCCACTAGGCCTGCTACCATGGGAGGTCCAAGAAAGGAGAGCACTGATGCTGGTTTCCATGACTACAAGATATATGTGCATGCTTTTAGTTCCTCTTACAGACTTGCATCCAATCTTGATGTCTGGGATGCGTGCTTGCTAATATCCATCATTCTTGTAGCATTTCTGTGCTTTGAGTACAACCAAGTCCTGAGATATTTTAGATCCTTCAACCGAAATGAAAAACCACCAAATTATAAATTTCGAATCTCAAGGATGATTCAGTGTTATAGAGAATATGACAGTAAAAATATACATCGCCATTTATATTTAGAGATGCAACAAATTCAATTCGTAAATCCCATTTCAAAAGTAGTTATCCCCACCTAGCATTCTTCTAATGGGATTTGGCTGGCTCATGACCTCCATTTGGATCTGTTTTGGCTAATGCACATACAAGAGTCTTGTTTTAGAAAAGGACATCAATTTTCCAATAAGTTGGCAGAGGTAGCCACTAGATATCACAGAAATGTTTAAGATTTTTTTTATCAGGGGAAATGTTTAAGAATCTTGAGATTTCTTTAAAAAAATTTTAGATAATTTTCAACGCTGTGGAGAGGCATATATTGGAAAGTTGTAGGCCGTACATCTCGAATGCAGATCATCAAGACTCGTCTTTGAAGACTAGGATATGATGAGGTACCATCATTTGTACGTTGCGGCAAATTATTGATATCAACCATTTAAAAATCATGATGTTAAATGCCTTATCTCACAAGGGAAGAGAGGAACAGAGAGAGAGAGACTTGTGAAGCGTACCTTCATATCTCGTCAGATTCCCATCCGATATTTCTGCGGGGGATATGAGCTATCTTGTCCCAATCCTCACCTATATGCTCCTTGCATCGTTTTTCTAATTGAGGGCAATGTATAATCATTAGATATTTGAGATTTGTTAGGTGTTGTAATCCGGATGGTAAAGCCACCAAATTCTCACATGAATCAATTAACAGTTCCTGAAGAGAAGAAAAATTACGAATCCACTCTGGCAGAGCCGCAAAATTTTCGAGATTGAAGATGCCTAGCCTTTCCAGCATCCGCGCATGCTTTAGGCATTCTGGCAAACATGCCACCCTTGGACAATTGGAGATTCTAAGAGATCTAAGGGTGGTTAAGTGTTTTGTACCCTCTGGCAATGAACCCAGCTGCGGACAACTTTCAATGTCCAAGCTTTTCAGAGAAGTGAGTTCATGTGTCTGTTGGGATTTTAGGCTATCCCCTTTTGTGTAGATTAAACAGGAATAATTTATCTCAGACAACAAATATCACAAATAATAAATAACCAAACCCACAGAAAAAAACACACCACAATTTTACGTGGAAAACCCCTTCTTTAATAAAGGGGAAAAACCACGGGACCCAGTCCAGGCAAAACTTCCACTATAAAATAATGGGATTACAAAGCAATGTCTTCTCTAGTTAAATCTAGAGGATTTCATCATCACGATATGGATGGATTTCAACATAGAAATTAATCACGGATGGATCTCACCGAATTGAGATGACGGCAGAATTTTATCGCTTGATGGCTGAAAGAAATAACTGCCGTAGAAGCCCTGGAGGATTGAATCTCTTCTGTCGAA
This sequence comes from Annona cherimola, assembly GCA_030490835.1. NCBI lineage: Eukaryota > Viridiplantae > Streptophyta > Magnoliopsida > Magnoliales > Annonaceae > Annona > Annona cherimola. Next base: position 80,438,228 of record CM059975.1, on the reverse strand, counting down.
CCTCCTGCTGCTGCTGCCGCTGCTCTGCTGGACGGAGACTCCGAAAGCTGCCCTTTTTTTTTCTCTGGCGAGAGGGAAGAGTCGTATCGAGATCTGTATTTCTCTCTCCCTCTTATTTCTTCCCATTCCGCCGAAAGCAAAGGAGAATGAAGCCAAAGGTAGGTGAAGAAAATTGCAAATAAAGACAAAATGGGTGGGGCCCCCCACTTGACTTTACGTGGGAGGAAACCCACCTAACAGTGTCTCCCCAACGAAACTCTCCAGAGAATCACACCAATCGATGGAAAGGTCTTGAAGAGAGGTAAAGCCACCTTCTAGTCTCAACGAAGTTAGATCATTGCAGCTGTAGATCTGTAGAGTATGCAGAGCATCAAGGTTTCCAAGATTCCTTGGCAAAGATTTGAGCTTCTTGCAATATAATCTGACTGTGGAGAGACGGGTCTTGTTCTGGAATAAATCAACTGGTAGAGAGTCTACCTGAAACATTTGTAGGTCAAGAGATGAAAGAGAAGGAAAGCAGGTGGGAATTGCAGTCAACTTTGGGCATGTGCGGATGTTTAATTCCTGAAGGCGAGGGAATGCTTGTGGTTGTCTACGGTTTAATTCTACAGAGGACGACCATTCTTCAAGATTAGACATGCACATGAAAGTCAACTCCTCTAATGAAGGGAATGCCCTTTCACCATAAAAATGGCTGCCAATGCATTTTACAACATTCATTCCGTCTACATAAAGAGACTTGAGCAGCGGTAATTGCCCAAGTGAGGGGAGCTCTTTGCATCTGTTGCAACAGCCTAGGTTTAAAGAGGTCAAATTCTGAAGAACAAGAGGATTACTCATCCAATGCGGACATCGTTCGCCTCCGTAGCCTAGCACGAGCAGTCGTTTGAGATTTTTATGTGGCTTGAGACCTTCAAGAGTATGTTCACTGATACTTCTCATGCTATCATCAATATCATCTTGACTCCATGAAAATATTAAGCTTCGAAGGTTTGCTTTCTCATTCAATCTTGCTTCCGCAGCATTTTCTCTGCCCCTCACATTTTCTAGCTTCCGAAGCCGCAATTGTCCTCCAAGATTTAGTTCTTGCAGTTCTCTTATGTTGCATCCGCTCTCCTCTTCACCCACAATGAACAGTCGCAGGGTCTGAAGAAATTTTAGTTCTCCCATCTTAGGTGGCATACGAGTCCACCGAGATTGGTCATCGATATCGAGATGCCTAAGGCTAGTCATTCTCCTCATATCCCTTGGTAACTCTATGAGCCCGCGGTAATCCATGAGTCTTAATGTCTGCAGATTGTGAAGCTTGCACAATGACTCGGGTAAGCTATAACGCATCCCAAAGAAACGGAGGCAAAGATACTTTAGTTGCTTCAACCCACTGACTGAATTTACTAAAGACTCAATATCTTCTTCCCTAAGGAAAAATAACGTTACTTGTAACACACGGAGATGGGGTAAACGAATAGAAATATCAAACGAAGTAATGCTACGTAAGCGAGGTCCAAATGTCAAGAGTGTCCTCACTTTTTCTACTCTATTTAATTGTGTCAATTCTATGTAGTGGCGAGAGCTGGACACTAATGACAAATGACGACATTCATTGGGAATGCTTGTCATGTCGCCTTCTTTGACGATTGAACACACTTCACCTGAAATAGACACCGCCAGATCATGCATTAGGTCATGCATTTTGCAACTTACTATGTTTCCTTCCCCATCTTCCACGGGTTCTTGAAAGAAGGACCGCCACAATAAATTCTTGAAGAGCTCCCTACCAGTGTCTTCCATCTCTTGTCTTCCTTGAGTTGGTTGAATGAAACCTTCCCCCATCCACATCAGTATGAGTTCATGAGTGTCAATTCTATGGTCTTTCGGAAAAATCGAACAGTATGCAAAGCATTGCTTTAACTGTGGTGACAAGTTATAGTAGCTCAACCTTAAGGCAGGCAAAATTCCATTTTCTTCTTCCGGCAAATTCCAAATTTCATCGTCTTTAATGACTTCCCACTCTCTTTCACTTGTTCTGAAAAGCATCATGCTTCCAAGTGCCTTTGCTGCTAAAGGAACGCCACCACACTTCTTTACAATTTCCTTCCCAAGAGCAACAAGGTTTGGATTTTCCTCTTGTCCTGGCCCAAATGCTCGCTGCTTAAATAGCTTCCAGCAATCATCATCAGATAATTTTCTCAAATGGTATGGAGGAATAGTGCCCATAAATGAAGACACTTTTGCACTGCGGGTGGTAACAATGATTTTGCTGCCTGCTGCACCTGATTGAAGATAACTCCTTAGCCGATCCCACTTCCAGGGCTGCTCCTCCCACACATCATCCAACACAAGTAAAAACTTCCTCCCCCTCAGTTGTTGCCGAAGATGACATTGCAGTGCATCCAGTTCTTCGGAATTACACTTTTCAATAACAGGGGAATCGATAATGGCTTTTATTACCCTCTTCACGTCGAAGTCATCAGACACACAAACCCAAATTTGCACGTCAAAATGCGCCATCACCCTTGCATCGTTATAGACAAGCTGAGCAAGTGTTGTCTTGCCTATGCCTCCCATTCCTACGATAGGGATGACCGAAAGTTCCTCTTCCCTGCCCACATCAAGTAATGCTTCAACAAGGGATCTTTTTTCTCCGTCCCTTCCACTAACCTCAGACTCAATTACCCAAGAGTCAGTTTTTTCCATGACTTTAGTATCAAATATTTCTGCAGCTCCTGCAGTCAAATGGAACTTTAACCGTTCCTCAGCAATTGCAGATAGTCTTTCTCTCACACCCTTTACCTTGCGGGCTATATAAGAGGAGAATAAAACTGGGTTCGAATTTGAAACTGAAGGGCAGTTGCGCATCTTCTTTGTATGTCGATCCTGAGTCTCCAATTCCCTGCTTGAAGATTCACTTTTGAACTCGTCTAATACGTCATCCACATCATAAGCAGCATGTTTCAGCTTCGCTATCCAATCCTTCAGTGCTGTACTTTTCAGTTGCTTCTTCTCTGCGTCTCCAACTACAGCCAGTATGGCAGACAAAGTGCTTCTTAAACTTTCAATGTCTTTCTCAATGTCCTTAATTAACTCAAACTCATTTTTGATCAACGAGCCGAGTCCATCAAAACCTTTTTGTAGTAGATACGACAGAGCAGCTGTAGCCATTCTTCCTAACTCAAGAACAATCGGAATGGATAAATAAATCGATATGCCTAAATGGTCAAATCAGAAATGATCCCATGAAAATAAAAGATTGCATACTAATCTATACATGTTCCATCTAATTCTGTATTATAGTAAATGTTTATATTCCGGCCATGATTTGAACCACAAAACAATAACACAAAATTTATGCATGGGAATACATGAGTATATCAAAACTTGTGTAACATTTAATAAAATAAATCGAAGCATTAATTATTTCTCATTTATGAAATGAATGAAAGAAAATTTGCAATCAAAGGCAAGCAATATTTTGCCTTCCAACTTGTTTAATTAATTTCATCATTTTAAATTAGATTAGGATGATCGTTTTTAGCAACATTGGTAGAAGACAAGTGTTTCATTCTTACTTCTTAGTATGATCATTTAGTTTAATATGCAAGTGAATTGATGATTTTGAGATGAGAAGCGTTCTACTAGAATGGACAATGGTATAAAAAAAACACAATCGAGAGGATAATCTTTTCACAAGCTATTTATGGGGGTTTATTTATACCATTTTTAAATTTTATAAAAATTAGTGGTATGTTCCATTTTCATTTTATCAATTATTGTGTATTCAAGAAGAGAGGAAGAGAAAAGAATAAGATAAGATTTTTAATTCTCCAAAAAAAAATTTCTATTCTTAAAAATTTTTCTATTTTCAATATATAATAATCTTGTTTTTTCAATTTTCAATAACACTTTTATCATTCCCAGTATAATTTCCCATGTCCCAATACATGAAATTACTTTCTATCCGATCTCTTTTATCAATGTTGAATTCCACCATTATTATCATATTCCAAGAAAAAATTCTGCCTCTTTCTATGCACTTGTCAGATATGATTTTACATTTTTAACTACTTCACTATTTTACTTTTTTATTATCTATGTTTGTCTTAATTTTTCACATTTCTACATAAATCATCAATTTATTCTATCTTTATTTTCTTTACCTAATCATTAGCCCGATCACATCACTTGCTCTTTTACTTTTTTAAAATTATTCCATTAATCTCCATAAAAATGCTTTGTGAGCAAGAGTTGAGTTGCATACGCATAATGTTGGTAAGAAAAACTGGGTGCATCAGAATCTTTAACTCAAAAGTAAAGAACAAAGTTGAACTAATTCGGGTATAAAGGAGGTCCATTAAAAAAAAACTGATATAAAGGAACCCAAAAGCCTGCAATTTTCTCCTTTTCTAATCCATTGGGCTGAATATATCACGTTTCCTAGCGGCTAAGATTGTTGGGATGAAACATTATGAAACCGCACGATAAGCTAAGCAAACTTCCCAACGATATTACAAAGAACCTTAAGGTATAATACTTATCCTTTTATTCGATGAATCATCAGAAAGGACGATTAAGGTTTACCTGTAGTTAGGCACAAAAATTTCAGTGTTTCTTTGTTCTTATTAATCCATTAGGATGTATATATTCATTTTGCAGTCCATATAGCACATAATGGAAACGTTCCTGTTTCACCTCAAGAAAAAGGTTCAGATCTCATCTCTCCTGAAGATAATTGTGCTTAATCTATCAGAAAAACATATTATCAGAAGAAAAAAAATGAAGGATTTTGAATAAGATTGGTAAACAAAGGGATTAACCAGATTAATGGTTGCGAAATGGAGCAACCGAAACAGGCTTATGTTACACAGCAACAGAGTTTATCAGAAAACAACTATGTGCCAGGGAGTCGGTTTTCTTGCAAAATAGTACAGGCTGTAAGAAATTTTGGGCAGCAAGGTGTAGCAAAATCTTAACATGAACATACAAAAGTAAGGTACTTATTTGGTTGGAGGTAAAACTTTTTGATGAAAACTTTTCAGAATAGAAGTTGTCAAGTTGATAGAAAATGATGTGATATGATAGTGGTAATAATGAGGTGTAAAGAGAATAAAGTTAAAATAGATAGGGTAGTTGTATGGGTATTTGTGTGGAAATGATTGAAAAGTATGGTTGTTTATATAGAAAAATGTGAAAAAATAATTAAAAAATAAGATAGTCACGGTGAGTGAAAAGTTTTTGATTGAAAAGTTTTCAGTGACATGTTTTGTGCGTAACCAAACACACCCATAAAAATCCAACTGTAGGCGATGAAATACATTAATTACAGGAGATTTCATGTGAAGATGAACGGATCCATAAAAAATTATGAAATAAATTCTGTATAGATGTGAAACATACCTTGATTCAAATGTTTGAAAAGAGGTGAGTACTGAGAGTAAATTAGTAGTTCTATTTTGCAATCGTATATACAAGAAATATATTCTCATCAAATGAATTCTAGTTAGATATGAAAAATAATACCTGAATGAAAGACGTTCAGTCGTAGCTTCAGACGCGCGAGGCAGCAGGACACTGGCAGATGAAAATGGTGAGAGACTAAAAAGAGAGTCAATAAAGCAATAGTAGGTACTAGGCACTTTTTTTTTTCCCCTTTCCGCAGCGCGTGTAGAGGAAAGTGGCAGGCAGGGAACTATTTTATGCATATTTTTCTCACATTTAATAGTCTTATTTTTTTTTCATTATTATCTTTACAAGACGATTTGGTAATAGTAGTAAAGAAAGAAGGGAGAAAATCGTTAAGGAGATTTTTTTTTTTTAAAGTACTAAGGCAAAATAACATAATGAGAATATACTATATAGGGGGAATTAATGAGGTACTCGAGAATATAATTGAAATACACGGGCGAAAATAAAAAAGTAAGATATTTAGGGTGTATTTGGTAATGAATAAAACTTTTGATGAAAAGTTTTGAGGAGTAATTGTCAAATGATATGATATGATAGGGGTAATGATAAGTAATAAAGAGGATAAAGTTAAAATAGATAGGTTAGTTGTGTGGATAGTTGTGTAGAAATGAATGAAAAGTAGGGTAGTTGTATAGAAAAATGTGAAAAAATGATTAAAAAATATGATAGTGATGGAGAGTGAAAAGTTTTAGATTGAAAAGTTTTAAGTTGACATTTTTTATGGATTGCCAAACGCACCCTTAGAAGGTTAGAATGTAAAATTATTTTTTAAAAAAAGTGTACGAAAAACAATAAGAAAGCGGGTTTCCCACCAAACATTTTACCAAATGGACCTTATGTTTGTATAAAATTTTTCTCTCTTTTTCATATAATTACCTTTTTTACTTTATTCCTAATTAAGTTCATCATAACTTGTTATTCTCACATTTTTTAGTAATTTAAAACTACGAAAATGTCACTGATTTTTTTATAAAAAAAATATTTAAAAATCTCTCAAAATGGTAAAACTTGATAAATATATATATATATATCAAAAAACTTATTTACAACAAATTTTTTTATTTTTTCTTTATAGACATGTTTATCAGAGTGTATTTAATTTAGAAACTAAGTTTTACCATTTTTAGATATGTATATATGTATTTAAAATTTGTAAAGATAAGAGTATTTTAAATAGATATATACACATAGATGTTTAAAAATATCAAAAAATATATAAACATATCTAAAAATAATAAAATAAACATGTCTATGAAGAATAAACAAAAAGAAATTATTGTAAATGAGTTTTTTAAGATGAGCTAAGCAGAATATTTACTTAGCCCAGACTAACAGGATCACTCATCTATATATGTGTGTTAGGACTTAAATACACTTATATTAGTAGTTGTATATAAAAAAAAGTTCCACAAAAACTTAAAAAAATAGATTAAAGCACCTTAGTGCACCTCATCATATCCGAGTAACTCTCCCAATTTTCATCCTATACTAAAATTCTACAAATATTTATATTACCACACTGGAAAAACACGTTATCCATGCTTTGCCATATCCCACCCCACATGGCCTGGTTTTGGTTCCCAGCAGCAAGAGAGAGTACAGATGTCCAGGTGATGAAAAATCCCAGTTGTCTCTTATATGGAAACGACCGTAGGTATTTTCCTTTCACCATCATCGGTTCCCTGCCACCGCACGCAGCTGCCCTACAGCGAAGAGAATATTTCCGACCATTCTCGTTTTTATCAACTAACACGGTAATATCATGTATTTGCATTTTCCAGCGAAAAAAATTGAATAATTTGTATATATACCCACGTAATTTAACGTTAATTGCAGATATCTTCACATACCTTCACGAATTGTATATTACCCCACACGATTTCAATAAAATTGTGTATTACCCTCACGCCGTCAATTTCCATTAATATCTGACGTGATATTTTGAAAAATGATGAAAATATTCTCATCGGTAGTTTCACAAATTACATATCACCCTACATAGTTTCAGCAAAATTGCATATTACTCTCGTGAAACTATGTATACTCATGAGGATATTTTTGTCATTTTTTAAAATATCACGTCAGATTTTAACAGTAGGTAATTACGTAGGAGTAATAAACAATTTTAGTGAAACTATGTGGAGGTAATATACAACTTGTGAAATTATGTAAATATATCTATAATTAACATCAAACTATATGAGTATATATATAAATTATTAGACAATTTTACGGCATGTTTTAAACAGAAGTTTTCCGCACGGCCTCGGGGGGAAATTAAATTAATGTGTGTGCCCTGTTCTGCACGCTGCAGCGGACAGCTGCCCCCTCTCTGCTTCTCATTCGCCCCTCACCTCGGGGACAACATATGCACTATAGACACAATTTATACATCAATCCTCCACAAATTGAAACGTTTGGCAATGTAGATTTTTACAGGATTTTCAGATAAAGTGGGGAGTTAAAAAAGAAAGAAAGAATTGTACTATTGATATAAATAATGAGATAAAATTAGAATAAATAGGATGGATGAAAGAAAAAAGTGATTAAAATATAAAAATAAAGTTTAAAAATAGAGTTATTAAATTGTTAAATTATTTATGAGATAACATGTACCTTATTTATGAGATAACATTGGTTCCTTGCAGCACAAGGGAGTACCGAAAATCAAAAATCGCAGTTCGCAGAGATGTGGCCTTCGGCCTCCGGGTGTAAAAGGTTGGTTTTAATGCAAAACCAACAAACTCAATCCGATTTCCAGTAGAGTTTGGTTATGCATTTTGAAAAAAAATAAATTTTATAATCCGATTTCACAAGTGGGTTGGTTTGGGTTGGATGATTTTTAACACGACCCGACCCAATTTCATATATTAGTGTACAATATAATAAACTATTAATAAATAGTCTTACATTAGCACAAAATACATAAAAATTAACTAGACATTATTGATTTGAAGTAATATTATTTAGCACTTATATTGTTATATAAGTCATAAATTTTAAAGTATTTCTATAGAAATGATTAATTTTTATTCTTTTATATAAATTTATATTTTAAAATATATTTAATTAAGCATTTTCATTGTATTAATTTTTCGTATTCAAGAAGAGAGGAATTAGAATGGGATAAGATTTTTAATTCTCAAAAAAAAAAAACTTTTCTATTCTTACAAAGTTTTTCTATTTTCAATATATAATAATCTTACTTTTTCAATTTTTAATCACAATTTTTATCATTCCCAATATAATTTTACACATCCTAATATACGAAAATACTTTTTGTCCGATCTCTTTTATCACTGTCTAATTCCCCTAGTATTATCAGATTTCATAAAAAAATTCTGCCTCTTTTCATGCACTTCTCTGATATCATTTTACATTTTTAACTACTTCACTATTTTACTTTTTATTATCGATGTTTGTCTTAATTTTTTCACATATTTACGTAAATCAACAATTTATTCTATCTTTATTTTCTTTACTCCTAGCTAATCATTACCGTGATCACATCATATGTTCTCTCACTTTTTTAAAATTATTCCCTACCATTAATATTTTGTTAACCGACCATGAAACACACCCTTAATCTCCATAAAACCCTTTATGAGCAATAGTTGGTTGCGTAAGCATAAGGTTGGTAAGCAAAATAGATAGCGATCCCTTGCACCCGAGTGCACTTAACTTTAGTGCACTGAAGTTGAATGCACCCGGGTGCATGGGATCGCGATCCAAGCAAAACTCAGCGCATCACAGTATAACTCAAAAGCAAAAAACAAAGTTGAACAAAGCTATAACCATTCTTTCTAACTCAAAAACAATCCCAATGGATAAATAAATGTACATGCCTAAATGGTCAAATCAGAAATGATCCCATGAAACTAAAAACATTGCATACTAATGCTATAATTGTTCCGTCTAATTTTGTATTATATTCAATATTTATGTTAGGCCGTGCTTTCAACCACAAAACAATGACTTAAAATTTACGCATAGTAATACATGCATATGCCAAAAATTTTGTAGAATTTAATAAAATAAATTGAAGCATTCATTATTTCTCATTTACGAAATGAATGAAAGAAAATTTGCAATCAAAGGCAAGCAATATTTTGCCTTCGAGCTTAATTTCATCACTTCAAATTAAATTAGGATAATCGTTTTTAGTAGCATTACTAGAAGGCAAATATTCTCATTCTTACTTCTTAGTTTGATTATCTAGTTTGATATAAGTGAACTGATGATTTTGAGATGAGAAGGTTATACTAGAATGTAAAATGGTATAAGAAAAAATACAATCCAGAGGGTATCTTTGCACAAGCCGTTTATGAGAGTTTATTTATACCATTTTTAAATTTATAACAATTAGTGGTATATTAGATGTGCAAGGTAAATTAATCAGGTTCAAGGGTCAACTTAGTAATTGACAAAAAATGTGGGGAAATTTTATGTAATTTTGGAAAAATGATAGAATAATTTGAGATGATAAAAGCAATAATTAGAAGTAAAAAGAATAAAGATAAAATAGATAGTATAGTTAGGGGTGGAATTGGGGCAGGTTGACTTGTAACCCGGCTTTGACCCAATTCATTTTTGATCGGATAAAACCAATGATTTTTTTGACCCAATCTAGGGATATGTTAAAAATTTTGACCCAAATTCAAAAATAAGATCGAATTGGGCCAACCATGTCCCGACCTAAAGAGTCCTGAGTCGCCCCATGTATATTAATTTATTAAAAATTATAAGCCTATTTTTAAATTTTATTATTATTTTCTTTCAAAATTTTCATATTTTTTATAGTTAACTTTACAAGAATCCATTTACCCAAAAAATGATATAAGAATTAATAAAAGAAATTTGCATATATATAATTCTTACATATAATTGTATATTAACCTATTTTAAAATGAATTTTCGCAAATATGTATACAACATTTGACGAATATTGCATCTGTGTCCCTAAATTTGCCAATTTTGGAAATATGGCTAAAAAGTTTATATAAATTTGAAAAAGTGTCCCTTCCGTTAGGGCGCCATTAAAATTTTATGAAATGACGCTAATGCCCTTTAAGTCAAGTGATAAACATAATGTTTGCAAATATTTTAAGTATATTTGAAAAAAATCTAAAATAATAATATATAAAAATATATAAAAATAGCAACCATGTATACAATATTTGAAAAATTATAAGTGTATCACTTGACTTAAAAGATATTATTGTCATTTTATAAAAAATTCTAATGACATCCTAATGGAAGAGACAAACTTGCAAATTCATGTAAACTCTATGGGCACATTTGCAATATTGGCAAATTTAGGGACATAGATGCACTATTGGCCAGACTTTGTAGGTATATTTGAAAAAATCCCTTTAATAAATTTATACTATATTTTCTCATATTTTATTTTAGTAACGATGTGTTTTTTAATAATTACTAAAATATTGTACCATGTAACATCTTAGTACAGATGTATTTTTATGTTTGATATGTATATAAATTCTTAAAATCATCTTATTTGACCCGCATTTTTTACCCAATTTGATGTCCCAAAATCAGTCCGATACCAATCCAAAGTTTGTCTCAGGACCTATTTTAAAAAAATGAGGGTCAAATGACTTTGTCCCGACACAGTATAAAAATAGGGTAAAACTGAATTTTTTTAAAAAATAAGGTCATGGTTGAGCATACCCTGACCCAATACAGTTAGCTCCGATTCCCACACTTAAGTATAGTTGCATAAAAAATATAAAAAAAGATACAGCTAAATATAAAAGTAACGATACAAAAGTAAGTTAAATAGATATTTCAAATGTTAAAGCACATAAAAAAGCTATATGTGTAGTGAAATTGTTCTCCCAAATGCCAAATGAATCCAAATGCATTAAAAATACTTTTTTTAATAAATCAAAATCTACAAACTTATATTTATTCTAAGGATTCTTAATGAATTAAACAGTAAAATTGATTAATTATCACTTATCGAAAATCAATTACTTATGTGAATTTTTATTAAACTTTTTAATAGACCCTCATAGTTTCATTAATATTATCTAATTTATAAACTGGGTTAAACTAACTAAATTTTATAGCCCTGAGTTTTGATAATTGAAAAGAAAAGTAATTATAAAGAGTGAAAAGTTTGAGGTGAAAAATTTTACTTATTATCAAACACCCCTTAAAATTATTTCCTACCATTAACATTTTGTTAACTGATTATGAAACACCCTTAGCATTAATCTCCATACAATGCTTTGTGAGCTAGAGTTGAGTTGCATACGCATAATGTTGGTAAGTAGAACTCGGTGCATCAGAATCTTAACTCAAAAATACAGAACAAAGTTGAACTAAATCTGATATAAAGAGGTCCATCAAAAAAAATTTTGACATAAAGGAACCTAAAAGCCTGGAATTTTCTCCTTTGCTAATTCATTGGGCAGAATATATCACGTTTCCTAGAAGCTAAGACCATCGGTTTCATTATGAAACTGCACAAGAAGTTGAGCAAACTTGCCAAGGATATTACAAAGAACCTCAATACTTATCCTTTTATTGGATGAATTATCAGAAAGGACGGTTACGGTTTACCTGTAGTTAGGCACAAAAATTTCAGTGTTTCTTTGTCCTTATTAATCCATTAGGATGAATATATTCATTTTGCAGTCCATAGAGCACATAATTGATACGTTCCTATTTCACCTCAAGAAAAAGGTTCAGATCTCATGTCTGTTGAAGTTAATGGTGTTTAATCTATCGGACAAACATATTATCAGAAGAAAAAAAAATGAAGGATTTTGAATAAGATTGGTAAACAAAGGGATTAACTAGATTAATGATCACGAAATAGAGCAACTGAAACAGGCTTATGTTACACAGCAAAAGAGTTTATCAGAAAACAACTGTGCCAGGTAATCGGTTTTCCATGCAAAATACCACTGGCTGTAAGAAATTTTGGGCAATCTTAACATGAACATAAAAAAGTAAGGTACATGGAATCCAACTGTAGTCGATGAATTACATTTATTACAGGGTATTTCCCGTGAAGATGAACGGGTCCATAAAGAATTATCAAGTAAATTCTACATAGATGTGAAACATGCCTTGATTCAAATATTTCAAAAGAGGTGAGTACTGAGAGTAAATTAGTAGTACAATTTTGCAATCATATATACAAGAAATATATTATCATCAAATGAATTCTAGTTAGATATGAAAAATAATACCTGAATGAAAGATGTTCAGTAGTAGTTTCAGACGGTGCAGCAGAAAATCGGCAGATGAAGATGGAGAAAGACTAAATAGAGAGTCGGTCAACAAAGGAAAAGAGGTATGAGGCACTTTTTTTCATTAGGCAGCGCGTGAAGAGGAAAGTGGCAGACAGGAAACTTTCTTACGCATATTTTTTTTCACTTCTAATTGTTTTATCAAAAAAAAAAAAAAAAAAATTGTCTTATTTTTTTCATTTTTAAAAGTACTAAAGCTATATAATATAATGGGAATGAAGGCGAATTAATAAGGTACTGGGAGAAAATAATTGAAATGTGGAGCCAAAAATAAATAAAAAGAGAAAGATGGTTAGAATGTAAAATATATTTTTTTAACCAAAAAATTAAGAAAGCTGGTTTCCCACCAGACAGCTTACCAGTTTACCAAATGGACATTATACTTCGATAAATTTTTTTCACACTTTTTTCTGTAATTATCTTCTTCTTTTTACTTTTTTCCTATTTATTTTCGTCATAACTTGCTACTCTCAGTTAAAAAAAAAAAAATCATTTTCACTTTCATAATCCGTTGTCACTGTCAGTCTAGAGGTAAAGAAAGCAGGCACTGCCTACGAAATAGCCTTTTTGACCAACACCCTTCCTTATTCATTGTCTCGCTCCACGGAAATTTCAAAGAAGCTATTGTTCCTTGAATCCTTGTCCTTGCATCAATGATGTAATTTCGTGCATGTAGAGAAAAATTTTCCTCCAGATGCATGACTTTCTTGTGATGTTTCGTCGCAGCAGATGCGCGCATTTCTTGGGTCACCTACTGGTTTTCGTGTACGAAATGTATTGCATGTGACAGACACAAACATACAAGATATTTATTCTACGTGCTTTTGGTATTTAAGAAAATTTTTTAAAGAAAAGTTTGGTAAAAGAGTTAATTTAAAATATATATACTATATTTTCCTTTAATTATAAATATATTTACTAAGTTTGAAAACTTTCATATATATCCAACAAGTATGAGTGAAATTTCAAATATACTCATTATGATATTTATAAACGTTTAATAATTTTAAAATCTCAAAATACCTCCAATTAATATAACATTTATTATGATTTATGAAATATCTAGACCGTTAAAACTCATTCTATCTAATTTTTCTCTCACATTAAATGTGTTTTAATTATCCTAATTTTCTAAAGAAGACTGTTCCCCATTTCCAGGTCTTTAAAATTGAGTCCTTTAATTAGAATTTCATTATTCCTGTTCAAACTCAGTTTATGATCTGACATGGTTCTTTGTTACTGGAGCAGAGCAGAAGGCAAGCAAAGCCAATGCATACACATCCAAATTGAATGGAACCCCCAAAAACACAAAGAATAATTTGAAAACAGAACTCCTAATCTGATCCAAAGGCCAGATCATTTTAAGAAAATCAGGATATCATCCACGCTCATCGCTAAAAATCATTCGTCTATGTAAGAGGTGAGGAGATGGGATGGCAGTGAGAATAGAAATGAAGAGATTAATGCAATCCAATGTGTCCACCTTCAAATCCAGCTACAAGGCTCTATTCTTGGTTGGGGCCCATTCATCAAAGAAGAGGTGGGGTAGTGGCTGCTGCTAATGTGCCTCTCAATGTGTCATTGCCTTGCATTCCTTTATCACCCTCCGAATCAACTCCATCTCCACAGCAACATCGTCCTCCCAATCAACTCCCTCACCAACGCGTCGATGCAGCCATGAAAATATGTGGGCCGGAGAGGTGGGCTTAGTTGGCGCTGATGGTTCGCCACCATCACGAAGTGATCCAGATGCTCTCCATTCGAGGCTTTGCCACGTGCCTACACCATGCAAACCCACACGTACACATTCGTTAGCACGAACGGTGAGAATCGACAGTGGCTCATAAGTCATAACTGAGCTCAGAGAGCCACCTGCAGCAAAAGAACAGGGTAAGGGATTGAGGTGTACTGGGAGATCTTGGGCATAAGAGGATGGAATTCAACGACCTAGCGACGGCTGTAGTTGACCACATGATCTAAGTCGAAGTAAGTAAGACCACGTGATGGTAAGTCGAACGAAGTCAACTTCGATGAAGAGATCTCATGGCGGCCAGTTTCGGAGTTATGGGTGAGAATTCCTGCGAATGGGTAGTATATCTTCAGTGCGAGGCAGAAAGCACTTGAGTTTACAAAGAAGAGCGATGGTGCCTGTGTTTCTGTTTGGAAGTTGATAAAAGAAGAGGCGTTAGATGAATGGGGCCTACAACCATATGACGTCGTCGAAGGTGATCGGAAGAACAATAGGCAGACTGGAGGTCGGCAAGGCAAAAACCTTGCAACTTTCCACCATTGGCTTGGAATTCCATCGTCGACACAATCACGGCGTAATTGAAGAATGTATCATTAATGGTTGACATTGACATGTGTGGGATGGAGGATTGTCGCATTTGCTAACGACAAAATAGGGTTATTTTTATCATTTCTAAAAATTTCAGACCATATATTAACCATAACAGACGAGAAAGTGGGCTCATCAAGGTTATCTGCAATTTCTGTGAAACTACATATGGATAATATGTAATTAGTAAAACTACGTGGTATAACTGCAATTTTGGTCAACCTATGTAAGTATATATGTAAATTTCCCATTTAGAAATGTATACAAATTATATTGATATATTTACATAACTAAACTATAAGTAGTTAGTTTCTAAAATTACAAAAAAATATATTCACATGGTTTATATATTTGCAAACATACTTGTTCCATGACTTTAATGTGATGTCATCATGATGGCATGCATATATTTCTAATTATAATCAAACTATTTAGAAGTAATTTGCAATTCTTAAAATTATATGGATATATTTAAAAATTACCCTAATGTCTCTTAAGAAAAATCTGCAAATGCTAAGCGACACCAAATGAGGCCTACACAAATTACCAATCCCAAGTATCATGTACCGTGGAGGCGGCCACCGAAATGCGTCATCGATCTACATGGTATATCATGGGGGTAGCCATTGAAATGTGTTATCCATCTACCAATAAAGGCCCAAGTTTAATGAATGAATAATTAAAAGTTGTACTCTTTTCACACTCCTTTTCAATAAAATGGGTGGTGTGATTTTTCAATGAGACACCAAATTTATCTCATAGGCTCTCGTATCCTAGATATCTGAAGGACAATGCATAAATTAACATCTTAAAAATGATGGGAGTTATATTAAATTATGAGAACTTATGCATTGTATCTAAGATATTGATGATTAATGCAAATTTTAATTTATGCATTGTATCTATCATCATTTGTTTAGCTATGAGTCAAGTTTTATCTAGATCAAATTCGTATATCGACCACGGTTGCTCAAAAATAGATATATTCTTATGTAAGTTAGTAAAAATATTTTATTCCTTTATAGAATCTTTTATCCACAAGTAGTATGTTCAAAATACTACTTAAAAATTAACATTTAATACTAAATCATTTCATTATATTTATTTTACACATTTATATTTTATAGATGAACCCATATATAATAATACTAAACAAATAAAAGAATTTTCATAATAATATAAATATAGCCCAAAAGACTATCAAACTTCCTCTGATTCAAATTACCATTCTCTAAACATGATGAATAGTTCAAATCAAGCCCTATTAAATATAATAAATCAAGTTAAAGATCCTCAGCAGAGAGCTGAACTATTAAATAAATTTCTACGTATATCAAATACTCCTGAACCTTTAACACTCCCAGAGTCTTCATCTATAATGAATCTAATAAAAAATCAAAGAAGATATAAAACATGTTCCAAAACCTAATTCGACAATTGAATTATCTCAAGAAATTATATAGAAAATTCTAAAAATAATAAATATGTCAGTCATATGGACAATTGTTCATAAATAATTAAAAAGTATAATAATTTTATTGAAATATGTAAAAAATTATTAAAAATAGGGTTATTATTGTATAGATTGAAAAGTTTTAAATGAAAATTCTTAGAGTTTCTTTGGAAAGTGATAAAATTTTAATGAAAATTTTTTTTATGAAAACTTTTTGAGATGAGAAAAAATGATATAATATGATAAATGTAGCAATAAATAGTCAAAATAATATATTTAAAATAAATACATTAGTTATATGGGTAATTGTGTGAAAATAATTGAAAAATAGGATATTATATAAGAAAAATAAATAAATAAATAAAAATATGATAACTTTGAATAGTGAAAATTTGTATAATAAATATCAAATATGCCCTTAATTTTGAAAACAACTCTCAATAAAAGAAAAACAATCGCTCTTCTAAAGATCTAGATGGTTTAGTTATCCAACAACCCTATAAAAAATCAAGCTATAAAGATACTCCAGTATATTTAAAAGATTTATCACAAATTATAGAACAGAATAATTTTACCAATTATAAATTAATAAGTATTGAAAAACAATTAAAAACAGAAACACATAAAGAAAAACAAAAGAGTTTATAATTTTATAAAAAGCCATTAGAAGTATCCTTTAAAGAATTATCTTTAGAAGATAAAAAGGATGAGATGTCTTCAATGATGTCTCAACCACCTTCTAGTTTAGGAGACATTAAGAAAAAGATTAATCAATTAAAAAATAAATCTCAAACAAAGAATTATATCCAAACTATTACCGAAAATCTCCCAAATAATTTAAACAAATTAACTATGGGAAGAAATTATTATCATAAGCCTTCACCAATGGATCAGCAGTTTGAAGAAGATAGGCCCACAACACAAAATTGTTTTAATATGAATTTTATGTATAAATGGAGTATAGACGGAGCTTCAGAATATCAAATCTGGAATACTACCAATAGTATGATTATGTATGCTACAATGCTTAAATGTCTTAAAAAAATCTCAAAAGGTGAAGCTATAATCTGTATTGCTTGGGGCTTTACCGGTCAGCTAAAAGCGTGGTGGGATAACCCATGACGAACAAATGAATATAATCAATGATTCAGACCCTGTTAACACTCTCGTCAGTACTATCCTATATCAATTCTTAGGAACTATTGAGGATTACCAATCAGTTATAAGAAAAAGATTATTAAAATTAAGATGTAAAAAGATAGTAAAGTATAGATGGTATTTCGTCTTCTGCGGATTACAAGGGATTATAAATCCAGAGCGCCGAAAGGGAGATGACGTGTCCTTGGATAGGTGGAGTCGTATAGCATCTGCTTTTGGAAAAGATAAGATTCCGCAGCTTTAACCTTGCTTTTATAAAATCTTTATCTTTACATCTTGTCAAGGATCTTGTCAAGGAGAGAGAGAGGTGGAAGAGACATCCATGTCGTCATCTTCCAGCTGGCTGTCGAAGAGAAATTCGAACGCCTTTTGCTTTTGCTCTTTGCCAGATAAGTTCAGAAAATTTCTCTTTACCATAAGGAGAGCATTTTTGAATGCATCTCAGGTCTCTTCAGAGGTCGTCAAGTCTTGAAGGGTTATAAAATGCCTGGGAGAGGAACAAAGTCCTGCAACTTGAGATGCTCTTTTTTCAGCTCTCTTCTTTTTCCAGATCTCAGAATTGAGTATAAATTCAATGTCAAATTTGAGCCATGATTTTAAACAAGAAGAATAGGTAATATAAGAGGTGTCAAAATCTATATAGAATGAGAAATCTCATCGAACAATCCATGGAATTGATTCTTGAATTATAAAGTTATTTAATTTATAAGAGTCTGATATATCAAAAGATATATGGGGGAGAAGGCTTTCTGGAAGAATTATTTTTTCAAATCCCCAGAGATCCTAAAATTTTTCGAAAAACCAAACTGGAATCTCTTGAGACGGGTTTATAAGATTAAATCGAATCCACTAAGAATGAGAAAAACATATATTTTGTCTTAAAAATATTTTTTCCCATGCTTCTTGGTAGTCCCAAAAATTATACTTAGGATAAGTATAGAAATTACTTGGAATTTCTGGAAAGGGAATATAAGTGTTTGGATTACTGACTGGCCAGTTATCCAATGATAAGATTCTTTGAATAAATGCCTTTGAGTATATAATTATGTCACTGTCCTTCTTTTTTATATGCTCAAGGATTATAGAATTGGTATGTAATAAGATTCTTTCATAAAACTCAATATATTTTGTTGGAGCATGAGGGATGAACCACTCAAATTTAGGAAGATACTTCTGATATATTTGTCGAACAGTTTCTCTCATGGTTTTATTTTCTCTATCACTAGAAGAGAAAAAATATACATCTGGAAGGTTTTTCTTGCAAAATTCAAAGTCTGATTTTTTAAGATATATAAAAATCTGATCATTGTACTTCTCAAAATTATAATTTTTTGGAGATGGAATTTCCGTAGGAGCGGAGCTAGATGAAGCCATCACTTTCTTCCCTGCAAAAATTTTCTAGATAGAAAGTTAGGAAGAGAATTATTTTTGCCATTAATATATTCAATTTCAAAATCAAACTGAGCTAAAGTGGCCTGCCATCTACCAAATATATGTTTTGAAACTTCATTTTTTACATCCTTTTCTATAATATGCTTTACAGCTTTACAGTCGACTCTTAAAAGAATGGTTTGTTTATAATGTTGCTTTGAAATTTTGTGATACATAAAACTATAGCTAACATTTCCTTTTTTATAGTTGGGTACTTTTTTCTAGTCTCATTCCACAGACCAGAGATGAAACGGACTAATTGTTCTTTATTTTCTTTCGTTTTTTGTTTTAAGATTCCACCATATCCTTTGTCTGAGGCATTAGTTTCGACTATTTTAAATAGTTCAAGGTCTGTAAGATGAAGGCATGGAAGATATTTTACCTTTCGTTTTATATTTTGGACTGCCTGAGTATGTTCTTGCATCTATGGAGGAGATTTTTTCTTAGTCTTTGTAATAAGATTCCTCTATCGAAGGCTAATTTCTCGTAAAACTCTGAAACATAATTTAAACATCCGAGAAATCTTTGCAACTGAGTTTTATCCTTTATTTCATCTGGGAATTTTTTTGCAAAAATTATAGCTCTATTGATGGGTTGAATTATTTTATTTTTTATAGAGAATCCTAGAAAGGTTATTTCTATTTGAAATAATTTTAATTTTCTTTCTGATAAAACCAAACCATTTTGATGAATAATATTTTTGAACATTTTTAGATGATGACAATGTTGTTGTATAGAATCAGAAAATATTAAGATATCATCTATATAAACTATAATGAATTCACTGAATTTATAAAAGATATCATTCATTATATTTTGAAATTCTGATGGTGCGTTTTTTAATCCAAATGGCATAACATTCCATTCGTAGTGTCCAAATGGAACATTAAAAGTAGTTTTATACTTATCTTCTTCGGCAATTTGGATTTGCCAATATCCGAATTTTAAATCAAAATTTGAAAATAATTTAGCTTTTATAATTCTATTTAATAAATCCTTTTTATTAGGTAATGGATATTGTATTTATTTCAATACTTTATTAAGGGGTTTATAATTTATGACTAATCGAGGAGTCTCTCTTTCAATTTCTGCAGTATTATTGACATAAAAAGCTGAGCAACTCCAGGGAGATTTACTGGGTCTGATTAATTTTTTATCCAACAAAATTTTTATTTCTTTTTTACAAAATTCTAATAAGTCTGAACTTAGATAAATAAGTGTATGAAGAAAAAACCTAAAAAATATTGTAGATGAGTTTTCTAAGGTGAGCTAGGCGAAGCATTTGCTTAACCCAAGCTAATGGGATCACTCCTCATATTCAATTGAGAAACTAATAACATAATTTTCTTTTCCATTGATATTTACTAGTAGATTATAAATTTGTAAAAAATATTTAGTTTATTAATTTATTTTAAATAATATATTAATATCGATTTTAATTTCATTTATGAATGCAGTTAAATATAACATCAATAAATATAAAAGTTCTTATTAAGGAAGTTACACTTTGATGAAGTACACAAGTCATAAAACTCAATAATATGAGAATTTTTATTTGTCGTTTCTTTTTTATATTGGTGATTTTTCATACTTAAAGCTAACCATCATGCTATCTTTTGGACTAAAAACTAAACTAAAAAAAAATCATGATCCATTTTTATAAAAAAAAATTATACTTCTATTCAAAAAAAATTATACTTCTATTTTATTAGTTCGTAAATTCAATATAATAAATTTTTGAGATATAAAAAATCAACTAAATCATGGATTTTCTTAATCGAATATAAATACCCTTTTGATACTTATTTGGAAACCAACGATAAAATTGACTTGTTAATCTCTATTTACACTTAGGAACGATGGTATAGGATTACTTGTAGTTATAGGAAGTGATTATTTTATGTAAGTGAATAATATGATGATTAATTTTAATATATAGTAAAAAACAAATTGTAAAAGGAGCAGTAAATATAAAATTCTTTTTTTTATTATTCAAAAATGGAATCATACTTTACTATATCTGGTCTTCTTTATCAAATTATTACAAATCAAGCCTTTAAGAACCTTTACAAATGAATCGCATAAATCTTTATAACTTTTCTTTATAATATGAAGTTTGTTAGTAAAGCTCATTGTATGGGAGACTACTATTTCTACACGGGAAGACTTTTGCTCCCACACCATCCCTCATCGCTTACATCCACCCAGGTGCATTTAAATTTTTTTTTAAATTTTTTTACATCAATATTAATTTAAGTGTATTTAATATGTACATCATTTTTTTTGTTATTTTTGAATATTTTTATTTTTTAAAATTAATGGCATTTTTTAGTAATTTAAAATTATGAAAATGACACTAGTTTTAAAAAATTCAAAAAAATCTAAAAATCTCTAAAAATGATAAAAATTAATACATACATTAAATATACTTAAGTTAATAGTTGTGTAAAAAAATTTCAAAAAAAATTTAAACAGAGAATTTTTCACCTGGGCACATCGAAGCTAAGTGCACCCTGGTGCATGAAATAATGGCCCCATGGGTCAACTGAGATTCAAATCGCTGAGGGCATGCCCAATGCCTATGCTCAGTTGGTTAGTAAATACAGAATTTTAATCTTAGAGTGTGTTTGTGAATGAATAAAATTTTTAGTGACAAATTTTGAAGAGAAAAAATTGTCAAATGATGTGATATGATAGGGGTAATGATGAGGAGTAAAGAAAATAAAGTTAAAATATATAGGTTAGTTGTAAAGGTAATTATGTAGAAATGATTGAAAAGTAGAGTAGTTGTACAGGAAAATGTAAAAAAATGATTAAAAAATATGGTAGTTGTGGAGAATAAAATGTTTTAGATGGAAAAATTTTAACTTCACATTTTATACTCATTGCCAAATACACCATTAATGAAGATGTATGAGATGACTATGTTCTTCGCCTTCGGGCATTTTCCCCCCCTTCTTCTACCCAACACATTTAATGTTGTGGTAGACAAGTAATTGCTTTGTGTTAACAGATCTCTAAGGGGATGGGATGAAATCCTATGCACCCAAGTTTTAATTTTTTTTGAAACTTTTTTTACAAATTGTTAATGTAAGTGTATTTAGCATGTATATCAATTTTTATTATTTTTAGATATTTTTAGATATTTTTAAAAATCCAAAAAAAATAAAAAAAACTGAAAATGGTAAAAATTAATACACATGTTAAATATACTTAGATTAATAGTTGTGAAAAAAGTTTCAAAAAAATTTAAAAAATAAGTTTATATGCCCGGGTGCACAGGATTTCATCCCCTGAGGAGATGTATGGTAAATGGGACGAATGAGACACCGCAGAATTTATGGTACGTCAGCTACACATGTATGGCTTTCTGTTTTTCAGCATTCTATTTCTATATTTCAATCATTTTTTCTTACAATTACCCTTAAACAACCTTATTTATTCTAACTTTACTCATATTATTTCATTTTAATCACACGATTTTTAAAATATTCTTTTTTTCTTCTCACAAATTTTCACAATATCAAACATCCCTTAACTTTCCTTCGCATAGATTGATGCATTTAATGTTACATCAGCGGCTCTTTTAAAGGTGAGGAATATGATGGACAAGATTAAAACGCCGCAAGTTATCCAATGTGCTACTAGCCAACTCTTCTTTTACAAGATGTGAAATTCTAACTATTTAATTATCTTATTTGTTCATTGTTATCTTTAAGGTATTATTTGGTAATAAAAGTAGGGAAAGAAGGGAGAAAATAGATTAAAGAAATATTTTTAAAAGTATCAAATTAATATTACACAATAGGGATAAAGGGGGAATAAATAAAGTACTACGAAAAATAATTAAAATATAAGAGTAAAAATAAAAAAATAAGATAATTAAATAGTTAAGATATAAAATTATTTTTAGAAAAGTGTGTACGATGAGGTAGAAAAGTGGAGTTCCCACCTACACTGGTTACCAAAAGAACCTATATTTCAACCATTTTTAGTATTTTTTCATACAATTACCATATTTATTTTTACTCTATTCTCCCTTTGTACATTTCATACCTTGTTACTCTTGCTTTCAAAAAAAGTTATTTCCACATTCCTAATAGAAGTAATGGTGGGAAATAAAGAAATAAAATTAAAATAGACAAAATAATTATATAAAAAATTAAGAAAAATAATTGAAAGGTAAGATAATTGTGTAGAAAAATGTGAAAAAGTAATTAGAAAAATAAGGTACTTACAGAGGGACTAAATGTTTAGATAATTTTTTTTTTGTGAATAACAAAATGCACCCGAATTTGCTTTTTTCTTACGTACTTTAAAATCTCTTCTTACCTTTATGAGAGTGTTATGCTCTGGTGAAGCCAAGATTTTCCCGGATTGGGCCTACGCTCGCGATAAAATAAAAATCAAGTAATCACATTTTTTTAAAATCTTTTGTTTTATTATGACATCAAATCCCCTCCCCTCCTCTGCACAAGAAGATCTGAGATTCTGGAAGTTTGAGCCTCATGGTGGCTACACTGTTAAATCCGCCTATAGGGTGCTTCTCTCGGGATATGGTTCCTCCCCCAATCCTCCATATACAAGGAAATTTGGCGAACAAAGCTCCCATCCAAAATCATCATCTTCGGCTGGAGACTATTCTTGGATGGACTCCCGACGCTTCGCAACCTGCGGAACAGGGGCATTGATGTCGATCCCGTGTGCCTTTTTTGCAGAGCGGGTATTGTAGATACCAACCATCTATTCTCTGAATGTGTTCTCATCAGGGGAATTTGTTTGAGGGCCGCCAGACACCTGTCTTCGCCTGCCACTGTTAAGGAGATCATCACTTCCCTGGCGATGCGCCACAAGCCAAATGACCCGCTTTCTTCATACTATGCTATTGGAGGATCTGGTACCTGCGAAATTCTCTAAGGGTTGAGGGGACCCAACCGGACCTTTCCAAAATTTTCGATTGGTGCAAGGAATATATGGAGTAACATCGTAGGGTTGCCCCCTCACTCTTGGGGGCGCGATTGATCGAATTCTGGTTCCCAGATGGACCAAACTACCGGAAGGATCTCTCAAAATAAATGTTGATGCCCAGATTATTGATCGGACTTCGTCAATGGGTTTTGCCGCGGTTATCCAGGATTCCAGAGGCTCCTTCATTGCGGCTAAAGGTTGGAAACAATGTGGCTCGATGGAACCTTTACTCATGGAGGCACATGCCTGTCTCTTAGGAGTAAGATGTGGTCTCAAGCTCAACCTGAAAAATTTCCAAATTGAATCAGACTCCCTTCTCCTTGTCCACTTCCTCTCTTTGGAGGGTCCCATCGCTTCCCCGGCTGGTTTGGTGATTGATGAAATAAAGGCTATCATCCAATCTTCCAATATCATCTCGGTGCATCATGTTCTTAGGCAAGGGAATACTGTAGCACATGCTTTGGCTAATTTTGTTTCTGTTTTTGTTATGGATCAACAGGTGTGGTGGGACAATCCCCCTCATGTAATACACGAGAAAATCTATACAGATAATTTTTTAGCAATGAATTGCTCGGATCACCTTATCCAATCTCTCTTCCAAATTGATAGGGAGTGGGGATAAAGTTTTCCTTCTCATAAAAAAAATCATTTCAATCATAGCCTCAGGAGGGATATACTTGCTCAAATATATACAATTATATATAAATTATGAAAAATATTTAGCTTATTCGTATATGTATTAATATGTCATGATAATTGCCTAACGAGCTCTCGTTTGGTCAGATCTACGAAACATTTCGAGGATAAATGAGCTGGATGTGTAATATCTAATGTCAAAAGATATATAGTGTGCAACACTAATAAAAAAACATATCATGATAATTTATATAATTGTTCATCCATGTAGAAAAATATTTTAGATGTAATAGATATTATTTTAATAGCTAAGAGAATGAATTATAAAAATATGAATGAAAGTAAAGGTCAAAAGTTTCCAATAAAAAACTTTTCACTCCTCATAACTATCTTATTTTTAATTATTCTTCATATATTTCTATATAATTACCATACTTTTTAATAATTTCTACACGTATACTCACATAACTAACATGTCTATTTTAACATTATTCTCTCTACTTCTCATCATTAACTCTTCATGTCACATTATTTTCTTACATTTTAAAATTTTGCACCAAAAACTTCTCATATAAAAGTTTTATTATCCCAAATACACTCTTAGTTTTTCTTCAACAATAAGGCAACAGAAACCATATGCCATACCCCACGTAGGTGGGAAATGCATTATCCAATATATTAATTTTTTTATATGAATGAAGACTATCACTGCAACCCAGAGTCAAAATTGGGACCTCATTTATGCATACACAAATGTCTAACTAACAGCTTAGTTATGCCTTAGGTGACATCCAACATATTATTCAATTTGTCAACTGTAAATACCCATAAAAAATGTATTATTCAATTTCCCATCATTGTTTCTATTTTCACTTGTAATAATTTTAATGAAAAAAAGGCAAATTTCTTACATCTTAGCTTTATTCACTTAACATTATCACTAATATCATCTATTTACATTATGGTTGGAATTTATTTTTAGTGTGAAAAGTTTATCAAAATTTTCTAGGTAACCTTACCATACGAGGATAAGGCAATATTTGCAAGCTTTTTGGCATTAAAGGAATGGTGGGAATGAAATAGGATGCATATTTTTCAATTTTTTCTCATCTTTTGCTAAGATTTTATAGTTTGACTACCGGACTACTCTATTTTTTCATTTTCTCTCATATTATAATCATTTTGAATATTTTTGCATGCAATTACTCTATTTATTTTTATTTTATCCCTATCATATGTATCATTTTCTTACTTTTGAAAATACATTAATCGTCTTGGGCAAGAAACTCCACCAAAAGACAACGGCCAACAATTCTAGCTATTTCCTAAAATTTCTGCATATAAGTGTTTAATTTTTGAGCTAGAAATTAAGGTGTTAATGGATTTGGTAGAACACATTAAAACCTAAACTTAATTATAATCTTAATCCATTTAAAAATTTTCGACCTTAACCCATTTATTAATCTATTTAAAAACTTCAATCTTAATCTATTTACAACCTATTTAATAAATGGGTGACACAGGGAACAAACTTCAATTTTAATGATTGTATGCATGTGTGTATAAAAGGACTGTCCGTTATTTTGTTTCTATCTGCCTTTTTGCTCGTTTTTCTTGAATTCTAAGAATCCGAAAATGTTCTCTCTGACAAGAGTAACCCTACTTTGATCGACCCCAAGCGACCAGAGGGGATTGAATTTTAGATGTGAGTTTGTCCAGCACAAGCAAATTCATATCAACGGGTTAGCGGATTATTAACTGGTTGTGTATAAATGTTAGAAATAAGTCAAAACCACACTAATTTAAATTTGAGTGTCTGTTACTTATAACTTTCAAAGTGAATTTATCTCTACTGACAAGATACATAACAGGGCAAAATCTTCATCGAGAAAATGATGTATATTCGACACCCCAATATAAAGATGGACAACAAATCAACAAGACTGAGAAAAAGAGAAGAATAGTAACTTGGCAAGATAGAGGGAGAGAGAGGGGTGTTTGGGGGGTGGGGGAGGGCTGGGACGGGACATGGAGAAAGATGAAAAGAGAAATGATCTGGCATGGAAAGAATGAGATAGAAAGAGAGAGAGGAGAGAAAAAGGTAGAAATAGGTAAAGAAGTGGAGAAGGTGACAATCGAAAATGGAGAGAGAGAGAGAGAGAGAGAGAGAGAGAGAGAGAGAATATTATTGACATCATTCATAGGAGGTAATAGGGACGGCAACGCTGTAGCACAATAGCAAGAAAAAAGTTATAAAATTATATACAAAGGGAAGAAAATAGGTAGTTTCATAATTTATTGGGATATTATGCTCACGTCTATGACTTTTTACATAAATATCTATTAGCTGCATATTAAAATTTTTAATTATTGATATGTATATATATGAATTTATAAATAAATAATTTTTAGTATCTTTATGTTATTTCAAGCAAAAAATATTCATTTTTAAAAGTTAGACTTAAATTATGGCAACAACGTAAGTACCTTTATAAAAGACGTAATAAGTCTGCTGCATTAATAATCATATGCCATTTAAAACTAGTTCAAAATATGCAAATTTATAAAATTTACTTTATTATATCGTAATATAGTATAATGTTTATTTAATTCAACCATAATTCATTTACCTAAATTATCCACCTTTTTATTACACTTAAATAATTAAGTTAATAAACATACATTTCATTTTTATTGAATGGCCACTTTGATTACATGTGGAAGCAAAATCATACTTTGAGAAGACTGTTTTCTTGGTTCTTTACACATTGGCATGCTTTTTCCTCTGTAGTTACAGGAAGTTAGAAGTCATTCTTTCCTTTTTATACTCCTTAGAACTAGACAAATTCATTTCCCCTTCTCTTTTTTCTGGTCATTTAATAATCCATTGTTCATTACTCGGTGAAATATTAGTGTTGGTAAAGGGACAAAGGCCTACTTTTTTATATACTCCATACAATTACCCTACTCTGTAGACATTACTTTACATTTTTTTGTTGAACTGTTTTATTTATTTCAATTTTCTTCCCTTTTATTCTATTTAAATTAAAAAACAAATATAGTAAATTAAGCATATATACAACATATTGTATACAATCGAGCCTCATATATACGTATAAGAAAGGAAAATTTACAATGCATCAATGATTCCAATTGTTTGAATATATTATCCATGCTTGGCCAACTAAGAAATCAAGCTCACCATTAGGATAAACGTACCTATGTGTACATGACAGTAAATTTGATTATAATGAAATAAAATTCTTCTCTATCAAAATCTTCTAGAGTTCATGTCATTTTTATATCAACTCTAAAGATTCACAACACCGAGAGCCGCTCCCCGAGTCGTTCCGACAGGTCACTGCTATGATGCTCGGAACGGGGTGGAGATTTCTGCAACATTGACGATATTCAGAGCTGGGAGAGGGCGGAAGAGATCATTTGGTGCGGTAAGGGGAGACTCAGCCCGCGGCTAGCTGCGTCGGAAAACAGATCTGGAACTCTTCTAGGCATCAAGAATGAACCCAAGTGAGGGGGACTTACTCGGAGCAAGCTCCAAACTATGTCCATTTCGGGAGGGGCAATCAAGAGGATAGACCCCGGAGAGGCAGACTCCCTGCTTTGCTCGGTCTGGACCTCTAAATCTTATAACCGGGATTTCTTTCAATCCTCAATGAGAAGGTTATGGAGGACGCGTGGGCCTTTCCACTTCACTGATGTCGGAGAGAATTTGTACCGGATCTCCTTCTCTGAGTAGCATGACAAGAAGAGAATTCTGGGAGGGAGAACTTGGCTATTCGACAGACACCTTGTGCTGTTGGAGGATCTGAAGGAGGAGGTCTCAACCGCACAGGTGGTGCTTGTGAAAACGCCCCTGTGGGTGCATGTCAGTGGATCCCCATACCTGGTCGATAAGCACTATCTGGGCCAATGCATCGGGAGTTCATTCGGGGAGCTGCATGAGGTCGTTGTAAAGGAGTCAGAACTAAAGGTGCTGGTGACTGTCAAGTGCACGAAACCATTGAGGAGAGGTATATTCATTCAACTGGAATCACAAAAAAGGCAATGGGTGAACTTTCAATATGAGAAACTCCCAGTCTTTTCCTTCTACTGCGGAGTCATGGGACATGCATTCAAGGATTGCACGGTGCTATCCACGAATAAGGAGCCAGTTCTTGAAGCAGACATGCGCTATGGCAGTTGGCTAAGGGTCGAAATAAAACCAATGCGACTCCGTGCATATGATAATCATGGAAGTCGAGTGTTGCCATGGAAATATACTGGAGAACAGGATACATCTCTGCGGGATGCGGCTAGGGCTGGAAGTAGTCATATGGATGCTTCAGCTCGGGGTTGCTCCCCCCCTTTTCAGGCAAGACACAAACTGCCCCACAGGCAGCTACGAGCAGCCTCTGAAGAATGTGCAACTGGATAACTGGCAACGACTGGAGGAGGTTAACTCTTGGCAGTGTGCAGCTAGAAACACCCCCTCTCATTACACGCCTGCTGCTGCTCATACGGACCCACCGGGCGCTGATAATTTCCAACCCCTCTCTCCTGCTGCTGCTCATACGGACCCACCGGGTGCTGATAATTTCCAACCCCTCTTTGCACCTGTCACCGAAACCTCTTCAGCCCGTTTTCTCCCTGACCAGATCCCGCATCCAATCCCTGACCGGAAACCAGAGGAGGCACAAACGGTGAGAACTTCTGCCTCTGCTGCTTGGGAACGAACTCCGGCCTATCCATGCTCTGAACTAGGACACGCTCTTGCTGATTGCGTTGAAGGAGTTCCCGATTCATGCTGTTATCCTGAAGATGGCACACTGTATCACAGAGGTAAAGGGTCACCTGAATTGGAACGTCGAGAGGATAACTTATTAGCTATTCCTATGGGTCCGGCAGATGAAACCAACAACCAAAACCATCCTATTCTAGCACCAATGGAGGCTGGACTGGGACTGAATGCAAAGGCAGCGGTCAAACCGAAAGGAAGATGGAAACGGAGGGTTCGAGGTAGGGAGGCTAAGGAGCGCAGCTGGTCTACGATCACTCATGTGGCTAAAGGCAGAAAGAGAGGCAAGACAGTTTACATTGGGAACCCACAGAATAAGAAGTGGATGCTTATGGGTGCATCATCTAAAGAGGAGGAGGTGGTGGTTGAGGGACTCCCTCAGCCCCACCTCACTTAGTATGACACTCCTAGCTTGGAATTGCCGTGGGTTTGGGAACCCACGTGCAATTTGATGCCTCTTGGATTTGGTCAGGAAACAAGATCTCATACTCATCTTCCTCAGTGAAACAAAACGCTCAGCAAGGGAAATTGAGGGGATTAGAAGGAAATTAAAGTTCGAGTGCTGTTTTGCGGTGGAATCAGATGCTAGAAGAGGTGGACTTGCTCTTCTATGGAACCATGCTCATCCTGCAAATATTATTAGTTTCTCCGCTCACCACATTCATGCGGAATTTTTGGGATGGCCCTTCACAGGTTTCTACGGTCATCCAGATGCACATAAAAGACATCAAAGTTGGAACATTTTGGAGCAACTGAAAGGCGGGACAAGCTCTCAATGGCTTGTGTTGGGGGATTTTAATGAGGTTATGGGACCCATCGAGTACCACAGTCAGAGGACACGCTCCCAGCATCAGATGGATCTTTTCTGCGATACGGTGGACAGGCGAAGACCTCCTAGGGAATTTTGTTATGAACTTTTCTGAGCAAGAGGCAAGGCAACACATGACATTGTTAACAGAATTTGGGGCTCCGCACCCACTAATATCTTGGCCACTTCGGATCTACTTGGGTGGAAGATTAAGGAATGCAGCAAAGCATTATCCAGATGGAACAGATTGAAGAGAGGAAACTTAAGGCGGGATATCAACAAGACCCAAATGGAGCTTGACTCGCTTATGGCCCAGAACCCCACCGACCAACGAGATGAAGCTATTCAGCGAACAAGATTCAGAATCAACCTATTACTTGACTATGAAGAACAATTATGGCGGCAGCGGGCAAAAACTCATTGGCTTCACGCAGGTGACAAGAATACAGGTTTCTTCCATCGATTGGCCTTTAATCGAAGACGCTCCAACTTCATTGAAGCCCTACGCAACCAAAACTGGCAATGGGTGCAAGATCAAGACCAGCTGCTTGAGCTATCACGGGATCATTTCCAGAGTGTATTCACTTCTTCGGCACCACCGGCCACATCCTGGGTTTAGACTCTCATTTCCCAAAGAATATCCAATCAACAAAGGCACAACCTCACTGTACCTCTGACTTTTGCGAAAGTGGCAAATGCTGTGCGCGACATGAGCCCTACCAAGGCTCCTGGCCTGGATGGAATGTCCGCTGGCTTTTTCTAAAAACATTGGAATACGGTGGGCCAGGAGATTTTTCTGTGGTGCAAAATGTTCATGGAGGAGACGGATCCTGCTATACAGGCTGCCTAACTCAACTCGGTCAACGCCACCACACTGATACTGATCTCGAAGAAGGCTGGTGCTCACGAGTTATCCCACTTCCACCCAATCAGTCTGTGCAATGTGGTATACAAGATCTTGGCTAAGGTTCTGGCAAACAGGCTTAAGCGATGCCTCCATGAGGTCATCAATGACCACCAAAGCGCTTTTGTTCCGGGTCGACTCATCACGGATAACATGCTGGTGGCCTACGAAGCCATTCACTATCTTCGCAGAAGACAAGACCGAAAGCGGAATGAAATGGCTATTAAGTTGGACATGTCCAAGGCTTATGACAGAGTCGAGTGGGTATTTCTTTAGCAGATGATGGATGCAATGAACTTCTATCCGCGCTGGATTAATTGGATCCTTTCCTGTGTCTCCACTGTGAAATATAGGGTGAATGTCAACGGTGTTAAATCTAGGTACTTTCAACCTCAGCGAGGCTTGCGGCAAGGGGACCCGCTATCCCCCTATCTGTTTATTTTGTGTGCAGAAGGACTCTCTGCTCTTGTTAACGATGCGGTTGCATCCTCTCGCATTCATGGGATCAAAATCAATCCAAGGGGGCCCATTCTTACCCATTTGCTGTTCGCTGACAATACCATCATTTTTTTGCGGGCTTCTACTATGGACGTCACTAACTTTTTGGCTACCATCCGACTGTACTCGGAATCTTCTAGACAGGTCATTAATGTTGACAAGACTGCTGTTTTCTTCAGCTCCAACACGGACTTGGCTTCTAGGCAGCATATTAATTCGTTATTGGGTTCTATGGGTCAGGAAATTCTGAACTATCTTGGACTACCAGCGTGGCTTGGGAGGTCCAAGTGAATGATGTTTAAAGGCCTGAGGGAGAGGGTATGGAGGAAAGATCAAGGATGGAAAGGAAGATTACTCTCATGGGGTGGCAAAGAGATCCTCATCAAGGCGGTGGCACAGGCAATCCCAACATACACGATGAGCATTTTTCTACTACTTAAATCTTTCTCTTCAGAACTTAATGGAATGCTGAGCAGGTTCTGGTGGGGTGAACACGGAGGTAGGCGCAAGATGAGCTGGGTGGCTTGGAAGGATATGTGTAAGACAAAGTTCTCAGGCGGGCTGGGTTTCCGGGACCTACACACATTCAAATATGCCCTCCTTGCAAAGCAGGTTTGGCGGCTTAATTCTCCTTCCAACTCATTGAGTTTTATGGTTCTCAAAGCAAAATATTTTCCGAATGAGGATATTTGGAACTGTCACGCAAAACCATCAGATTCGTTCACATGGAGGAGCATCCTCAAGGCCAGAGATGTGATTCGCTTCGGATGTATGTGGCGGATTGGCAACGGGGAGCGGGTCCAATTTTTTAACGATACTTGGTTGGACACTAAGGTCACCAAGGCGGGGCCTCTCCCATTATCAATCTCCGACAATGTCAATGTCAGTTACTTTATCAATGGGGCCTCTCGGTCATGGATTAAAGAGCGCATCGAGGCGGCTGCGGGTGACAATGGGTGGCGGGCAATATGTCACATTCCCCTCCCCTCTGCATAAGAAGACCAAAGATTTTGGAAGTTTGAACCTCATGGTGGCTTCACTGTTAAATCTGCTTACAGGGTGTTTCGCTCGGGATATGGTTACTCCCCCCAGTCCTCAGTATACAAGGCAATTTGGCGATCAAAGCTCCCATCCAAAATCATCATTTTCAGCTAGAGACTTTTCTTGGATAAACTCCCGACACTTTCCAACTTGCGGAACAGGGGCATTGATGTTGATCCTGTGTGCCATTTTTGCAGGGCAGGTATCGAAGATACTAATCATCTTTTCTCTGATTGTGCTCTAACCAAGGGGGTCTGTTTGAGGGCTGCCAAACACACGTTGTCGCCTGCCACCGTTGAGGAGCTCGTCACTTCCTTGGCGGTGCGTCATAGGCCAAACGACCTCGCATTCTTTATTCTATGTTGCTGGAGGATTTGGTACCTGCAAAATTCTCTAAGGGCTGATGGGACCAAACCGGACTTTTCCAAAAATTTTGATTGGTGCAAGGAATATATGGAGCAATATCGCAGGGCTGCCCCCCTCACCCTTGGGGGTGCGATTGATCGTATTTTGGTCCCCAGATGGACCAAACCTCCGGATGGATCTCTCAAAATGAATGTTGATGCTCGGATTCTTCACCGGAACTCGTCAATGGGTTTTGTCGCGGTTATCAGGGATTCCAGAGGCTCTTTCATTGCGGCTAAGGATTGGAAACAACGTGGTTCGATGGATCCTTTACTCTTGGAGGCACATGCCTATATCTTAGGGGTACGATGGGGTCTCCAGCTCAACCTAACAAAATTCCAGATTGAATCGGACTCCCTTCTCCTCGTTCATTTCCTCTCTTCGGACGGACCCATCTCTTCCCCGGCTGGTTTGGTGATTGATGAAATTAAGGTTATCCTTCAATCTTCCAATTTCATCTCGATGCATCATGTCCTTAGGCAGGGGAATTCTGTAGCTCATGCATTGGCTGATTTTGTTTCTCTCTCTGTTATGGATCAACAGGTGTGATGGGACAATCCCCCCCATGTAATTCATGAGAAAATCTGTATAGATTTTTTTTGGCAATGAATTGCTCGGATCACCTTATCCAATCTCCCTTCGAAATTAATGGGGAGAGGGGATAAGGTTTTCCTTTTCATAAAAAAAAGAAAGATTCACAACACCAGAAACACCTATTATGATAATCCGAAAAATGGGGCAAAGCTGAACACTTGGGACTCCCATCCATCCTCTGCACGTTTTTGACTTGTCCATTGCATTTGAACCAGCAGTGCCTGCAATGTCATTCGATCCATCTCAAATTCAGAATGTGAAATAAAAAAGCAGACAGGATAATCTAAGGCTTGGAAGGACCTACACGCAATAGAGTAAACTTGCATCTTTGAATAGATGGAAAAATATCAAGAATTTCCCATTCAGATTTTCCTTTGGGGTGTCGCAAACAGATGCCATTGTCACTGAGGTGGTCCGGGCTAAAATGGCAAGCATGGTAGTAGAATACAATTTTTTTCACTAAACAATATTAATATTTTTCAGTGAAATTAGTAATCAAGGAAAATTTCATCCCTTCAATCAATGGCTCCACGAGGCACAAGGAAATGTTGAGTAGTGAATCAATCTGTGAAAATTAACACCCAAATATTAGCAACACTAACAGACTTGAGCATATCTTAGCACTTGGGTACCAGAGGGAAGTACACAGAACATAGCTAAAAAGGAATTTACAAAGTTGAAAATTTTGGCATGGATCATACAGGCTTCCACTCACCACCGTTATAAGGTGGTTTATATATAGTTCCTAGCTACAATGAACACACTAAGTTGAGTTGGTAGTTGCTGAGAAGCACGAACCAATGAACCATTAATTGGCTAGAGCATCAATAACAAGTGAAAAAACACAATAGGTTGTTTCCCACTTTTGTTTACTAGTCCATTATTTCTAACCTAAAGCATGGATTTTTTTAATGGAATGTGGTCGGCTGCAGTGTCATCAAAGCTTGGCCCCGTCTCTCACCAAAAATGCAGAGAAGTAGCAATACAATGACACTAGATCCACAACATTAATAATCAGAAGATTCAACAAAGTAGAAACACGCCAGTCCTAGTTTGGGGAAGGAAATCGGAAGCTGCGTCTTCTCCTTCTCTGCCAGTGCTGGATGAGGAGGACCCAATTGTTTCGAGAAACAGGTTGATAGGTTACATTTTATTCAAATAGAAGTGTTTGGAATCAACAGCATCACTCATGGAAACTCCTCTCATTGCCAATGTTGAACCGCCTGCCAGGATAAGTCAATTTAGCCTCATTAATGTAAGATATGTTCCACCTGAAGAAAGGAATCTCTTTGGGCATTAGAAAATGCTGCGTTAAAAAATTTCGGGCATTGACGAATGTTCTGGATGGAAATTAAGTTGCTTATAATTTCCTCCAGTTAATTTCTTTTGCCAAACCAAAGCACTTACATAGAAGCAAGATGTAGGGAATAAATAATATAAATGCAGCAAAACTATAGCAATTGACAATAGATGCCCATAGAAGGTATGAGAGCAAGAGAATAGATGCTCATAAACTTCAATTCATTCAGCTCTGGTGGAATCAAATGAAGTTTTGGACGTCGCATTATTATACAGAGCACCTTGTGATTCAAATTCTAAATGTAATGAAAATAATTAAATGTTTAGTTAAATGAGTGGATCACGATAGGGTAAAACACTAAAGCTGAAGTATAAAAGCAGTTTGTACCTGAATACCTGCCGAATCTCTTGGTTCTAAGTGCATCAATTTAGTAAATAAAAATAATGCAGTGGGGCTTCTCCTTTGCTAGCTGGGACATTAGAGCTTTCCCAATTCCAGGA
Organism: Annona cherimola; assembly: GCA_030490835.1. NCBI lineage: Eukaryota > Viridiplantae > Streptophyta > Magnoliopsida > Magnoliales > Annonaceae > Annona > Annona cherimola. The sequence continues at coordinate 80,402,653 of CM059975.1, read as the reverse complement.
AGGCCATACAGAAATACACCTTTGGGTGGACACTCTAATTTCTAAAACCTCTCTTTCTGCGTCATTCTGCAAGAAAAATGAACATGTTAGTCACAATAGAAAAATCATGGGGCAGCATACTAATGAAAAACAATGAGTGCTATGGTCAGTTTCTCATACAAAAGCTGGGTCTAACCATAGACCTTAGTTTTAGTGGTGCAGGCTGTCTATAGGAGATTCCCATAGCAACTGCAGATTCAATGACTTGGACATTTCATCAAACATATTCCATGGTAAACTTCTGAAGGAGGTATTTCCATAAACATAGCAATGAAATGATTTTCAGTACAACGACACTAGCAAAAGAAAACAAACTATAGCAACTGATTAGCCGAATCATCAATCTAATTAGCCAGATATCAGTTGCATCTCTTGCATTTTTTTTCTCAAATTTTATCATATAAACCTATATAAATAAATGTGAGATCTTGATTCTAATGCATTAAACTACCTATTCATACGTTCTCATAACTTCTAGCATTCTAAATGATCGAGTTTCACACAGTGAGAATGGGGATAGTTTTATTTGCTTTAACCTGATATGACAGAAACTGACATTTACCACATCTAAACTTTATAGTTATCCAATTCATTTCTGTCAATGGAAAGAGAAAATTGCAGGGCAAGGTGGAGCCATTCAGGCCAAACCAAGTTAAGCAGTTCTAGATGTTTTACTGGCTGCATGTGATAATGTCTTGAGGAGGGTTGGTAAAAACTTCCACAGGAAGCTTGTTATTATGCATCTGATCAAACACATTCTTCTCTGAAAAAGGTTTGCCAGGTACTCTACTTGTATCATTTTTCCTTGGAACATGTTAAAAATCGCAATTCTGAGTTGTAAAGTTTAGGAAACTTTCAGTTATCGACTACTAGGATCATATCATAATGGAGGCAATTGATATGAGAAATTTTTTTCAGTAATGTGAGATTGCTAGAGTTCATCTAGAGAATTTTAGAGTGCTCAAGAAAGAGTTTTCCACAAAATATGCTCTTGATCCTATCGTAGTTTGTAAAGCAGTGGGCTTTGATGTTGCTGCTGGCTTGATGACCTTCTTTTTATGTGCAACCATTAAGCATATGATGACATTTACCCTAGTTGCTATTCATACCATCCATGGTGATAAGTCTCCTTTATAGCACATCCACGTTACCACATCTCCAGTAATTTTTTAAAGTGATTTGTGCAGGAAAATAGTGAACAAAATGCTACTGTTATTGTTAGTATTGTTTTGTGTAGATTACAGGAGTCATATACATACCACAATTAAATTTGTATACAGAAAGTTGGGAAAATAGATAATATAACATCTTGGTGTTGATATATTGGTACACACGTCAACTCCTCATAAAATTTCAATATCTACAAGTTGGTTTTTGTTTAAAGTTTGAAGAGTTAAAGGTTGGAACATGTTATTGGATTGTTCTACCATAAATATGCAAAGTCTTTAAGTTATTTCATTGCTATTCGGTATATTTTTAATAACCCCAAAATAGAATACTTGAAAACTACAAGTTTCAATTCAATTAGTCCACTAAAACATATGCTTTTAAGATTTAATTTATTTTCCTTCATTTCAACACTTCTCACACTCCACATTAGACTTAAATAACAAGTTTCGATGGTTATTTGTACAAGATTTTGTCGTTTCCATTTTTTGTTCTTTTTTCATAATTTTTCTAACTAGCTTGGTGAAGTTACTGTTTTTGTATTCTTTTCTCACTTTGATGCTTCAACCAAATCACATTCTACAAAAGAAACGTGTTGAGGGGTTGTATTTTATTCGAATACAACTGTTTTCAGTTTTGAGTATCAAGTTGCAAAAATAAGTTGCTGTTTTGGGTATTGTTTATCAAGTGTATTATTTACATGCAAATTTCTCATATGCTAAGCATCATACAACCATTTTGGTGGAATGTTTAAGTCAGGCCAAATACCACACTTTTCATAAAGAAAAAACAGGGACCAAACAGACCCTTCATTACCTCAAAAAGAGAAGGCAAAATAATTTGAATTGTCGAGAGAGACAAACCAATGAAACGTATAATGACATGAAAATTTGAAAAAAAAACATAAGAAAGTCGGTGAGAAGAGAAAAAGACATAAATTAACAATCAACAAGTTTCTCAAAAAAAAAAATAAAAAAAAATAAAACATAAATTAACAAAATTTGTAACTTCTGCCTTCAATATCTGTGGCCATTTTGGAAACATCCATCTGATAAAAGAATATCCTCAGGAGGTACAATAATTTAAGGTCACCCCCATAAAATCAAAAAACCATTTGACAGAGCACAAAAACAATCCAGATTTTCCAAGAAGCATATTGAATTGCATTCAAGATAACAGCCAAAAGTACAGAAGCCTCATCAAACTATTGATGCCAATTCGAAACAGCGAATTAACCCAAAAAAATTCCATTAAAAAGAATGCAACCGTAGACAGTAGAAAAGCAAGCAAAAGAAAATCAAAATATATAAACACATACAGAAACAGCTTTGAACAGAAACCAAACCAATACGAAAAAACCAAAATAAGCAGACACTAAAGAAGATTATAACAAAAGAAAATCTATTATTCTTGCAAACTATGTTCTAGCTCCAAGTGTCTCATAATGAAATTCCCCAACCCAAGTTCACGTCTGGATGGTACTTCCTTGCCAGCTGCTTGTACGCCTGCTTGATTTCAGAGATGTCCATGGTCTTCCCCACTCATTTTCGATCAGAAATGGGAGCCACTTCGCCTCAAGCTTTTGATGTTGGACTGCATTGAATGCAGGTGAAGGTAGATACCAGAGCAAAACACAATCCAACAAGTACAAGCAAGTATGAGCTTCTCAACCCCCCATTTTGCCCCCATCTGTTGCGACTAATCTCTACTGCAAATTTGAAATTGACGGCAGAGACCTGGGAACCATTCAGGGGAATTCTGATGTGAATTTGACGTAGGGGATATGAGCTATCTTGATCCAATACTCACCTATATGCTTCTCACATTGTTTTTCTAATTGAGGGCAACCTCGAATTATTAGAGATTTGAGATTTGTTAGGTGTTGTAACCCGGATGGTAAAGCCACCAAGTTCTTACACGGCCCAATGTATAGAGACTGAAGAGAAGAAAGTTTGCAAAGCTTCAAAACTTGGGAGACGGAAGATGTGTAAATCTTCCAGCATCCGGGCACCCTTTAGCCCTTCTGGTAAATGTGCTACCCTCCGACAATTGCCGATGCTAAAATATGTAAGGGTAGTTAAATGCATCTCCCCAATGAAACTCTCCAGACCATCACAGCCATAGATGGAAAGAGCTCGAAGAGAGGTAAAGCCACCTTCCAGTCTCAAAGAAGTTAGATCATCGCACTGTTCAATATGTAGCCTATGCAAAGCAGCAAGGTTTCCAAGCTCCCTTGGCAAAGATTTGAGCTTCTTGCACATTAAACTAAGTGTGGAGAGATGGGTCTTGTTCTGGAACAAATCAGCTGGTGGAGAGTCTTCCTGAAACATTTCTATGACAAGAGATGAAAGAAAAGGAAAGTTGGTGGGAATTTCAGTCAAATGTGGGCATCCTCTGATTGTTAATTCCCGAAGGCAAGGGAATGCTTGTGGTTGTCTATGGTTTAATTCTGCTGAAGACGACCATTCTTCAAGATTAGACATCAACATGAAACTCAGCTTCTCCAGTGCAGGGAATGCTCTTTCACCATAGAAATGGTTGCCAATGCATTTTACAGCATTCATTTGAAGTATGGAAAGAGACTTGAGCAGCGGTAATTGCCCGAGGGGAGCTCTTTGCATCTGTTGCAACAACTTAGGTTTAAAAAGGTCAAATTCTCAAGAACAAAAGAATTACTCATCCAGCGTGGAAATTGTTCACCTCCATAGCCCGACACCGTCAGTCGTTTGAGATTTTTATGTGGCTGGAGACCTTCAAGAGTGTGTTCATTGATACTTCTCATGCTATCATCAATTGCAATATTACTCCATGAAAAAGTTAAGATTCGAAGGTCTGCTTTCTCATTTAATGCTGCTTCCGCTGCATTTTCTCTGCCCCTCACATTTTCTAGCTTCCGAAGTTCCAATTCTCCTCCAAGATTTAGTTCTTGCAGTTCTCTTATGTTGCATCTGCTCTCCTCTTCATCACCTATAGCAAACGCTGACAGCATTTGAAGAAATTTTAGTTCTCCCATCTCAGGTGGCATACGAGTCAACCCAGGGTGGCTAATTTCGAGATGCATAAGGCTAGTCATTCTCCTCATATCCCTCGGTAACTCTATAAGCTTGCCGCTATTCATGAGTCTTAATGTCTGCAGATTGTGAAGCTTGCACAACGACTTGGGTAAGCTAGACACCTTATTGTGCAAGTTGATGTAGAGATACCTTAGTTGCTTCAACCCACAGACTGAATTTACTATATCCTTGATATCTTCTTCCGTCATGCCATATAAACCTAATTCTAACACGCGGAGACGGGGTAAATGAATAGAAATATCAAAAGAAGTCATTCTAGACAGGCTAACCCCAAATGTCAAGAGTGTCCTGACTTTTGCTACTCTATTTGAGTCTGTCAATTCTATTGCAGGTATTTTGCTATAAAAGGTGGACACAAATGACGAATGACGACATTCACTGGGAATGCTTGTCATGTGGCCATCTTTGACAATTGAACACACTTCCCCAGAAATAGACACCGCCAGATCGTGTATTAGATCATGCATTTTGCAACTTACTATGTTTCCATCATCATCTTCCTTGGGTTCTTGAAAGAAGGACCGCCACAGTAAATTATCGAAGTAATCTCTACCAATGTCTTCCATGGCTTGTCTTCCTTGAGTTGGTTGAATAAAACCTTCCCCCATCCATAACAGTACGAGTTCACGAGTGTCGATTTGATGGTCTTTTGGAAAAATCGAACAGTATGCAAAGCATTGCTTTAACTGTGGTGACAAGTTATAATAGCTCAATCTTAAGGCTGGTAAAATTTCATTCTCTTCTTTTGGTAAATTCCAAATTTCATCATCTTTAATGAATTTCCACTGTCTTTCATTTGTTTTGAAGCGCATCATGCTTCCAAGTGCCTTTGCTGCTAAAGGAACACCACCGCACTTCTTTATAATTTCCTTCCCAATAGCAACAAGGTTTGGATTTTCCTCCTGTTCTCGCCCTAACGCTCGCTGCTTAAATAGGGTCCGGCAGTAATCATTAGATAGTCTTCCCAAAAGATATGGACGAAGAGTGCCCATCAATGAAGACACTTTTGCACTGCGGGTGGTAATAATGATTTTGCTGCCAATTGCACCTAATTGGAGTTGGAGATAACTCCTTAGCCGCTCCCACTTCAAGGGATTCTCCTCCCACACATCGTCCAACACAAGTAAAATCTTCCTCCCCCTGAGTTGTTGCCGAATATGACATTGCAGTGTATCCAGATCTTCAGAATTACACTTTCCGACTGCAAGGGAATCGACAATGGCTTTTATCACTCTCTTCACGTCGAAGTCATCAGATACACAAATCCAAATTTGCAAATCAAAATGTGTCATCACCCTTGCATCATTATAGACAAGCTGAGCAAGTGTTGTCTTGCCTATGCCTCCCATTCCTATGATAGGGATGACGGAAAGTTCCCCTTCCCTGCCCACATCAAGTAATGCTTCGACAAGGTTTTTTTTTTTCTTCGTCCCTGCCACGAACCTCGGACTCAATTACCCAAGAGTCAGTTTTCCCTACAATTTTAGTATCAAATATATCTGTAGCTCCTGCAATCAAATGGAACTTTGACCGTTCCTCAGCAATGGCAGATAGTCTTTCTCTCGCCTCCTTTACCTTGCGTGCCATAAGTGAAGGAAATAAAACTGGGTTGGAAATTGAAAATGTAAGGTAGCGGCACATCTTCTTTGTAAGTGGTCCTGACTTTCCAATTCCCTTCTTGAAGCTTCACATTGGAACTCGTCTAATATGTCATCCACATCATAAGCAGCATGTTTCAACTTCGCCAACCAATCCTTCAATGCTTTATGTTTCAGTTGCTTCTTCTCTGCATCTGCAACCACAGCCAATATGGTAGACAAAGTGCTTCGCAAACTTTCAATGTCTTCTCAAGGCCCTCGATTAACCCAAACTCATTCCAGATCAGCGAGCCAAGCCCATCAAAAGCTTTTTGTAGCAGATATGACAGAGCAGCTGCAGTCATTCTTCCTAACTCAAGAACAATCATAATGAATAAATAAATGGATACACCTAAATGGTAAAATCAGAAATGATCCCTTGAAACCAAAAGATTGCATACTAATCCTATACATGCCATCTAACTCTGTATTATATTCAAACATAAGTCAGGCCATGCTTTGAACCACAAGACACCGACATAAAATTTATGCATGGGAATACATGCATATGTCAAAATTTGTGTAACATATAATAAAATAAGTCGAAGCATTCATTATTTCTCATTTATGAAATGAACGAAAGAAAATTTGCAATCAAAGGCAAGCAAAATCTTGCGTTCCAGCTTGTTTCATTAATTTTATCACTTCAAAATAAACTAGGATGATCGTTTTGTAGCAGCATTACTAGAAGACAAATATTCTCATTCTTACTTCTTAGTCTGATTATCTAGTTTGATATGGAAGTGAACTGATGATTTTGATATGAGAAGAGTTATAGTAGAATGTACAATGGTATAAGGGTTATACAATCAAAAGGGTAACCTTTGCACAAGCCATTTATGGGGGTTCATTTATACCATTTTCAAATTTTATAAAAATTAGTCAAATGTGCGGGGTAAATTAATTAGGTTCAAGGGTCAACTTAGTAATTGAATTAAAAAAATGAGGGAAAAATTTTATGTAATTTTGAAAAAACGATAGACTAATGTAGGATGATAAGAGCAATAACTAAAAGTAAAAAAGAATAAAGATAAAGTAAATAATATAGTTGCATAAAAAATGTTAAAAAAGCAACTAAATCTAAAAGTAACAATAGAAAAGAAAGTCAATTAGATACTTAAAATGTTAAAGCATCTAACAAAGTTATATGGAGTGAAATTATTTTCCCAAATGCCAAATGGATCACAAATGCATTCAAAATATTTAAAAAAAAAAAAAATCAAAACCTACAAACTTGATATTTATTGTAAGAGTATCCTTTTGAGATTCTTAAAGACTTAAACAGTAAAATTGATTAATTCTCACTTATCAAAAAATTGATTAACTAATCCTTTTATAAAAATATGTGAATTTTATAATACTTTTTTAATACAATCATAGTTTCATTAATATTATCTTATTTATAAACTGGGTTAAACTAACTAAATTTTATAGCCCTGAGTTTTGATTTATGCAACTCTAATTCTTCAAAAATCGAGTCGGATTAGTTTAGTGATAGACTAACAGGTTAGCCTAACCTAAGTCTCATTCTCTTGCTAAGTTTGAGCTTGAATAGCACATGAATAGCATGAAATTTGCTATTCCCAAAAATTGTTTTACACTTTCTTATTTTCTAGTATATAAATACCTTACTTTTCTCATTTTAATTACTTTTTCTAATCTTAGAACACAACTTCATCTCCTTAGTCAAAGGTTGAGTGTAAGGTGCATGCTTGTCATTCTAACTCATTAAATCTTGACACGAAACAAACAATGTAGCCCCAACTCATTTGTCTCACTATTCCAGACTATGATTTTTTTTTTCTCTTGCACCAAGCCACTGACATGTTAATTGGGTATAGTCTCCTTCACTTGTCTAATTGTTTCACTAGACTAGATCAAGGATTTATTTTTTTAAGCACCCATTACAAAATGACTTGTGCACTTATTATAAAAAACCGGCTAATTAACTGGGAATGGTCCTTCAATTGTCTCATTTGTGCAAACAATAAAAACGGGTGTCAATGCCATTATTGCTCTCCCCTAAGCTAGCGCATTAGATTTGAATGTTCCATTTTCATTGTATTAATTATTGCATATTCAAGAAGAGCATAAGAGAAAAGAATGAGAATAGAACAGGATAAGATGTTTAATTCTCAAAAACACTTTCTATTCTTAAATTTTTTTTTCTATTTTAAATATATACCCCACACGAACATTTAACATTAGATGTTAGTTTAAATAGAGAAGAAAATAGGAACATCAGTTATTTCCAAAAAATTCGAATATCAGCTTTAGGCCCAGATAATATACCAATTGAGGCATAGAAGTGCATAGGCGATGTAGGTACAACATGGTTAACAAACTTCTTTAATAAAATTATGAAAACAAGGTTAATGCCAAGTGAATGGAGGAAAAACATTATAATTCTAATATATAAAAATAAGGGAAATATTCAAAATTGTGCAATTTATCATGGAATAAATTTAATAAGTCATACTATAAAATTGTGGGAAAGAGTAATTGAAAATAGACTAAGACGGGAAACTATGTATCTGAAAATCGATTTAGTTTTATGCCAGGAAGATCAACCACTGAAGTTATTTTCTTACTTAGACAACTATTTGAAAAGTATAGGGGGAAGAAAAAGAACTTATACATGATTTTTATTGATTTAGAAAAGGCAAATGATCGAGTACCAAGAAAGTTAATATGGCAAGTGATGAAAAAGAAAGGAATTAATAACAGTTTATATACTAGAGAGTATATGAAATTACTAATATACCCTTCAAATTTATGACACAATTAGATAAATTAAATATTATAACTCACTAATGCCCTAATTGCACCTGAATTCTAAATTTAAAGCACCTTAATTTCATTTTTTATTTATTTAATCATTTATTATTTTACAACTGGAGTGTTTTGGGTATTTGAAAAAAATTTTAATTGATGATTTTTTATGAAAGGGGCATTTTTGATATTAAATGCAAATGTCATGGGTATATTTGAAATTTTGAAAATGTAGTGAGCATATTTGGAATTAAGGTTAGTGGATATATTTGGGAATAATCCAAAAAAATAAAGTTCAAAGAAACTATTTTTCCTTGAATCCTTTTCCTCGTCCTTGAATTAATGATGTAATTTAGAATAAAATAGAAGAATAATAATTGAAATTATTTACACTTTGTAGGTATTGTCAATTACAGCAATTTCATTTTCGTGTGCATTTGAATGAAAAGTGCATCATAGAAAAGACAAAATCATATTATGATAAGTGCAACCGAACGTGTTTTAGAAAAGAAAACGAATGATTAAAATAGCTAAAGTTAAAAAGCAGAGAACATTAGAGGATAAATAATTGAAATACTGCATGTAGAAAAAGAAAATGATTGAAAAGACAATTTTTCCCCAAGATGCATGACTTTCTTGTGATGTTTTAATTCCATTTTTGAATATATTTATCTATTTTTTTTAGATTTTTAAACATCTATGTGTGTGTGTATATATATATTTAAAATACCCTTATTTTTAAAAATCTAAAAAAAATATATACACATTTTCAAAAATGGTAAAACTTTATTTATATATTAAATACACTTAGATAAACAAGTGTACGAAGAAAAAAACCAAAAAATTATTTTAAATAAGATATTTGAGGTGGAATAAGTGAGACATTTACTTAGTCTGGCTAACATAATCATTCCTCTTCTGGATATGAAAGTCACAAACATATACGATATTTATTCCACGTGCTTTTGGTATTTAAGAAAATTTTTGAAAATAAAAAAGGATGCAACATAATAAAAGTAATGATAAGGAGTAAATATTATAAAATTAAAACAAATAGGATAGTTATATGAAAATTTATGAAAAAATAATTGAAAAATAAGGTAATTATGTAGAAAGATGCAAAGAAATTACTGAAAAATAAGATAGTTATTTTAAAGAAAAAATTTTTAAATGAAAAACTGCTGTTTAGCAAATAACAAAACGCACTCTAACTTGCTTTTCCGCATGTACTTGAAAAGCTCTTCTTACCTTTTCCGAGCCTAAGCTCTGGATCATGCTTTGGCGAAGCTCAGAATTCCATGAATTGGGCCCACGCTCATGACAAAATGAAAATCAACCAATCACATTTTTTGAAGTCTTTTGTTTTATTACCACATCAAAAATCGTTTCAATCGCAGTTTCGGGTATATCGCTCATTACAAAATAAAAATCAACCAGTAACATCTTTAGAAGTCTTTTGTTTTATTATCACATCAAAAATCGTTTCAATCGCAGTTTCGGGTGGGATATACCCGCTCAAGCGTTAAACCTATGCAATTATATACAAATTATAAAAAAAACATTTAGATGATTCGTATATGCATCAACATATCGTAATAATCATTCATGTAGGAAAAATAATTTAGATGAACTAGATATTATATTAATAGCTTAAAGAATGAGAAAAGACTTATAAAAATATGAATTGAAGCAATTGAATAAGGTGCATTGATCGTAGGATCCATTTTTTATTTTTTTTATTAAAATTTAAGGTTATGTATATTAAATTTATGAATCAAGTTTTACTATTTTTGAATGTTTTTAAGTATTTTTATTTTTAAACACAATAGTTTTTCCTCAACTTTTTGTCTCAAAAAAATTATAAAATGCTACTGTATTTAAAAATAAAAATACTTAAAATATCAAAAAAAGTAAAATATAGTTTATAAAAGCACAGCAGTAATGTACAGGAATATCTTCTCAAACAACACGCAAATAAATGCATGCATTTATAAGATGTACTTTCCTTTTTAAACTTAGGATATTTGGAAAATAAATAGAGTTTTACTATTTTTGGATATATATATATATATATTTATTTTGAACTTTTGAATACGAGGATATTTAATCATTTTAAAAATAAATTAAATACCCTTGTATTTAAAAATCCAAAATAAATATATATACGTATTCAAAAATGGTATAAATTAAATATAACTAAATTAACATATTTATAAAAAAAATCAAAAAACAAAAAAATATGTTTTTGGACCAAATCCGGTCGGAAATGATCAGCCGGCTTAAATTGGCCAATGAAGAAGAACTAATAAGCAAAAAAAACGAAATACAACGATAGAAGTTTCTTTTGCGACGCATGTTGCCCTTGATAGGCAAATCCATAACTTTTTCAACCTGCATCTCACGATAGGTGCCTTTTTTTTTGTGACTAACAAAAAATCTACCAGCCCACAGCCAAGGTTGTGAAAAAGAAAGCCACCACTCACAGAAAATAGGAAATTTTCCAAGGGGACGTCACATGCATTACCAGTTGCATTGTGGAAATTGACAAAGAAAATAAAATAAAATAGAGACAGTAGTAAAATCAAACAAAATAAATAGAGTGAACTATCTAACTTCCGTTTTTAAAAAATTTCACATTTAAGAAGAGGAAACTAAGACATCTCTTGGCAATTAAGAAATCAAGAAAGCACTAATCCATGAAGAGGCAGTGAGAAAGAAGCATTATTTTTATTTCCCACCAATGTCCACAAACAGAAACCTTAGGTAAAAATACTACAATTCTGAAAAGCAAATCAGCCAATCCAGAACAATCGTAGTTTCAGCAGCTCCATACACCCACAGAGGCCGCAGATCCCGTGGGGAAAAAGATCAACATTATTCACCAGAAGAGAGGAAAAGAAAGAAGAAAATTGTGACGAATAAGCAGTGTAAAATGATAGCAGTTGCTACACTCGGTAGAAGTTAAAAAGGTAAAGCAAGGCCACATTGCAAAATTTATTTTTAATATAAGCTAAAAGCATAACAAAATAAACTTAGCGCAAACTTATAAAATTATATATAAGATGTTCACACTTTGGCTCGTACTAGTGTAAAAAAAAAAACAAAACAAAAATTGTCAAATTTTAAAAAAATAAAAAACGTGATCACTCGACCATATTTACTAAATTTAATTCAACGCGCATGGGTGCACTGAACCAAGGTTCTAACATAAATATACGTTTCTAGCCCTTACGTTAATAAAATTACAGAAATTTTAACCATATAAAAAAGAAAATGAAATTTATTATTTTATATATCTTAATACCTTTTCCGTCTTGTTTCTTTTTTATGACTTCAATCGAGTGGAAGCACCATGAACTAAATTTTCTAAACCTACACTGGTCGGGCCACTTCCACAAATTTTTAGAACCCGAAGTTATCTTGTGTGAAGTTTCATCATTTACGGCCAGTCTGAAGTCCAGACCAGCCCAAAAATGTATTTTTCTTTAATTTTTTTCTGATTCTTTATTAAGTCAAGTTATACTATTTTTATATATTTTTAAGTATTTTTTAAATTTTTAAACACAGTGACATTTTCATAATTTTCTGTGACAAACTTGAGTGAAAAATTATAAATTTTGCAAAAGTCGAGAGACCTTTTGCAAAGACCTACTAAAATACAGCTAACTAGTAATGAGTTTCCACGGTCCATGGAGGAGAATTTCAGCACTGAGATAAAATAGGAGCCAACAATAATCATCAAAGAAACGGATAATGATTTTATGTACTTCCTTTTAAACTTTAAGTTCTTTTCATAAAGTTCTTTTCATAAAGTTGTCATTGGAGGTATATTTAATTAATATAATAAGTTCTACTATTGTTGAAGATGTCTATAAATATATTTTTTTAGACTTTTAATATATTTTAGTAAATTTTAAATGATTAAAATATACCGATATTTGACATTAAAAAAAATATATTTGTTTCCAAAAATGATAAAATTTGTTACATAGATTAAATATACTTATGATAATAAATTTATAAAAAGAAAATTAAAGATTAAAACTAAATGCATTTTTAAGCCATTAGCAAACGGCAGGGAGCGTTGCCTCCCTCGGATGAGATGCTTGGTTTAAAATGGACCGGGCGTGGAGAAACTGTGTTCCTTTTTTGGTTGGTAGGATTGGGTTCATATTATAATTTAGTTGTAACTTGTTGTCTACTTATTGGTTAGATGACAGTTTCTTATCTTTTTGGACGTGATTGTAATATTTAAAATGAATTATAATGTATAAATCTGATTTAAAAAAACATACATGTTTAGGCCGCATGGCTGATGCACGGAATCATCCCTCAAACTTAGTATAGTAATTAAAATAGACAATTTTAAATACCAGGTGCAGATCGGATACAGATTTAATCAGCAAGATATACCTGGCGTGATCCGAAATGAATGACACGGACACCGTTGAACCAGCCCGATTAAAATATTTGAAAATATCCCTGTCAAAAAAATTTTTATTTGAAAATCTTTATCCATCCAACGGATTGAAACTTATGTGAACCGAAGTGAAGTAAAAATGTGTCATGATTAATCCATAATCCACCGATAAAATTTACGGCGTTTGGATTTATATATGTTTAATTATTTAAAAAATCTACAGTTTTAATCCCCGATGAGCAAGGGTGAAAATGTCGATTTTGATATTATAAAAAATAAATACATAATTCAAAATTAATAATTTTTTGGTATGGAAACTAAATTCACATGGGCACATTAAAATGAAAAGGATAGCATTTTAGCGGCGTGGATATAGATAATGCTCGCGCGCAACGTGGAACCTGGTCGGGTTATACACGTGGAAACTGAACCTGACTCGTTAAAAATGCTTCGATCTATTTATAATTTGTTGATAAAACTTCAAAATTAACCTTATAGTGGATTAAACTTCAAATAGGCCTCATATGATTATAAACACAATATCTATTTCATCCATTGTATTTATAATTATTATTTTAGTAATATACCAATTTTCATCTAAAGTTGATATGTTTACGGGTCTTTTTAGATGTAAATCAACATAATAAAATAATTTGATTTAAATAACTATTTTAAAGTTGTGTTTTCCACCTATAAACCTTCTAAAAAATAATTCTTATATGGATAAATAATTATATAAAGTATTAATATATTTAAATATTTGGAAGCCCTATTTTGCATTGTAGTTAACTATATAGTACAATTTGATTGTATTAGATCATATCTGATTGAATATTTCATTAGTTTTGTACTTTTATTATCAGGGCTCATAAAGATCTTTGATGGAGATGAAACTTAAATGTGGTATGATATTATAAACGTATGGGCTCGAAAATGTATTTGTTGTTAATCTTTCTTTTTTTCTTTTCATAAAATTGTCGTTGGAGGTATATTTAAGTAATATAATAAGTTCTACTATTCTTGGAGATGTGTATCTTTTATACTTTTCATATATTTTAGTAAATTTTAAATGATTAAAATATACCGATATTTTAAATTCAAAAAATATATTTGTTTCCAAAAATGATAAAATTTGTTACATGGATTAAATATACTTATGATAATAAATTTATGAAAAGAAAATTAAATATTAAAACTAAATACATTTTTAGACCATTAGCAGGCGGCAGGCAGCGTTGCCTCGTTCAGATGAGGAGCTTGGTTTAAAATGGATCAGGCACGGAGAGGCTGAGTCCCCATTCTGGTTGGTAGGATTGAGTTCACATTATAATTTAGTTGAAACTTGTTGCCTATTTATCGGTTAGATGAGAGTTCTTTATCTCTTTGGGCTTGATTGTAATATTTAAAATAAATTATAATGTGTATATTTAATAAAAATATATATTTTTAGGCCGCATGGCTGATGCACAGAATCATCCCTCAAACTTAATATAGTTTTTCAAATTGACAATTTTAAATACCATGTGCAGATTGGATATAGATTTAATCAGCAAGATACATCTGACGTGATGCAAAATGAATGACACGGACACCATGAACCAGCCCCATTAAAATATTTGAAAATATCCGTGTCAAAAAGTTTTTTTATTTGAAAATCTTTATCCATCCAACGGATTGAAACTCATGTGAACCGAAGTGAAGTAAAAATATGTCATGATTAATATACAATCCACCAATAAAATTTACTGCGTTGGATTTATATACTTTTAATTATTTAAAAAATCAACAGTTTTAATCCCCGTTGAGCAGGGGAGAAAATATTGATTTTTGATATTATAATAAATAAATAAATAATTCAAAATTAATAATTTTTTGGTATGGTAACTAAATGCACGTGGACACATTAGTAAACTTATGTGAACCAAATGAAAAGGATCATAACACCTGTATACGTCATTTTTTAGGAGCGCTTCTCGTTCTTCTGTACCAGCCGCATTAGTTTTAGCGTTTAGGCGGCGTTGATGCAGATGAGGCTCGCACGCAACGTGGAACACGGTTGGTTTATACACGTGGAAACTGAACCTGACTGCTTCAATCCATTTATAATTCGTTGATAAAACTTCAAAATTAACCTTAACCCGTTTAACATTAACGGGTTGGATTTTGTGTTGCCAATTATGCGGATTCAAAAATAAAAGTAAAATATTTAAAATATAATTACAGATACATCATTAAGTATTTTTAATGCTAGTGATTTACTTTATTTTAAAAGAGAAATTTACACATTTTCATTGTTCCATCTGAGAACTGACTCAAAATACCCCTGTTTGTCATATTAGTTTTACAACCCCTGTTTGTCGTATTTGTTTTACAACTTAATCATGTCAAAATAACCTTACCATTTTTCTCAACTAATTATAACCCAACTTGATTAAGAAGAAGACCAACACTCCTTGTCTCCTTAACAGTGGGAATCAACTGCTCCCTACATAGGGTTAAAATCCTAACCAGATGACATGGAGGCTGGGATGGGTACCAATTGGGCGATACCTATGGTCACAATAAATTTACATATTTATTTTTAATAAAAATATTAATTCTATTATTAACACGTATACATAACTTAAGAAAATAAACATTAATAACACTATTGATTCTTACGTTATAGGTCTTAAATGAGTTGATGAATTAAATTATTGGGTTAACAAGTTACACATGTCCACAGCTTATGACCGGATAATATATTTAAATGAATTAAAGTTAAGTTTGACATTCTCATAAACTTAGCAATCTAATATCTTTCACTTTCTATAACTACTTTAGTTTTAATCATTTATTCATATATTCTTATATGACTGCTCTATTTTTTAATAATTTTTCATAATTATCCATACAATTATTATATCTATTTTAACTTTATTCTTTTTGCTTATTATTATTACCCCATCATGTTACATTACTTCTATAGTTTTAAAAAAATTTACACAAAAAGTTTTCACTCAAAAGTTTTAAAAGTTTTATTAAATACTATATTTAGAGGGGAATAGAGAGGAAGGTAATGAGAATGAAATACATATGAGGAATGATTATGATGAATGATCACGTTATTTTGGGCTAAGTAAATGCTCCAATTAACCCACATCAAAAAACCTATTTACAACAACATTTTTTTAATTTTTTTCTTCATACACTTGTTTATCTAAGTGTATTTAATATATAAGTTAAGTTTTATTATTTTTGGATATGTGTATATTTTTAAAAAATTTTAAAGATAAGGTATTTTAAATACTTTTTTTTTTATAAAAGGGTATTTTAAATAC
This sequence comes from Annona cherimola, assembly GCA_030490835.1. Taxonomy (NCBI): domain Eukaryota; kingdom Viridiplantae; phylum Streptophyta; class Magnoliopsida; order Magnoliales; family Annonaceae; genus Annona; species Annona cherimola. Next base: position 80,386,224 of record CM059975.1, on the reverse strand, counting down.
TTATATACATATAGATGTTTTAAAATCTAAAAATATATATATAAACATATCCAAAAATGGTAAACTTAGTTTATATATTAAATATACTTAGATAAAGTGTATGAAAAAATAAATAAAAAAAGTTGTCGTAAATGAATTTTTTAAGGTGAGGTAAGCGGGAAATTTATTTAGTCCAAGCTAATATGATCACTCCTCATAGATATACTGGGGATAAAGTTGAATAAATAAAAATTAAATAGAGTAGTTATATGAAAATATATAAGAAAATGATTGAAAAGTATAAAAAATAAATAAAATTTAAAGATAAAAATGGAAAAAAAAATAGTTGAGTGTTGACTTTACATATCATTCCCCCGAGGAATATTTCCTAAATGAGTTATATATATGAGTTGGTCTAATCCAACTGAAATTGTGTCAGCCCAGTTGCGTGTTTTACACGACCCGGTTATACTCCTTTGCAGACGGACAACACTTCCAATCAAGAGTGATGTAAGTAAGATCGGTAAGTTGAACGTTAATTACCGGGAAAAAACAGTCGTTCAAGCTCAGACCATTGGAGAGGGGAAGGACGTTGGGGCATTATATTAGTCAACCGGAAATAGAAAAAATGAATTCTAGCATTTTATGAATTTAGAGATTTTAGTTAACTACTTAATGCAGTTGCTAACCAAAAGATGACGAGTGTGCGTGCGGTTAAACTACTCAAACGAGCCAAATAGATCCAATTTTAATAGAGAAATGATTATGTTAGCTTGACTAAATAAATTATTCGCTTAGCCAATCTTAAAAATTTATTTAAACATTTTTTTGCTTTTTTCTACGTTCATTTGTTTATCTAAGTTTATTTAACATATAAATGAAGTTTTATTCTTTTTGAATATGTATAGATTGTTTCGAGATTTTTAAACATCTATGTATATATACTTAAATAAAGAAGTGCACAAAGAAAAAATAAAAAAAATGTTGTTTTAAGTAGTTTTTCTGTCATTTACTTAGCTCAAGCTAACCTGATCATTTCTCAATAAATAAATAATCTTTATTAATAGTTTATAATTTTTGTTTTGAGGAAACTAATTATAAAGATGAATGATCCTATTAGTCCAAGCCATGAGACTTTTTTATTTTTTTGATTTTTTATTAACATATAAAGTTATGTATATTAAATCTAAAAACTAATTTTTACCATTTTTGAATACTTTTAAGTATTTTTTATTTTTAAACATAATGGAATTTTCTTATTTTCTGAAGTAGAAAATTACGAAGATGCTATTGTGTTTAAAAAAAATACTTAAAAGCATTCGAAAATGATAAAACTTATTTTTATATTAAATCCACCTAACTTTATATATTTATAAAAAAATAAAAATAATTAGGGGGTCCCTCGGCCGAACGCATGGGATCACCCCTCAGCCAAGTTTTACATTTTTTGCTATGTGTATGTATTTTTTTTGAGATTTTTAAAGATAAGAGTATTTTAAATATGAGTGGTAATCCCATGCGTTGGACCATGAGACCCCTCCAAAAATATTTTTTTTGATTTTTTTTCATAAACGTGTAGAGCTAGTACACTTATAAACCAAGTTTTACTATTTTTAGATAATTTTAAGTATTTTTTTTTTAAATACAATGATATTTTCGTAATTTTTTGAGTCAGAAGTTAAGTTACGAAAATGCCATTATGTTTAAAAGTAAAAATAATTAAAATATCCAAAAATTGTACAACTTGGTTTATAGGTTAAATATATTTAGCTCTACACATTTATGGAAAATTAAAAAAATAGAAAACGGGTGTCATGGCTGGATGCATGGGGGGTTGCCATGCTGCAGATCACTACTCTTTAAATATATACACGTAGATGTTTAGAAATGTCAAAAATATACATATACATATTAGAAAATCGAAACACTGTCTTGAGCTAGAAGTTGAGTGTAAAAAAGAAGGGTTATTCCTATGTCAGCAGAAGTATGCTCAAAACTTGCTAAGGAATATGGGATAATTAACCGCAAGCCCATTTCTACACCTATAGAGCATAATACCGAGCTATGCTCTCTAGAAGGCCAAGAGTTGGTAGAATCAACTATGTATCGCCAGCTAGTAGGTAGTTTGATCTACTTAACTCGTACACAGCCGGATCTAGCATATGTCGTCAGTATAACAAGTCGTTATATGGAGAAACCAAGGAAACCACATCTAGATGTAGAAGATATGTAAAAGGAACCATTAACTTTGGTCTCTTATATAAAAAGAATACAATATGCGAGGTAGCAGGGTACTGTGATGCCAATTATGCTGGAGACCATGACATAAGGAGATCAACCACTAGATATATATTTGATCTTGGATCAGCGGCGGTCTCATGGTGCATCAAGAGACAGCTGACTGTGTCTTTGTCAACTATCAAAGCCGAGTATAGAGCAACAGCTATTGCAACATAGGAAACCAAGTGGTTGATGTAGCTTATGAAGGATGTTCATCTGCCTACTAATCATTCAGTGTTGTTATATTGTGATAACAAATCTGGTATACAATTAGCAGAGAATCTGGTATTCCACTCAAGAACCAAGCATGTGGAAGTAAATTATTACTATGTATGAGAGAAGGTGCTCCGAGGAGAAATCGAGATGAAGCACATCAATATAGAAAATCAAGTTGCAGGCATATTTACCAAGGGGTTGACTAGAGCAAAATTTAAAAAACTCAGAAGTCAAACTAGCATGACAACCAGAATAGAGTTAAAGGAGAAAGTCGGTTCTGAGGGGGCGAATTAAAAAGGCAGCACCACCGCATCTAGATTTATCCAGAATAGTCAGAAGCAAAAAGCACAGACATTGAAATAGCTGGAATTTTCTAGCTTCATGCATTAATTGCAAAGTTGGTAATCAAACCTGACTTTGAGCAGCTAGAAAGGAGCAGGCCTCTCATGCATGTGTGTGAATTTGGTGAGCGATTGGTAGAGTGTGAATCAAGTGAGAGTGTGCTTGGTGTTGTATGTGAGATGTGAGTTGGGTGTAGCATTTTGGAGTTGGGTGGAGTGTGTGTATGAGAGCTTTGTGGTTAAGAAAAAGAGAGGAGTAACATGTGGGTAGTTCTAGTATTATTAGTGGGAACTTATAAATTGTAAAGTGTGGGTATCCAAATTATTTCGGGTGTATTAATTTTTTGTTGTAATATTTTATAAATTATATTTCATTTTTTAAATCATCTTTTTTTAACAGTGCTTCTGTCAGCCACAGTCATATTATATTTATTGATTAACCAACTCAGATGCACATCCACGTGAATCATTCCTTTTTATTGAACTAAATATCAAATTGGATTGACTTCAATCCCATGTACAATGCTGGGAAATGTAGAGCATCAAGAATTCCATAAGAATTAAAGACTTAAAAAGAAAAAGAAAAAATATATAATTTGTGATAACACATCAAAGTACTTGAATTTTGTCTTTTTGTGCTCTCACATGCTCTTTGTAAACGTTGGAATCCAACCCATCAATCGATTCAGCTCTTGTTTTTCAATCACAGCTGATGAAAAGGCTACATCACGGTCTAAAAGGTCCAAGTCACAAAACAAAACAATGTTGAAGCATGCCAGCCAAGGGCACAAGCGAAGGTAAGATCAATGCGTTAGACAGCACTAAGAAATCCAACCTAATAAGTTTATTTTTAATTTTTATTACCTTTTTCATTACTTTGTTAATCTAGATGTATTTAATGTATAAATCAAGTTTCATCATTTTTGAACATATGTAAATATTTTTAAAAATTTAAAACATATAGGTATTTTAGCCATTTTTAATTGTTGAAAATTACTAAAATAATCCTATATTTAAAAATCTAAAAAAAATACACATCTTCAAAAATAGTAAAACTTACTTTGTATATTAAATACGGGAGCACTTGTATGAAACCCCCTCTCTATATAATCCCCTTCATTTTTAAAATCTAGATGGTTCGATAGAAAATTCACTTTATCCATTATATTTAACATCATTTATATTATCATGGAAACGCTTTTATTTGTTTAATTTCACTGTAATGGATCTTATCTATAAATATATAAAATCAACCTAATAAGACAGTTCAATGCTAAAATATCAATCGAAAGTAATATTTTTAACATCTAAACTATCTAAAATGTCATAAATATTTGGATAAATAATTCTATAAAGTATTGCTATATTCTAATACGTATATGAATGGATTTGAGCATTTTTCAAAATTTACACGTGAGCAAACGTGGGTTATGCACATATTATATTAGGATAAAATTTGGTCTCCTAGTTAAACAATGATGTTAAATACAATGAATGGATTAGATTTTTCTATCAAATATCAAAATTTCAAAAATGAATGAGGGTAACACAAAATCACATCTATATAACCCGGTTACATAGAAGTGTGTCCGAAATAATTATAACTAGATAAATAAGTTTATAAAAAGATAAATAATTTAACAGATTTAATAGAAATAAAAATATTAAAAACCAAATTGTTATCTATGAATAGTTATTTTTTATAAATATTTTATTATTAAACATGACATGCGAAATGATATAATAACTTTAAAGAATCATGTTACTCATGCCATTTTAAAGTAGATTTTGCACATAACATTTGTTAAAGAAATTCTTTTAAGATTTTTATAAAAAAATTATATAAGAAATCAAGATACATTAAATATCTAAATTTTAACCTACATGATGAAAATATTTTGAATCTATCTTTCGATATTATATAAATAGCCCTAATTCAATGAATCGATGTGCATTAAGTTTCAGTGCACGTGGTTGTATAATCCTTTCTCATTCTTTGTCATTAATACGTGAGGTCAAGCATAATGTCTTATATAATTTATAATTTTATAATATCTTAAAATTTATAAAAATAAAAATGCAGTGTTCATGTGTGAGTTTCGCATGAAAAAACCTAAAATTGTAAAATTATATATAAGATGTTCACACGTTGGCTCATACTAGTGTAAAAAAACAAAAAATGCCAAATTTTAAAAAATAAAAACGGTGATCGCGTGACCATATTTACTAAATTTAATTCAATGCACATGGGGCCACTGAACCGGGGCTATAATATAAATATAAGTTTCTAGCCCTTACGTTAATAAAATTAGAGAAATTTTAACCACATAAAAAAGAAAATGAAATTTATTATTTTCTATATCTTAATACCTTTTTCGTCTTGTTTCTTTTTTATGACTTAACCGTGTGGAAGCACCATGAACGAAAATTTCTAAACTTACATCGGTCGGACCACTTGCACAAATTTTTAAAACCCGAAGCTATCTTCTGTGCAGTTTGATCATTTTATATTTTTTTCCGATTTTTTTCATATATAAGTAAAGTTGTGTGTATAAAATCTAGAAGCTAAGTTTTTTTTACTATTTTTAAATATTTTTAAGTATTTTTTATTTTTAAACACAGAGATATTTCTGTAATTTTCTGCGACAAATTCGAATGAAAAATTATAAATTTAGCAAAAGTTGGGAGACCTATTTGCAAAAACCCACTAAAATACAGCTAACTAGTAATGAGTTTCCACGGTCCATGAAGGAGAATTTCAGCATTGAGATCAAATAGGAGCTAACAATAATCATTCATCTAACATTATAATCTTCTATTTAATTCATAACAAAGAAATGGATAGTACAACATTCATTTATGCGTTTTCTTCTATGTAATTCAATTATAAAAAAGTGATTTCATGGACTCCCTTTTAAACTTTAAGTTCTTTATATTTGATGGAAAATCCGATTTATTTATTATATTTAACATTTTAAGAAACCAAAATTCATCTAAATCAAAAATGTACATGGATTACATTTGCTCAAAAATAACTATATTTATACGTAAATTGGAAAAAATGCTTAGATACATTCATATATACATTAGAATGTAATAATACTTTAAAGAATTATTTATCCACATAAAACTAATATTTTATATAGTTTAAACAATGAAATTAAAAGCTAATTTCACGCTATTAAAGTTGAGGTTAGGTTCATCTACACCATTGAATTATTTCAAAGGTATCACTCATTTTGGTGGCACCTTCCCTCACTGAATTAAGATCAAAACCAACTCATTTTCTTAAAATTATTGTTTACTATGATATTAAAAATCCGTTTTCAGCAATTTCCTGGATGGCCCCTTGCTGATTTAAAAAATTTGTAATCATATGTAAAACATGAAAATTATTTAACTCCATTTCTAGATTGTTTAGAATGTTACGATAGTTTATAAAATTATTTATCTGTGCAAAGATAATATTTTGTACAATATAAACATTGAATTAACAACTTTGCTGCAGGATCTATATATATATAATAAATATATAGATTAAATATGCTACAGGATCAATTGGGTTCTTACGCACCATGTAGTCCACTTCAAATAGGCCTCATATGATTATAAACACACAATCTATTTCATGCATTGTATTTATAATTATTTATTTTAATTATATACCAATTTTCATCTAAAGTGGATATGTTTATGGGTCTTTTTAGATACAAATCAACATAATAAAATAGTTTGATTTAAATAACTATTTTAAAGTTGTGTTTTCAACCTGTAAACCTTCTAAAATATAATTCTTATATGGATAAATAATTATGTAAAGTATTAATATATTTAAATATTTGAAAGCCCTATTTTCCATTGTAGTTAACTATAGTACAGTTTGACTTTATTAGATCATATCTGATTGAATATTTTATTACGTTAGTTTTGTACTTTCATTATCGGGGCTTATAAAGATATTTGATGGAGATGAAACTTAATAAGTTATGATATTATAAACGTATGGGCTCAAAAATGTTTTTGTAGTTAATTTTTCTATTTTTCTTTTCATAAAATTGTCTTCGAAGGTATATTTAAGTAATATAATAAGTTTTACTATTCTTGGAGATGTGTATAAATATATATCTTTTAGATTTTTCATATATTTTGGTAAATTTTAAATGATTAAAATATACTGATATTTTAAATTCATAAAATATATTTGTTTCCAAAAATGATAAAATTTGTTACATGGATTGAATATGCTTATGATAATAAATTTATGAAAAGAAAATTAAATATTAAAACTAAATACATCTTTAGGCCATTAGCAGGTGGCAGGTACCGTTGCCTCTCTCAACTTAGTTTAAAATGGATCAGGCGTGAAGAGGCTGTGTCCCCGTTCCGGTTGGTAGGATTGAGTTCACATGTTGTAACTTGTTGTCTACTTACAAGTTGTAAAGTTGTCATTTCAACAGTTTTGCAAACCGAGTACTGTGCAGCAATTAATACATGTTCCATTTGCCAATCATGTATCTCGGCCGCTCATTCCTGATGCCAGACTTCACGAGTTCGGTTCAGATGTTCTAAACCAACACCAGTTTGAGATTAACAATTTTAAATACCATGTGCAGATTGGGTATAGATTTAATCAGCAAGATATATCTGACGTGATCCAAAATGAATGACACGGACACCTTGAACCAGCCCCATTAAAATATTTGAAAATATCCCTGTCAAAAAATTTTTATTTGAAAATCTTTATCCATCCAACGGATTGAAACTTATGTGAACCGAAGTGACGTAAAAATATGTCATGATTAATATATAATCCACCGATAAAATTTTCTGCGTTTGGATTTATATATTTTTAAGTATTTAAAAAATCAACAGTTTTAATCCCGCTGAGCAAGGGTGAAAATGTTGATTTTTGATATCATAAAAAATAAACAAATAATTCAAAATTTATAATTTTTTGGTATGGAAACTAAATCCACATGGACACATTAAAATGAAAAGGATCATAACACCTATATACATTTTTTTTTTGTGCTAGTTCAATGCACCCGAAAGCATTAAACCTCAATGCTCCTAATGTACTTCACCTATTTTTTTTCAAAATTTTTTTGATAAATATGCCATTGAAATGCTACTGATTTTTAGAAATTCGAAATAAATATCTAAAAATCTCCAAAAATGGAAAAAATTGATACACATGTTAAATATATTTAGATTAACAAATTTATAAAAAAAATTTTAAAGAATAAAAAAAAATATATATATGCATGGGAAGCATTGAGGCGCCTCAGTGCTCCCGGTGCATTGAATCAGCATCCTCATTTTCCAGGGGCAGATCTCGTTCTCCTGTACCAGCCAGCATTGGTTTTAGCATTTTAGCGGCGTGGATATCCATAACTCTTGCGCGCAAAGTGGAACCTGGTCGGGTTATACACGTTGAAACTGAACCTGACTCGTTAAAAATGCTTCAATCCATTTATAATTTGTTGATAAAACTTCAAAATTAACCTTAAAGTGGATTAAACTTCAAATAGGCCTCATATGATTATAATCTGTTGATAAAACTTCAAAATTAACCTTAAACCGTTTAACATTAACGGATTGGATTTTGTGTTGCCGATTATGCGGATTCAATAATAAAAAGTAAACTATTTAAAATATAATTATAGATACATCATTAAATATTTTTAATGCTAGTGATTTACTTTATTTTAAAAGAGAAATTTACATATTTTCATTGTTCCATCTGAGAACCGACTCAAAATACCCCTGTTTGTCATATCCGTTTTACAACTTAATCATTTCAAAATAACCTTTCCATTTTTCTCAACTAATTATAACCCAAACTGATTAAGAAGAAGACCAAAACTCCTTGACAGTGGGAAACAACTACTCCCCACATAGGTTTAAAATCATAACCAGATGGCATGGAGGCCGGTATGGGTACCAATTGGCGATAACTATGGTCACAATAAATTTACATATTTATTTTTAATAAAAATATTAATTCTATTATTAAGAGGTATACATAACTTAAGAAAATAAACATTAATAAAACTATTGATTCTTACTTTATGGGTCTGAAATGAGTTGATGAATTAAATTATCGGGTTAACAAGTTACACACGCTCACAGCATATGACCAGATAATTTATTTAAATAAATTAAAGTTAAGTTTGACATTCTCGTAAATAAGAGTGTTAACGGATTGGGTTGGACGACTTGAAGTCTAATCCTAATCCCAATCGTAATCTTATCTCATTTAAAATATTTCAAACCTAAAAAATCTTAACCTCATTAAAAACCCATTTAATAAATAAGTTGGTGGGTCATTTATAAGTTATATGGCGGATGACCTGAGGATTTAGACTCAAGCGGACAATGATTTCACAGGAAAAGGCGAGACAAACTAAAGAGTTTACATTTATATATATAACTTTAATAAGTTAAATGAATTAAATGGGTTGAACGGGTTATACAGTTGACATCATAGCCAGATTCTGATAAATTACAATAATTTTGATAAAGTCGTATAATGATAGAGGTCATATGATAATGTTATACATATGTATTGAATCACCGAATAGTTTTTCATTCTTAAAAATCATTATAAACTCCTTCAAAAAGTTGCTATAAGGTATATCTTATTTTCCTTCGTTGGACATTATTGAAACATTTTCTTCAGTTTTATAATGTTATTAATTAAATGTGCCAATCAATTTAGGTTTCGCAAGGTACTCAAAAAAATGAGAGAAAATGGAAAGAAAATTATATAAAAAATTTAGAAATAACAAAAGAGTAACATGATATGATAAGGATAATAATTAGTTGCAAACATAATAAAGATAAAATAGATTGTAAAAATGTATAAAAATTTTAAAAAATTAAATATAAAAATAATAATAAAAAATAGAATAATTATGTATTTAAAAAGGTTAGTTCATTCATTTTTTTCTTACTTGTTATCAAATGCATCCTTGAAGAATAATCCTATTAGCCCGAGCTAAGTGGGTTAAGCAAATGTCTTGCTTAGCCTACCAAAAAATTTATTAAATTTTTTTTTGCTTTTTTTCTTCATACGCTTGTTTTTCTAAGTGCATTTAACATATAAATAAAGTTTTTCCATTTTTGAATATGTCTATTTATTTTTTTGAGATTTTTAATACATGCATAAAATACCCCTATGTTTAAAATTTTAAAAAATATATGTATGCGCATATTTAAAAATGGTAAAACTTGGCGTATATGTTAAATACATTTAGATAAACAAGTGTACGAAGAAAAAATAAAAAAGTATTTTAAATGGATTCTTTGAGGTGGGCTAAGTAAGTCATTTGTGAGAAATATGAATAAAAAAGACATCCCAAAAATATGAATAAATACAACTGGCTTACCTATACTACGTAAACCATTAATTATTTTCCAAAGATTTCAATATCGATGACAATGCCAACATTTATGAATTGGTTTCCTTGCAACAAAGATTATAAACTAATTAATAAGGATTATTTATTACTTAATTAATGGGTAAATTCTAATTCACATTCTCCCTTGTTTTTGTATGCAAATTCTTTATTTTAAGTAGATTATATCAATTGAAAGAAAATACTAGAAAAAAAAAGCAGGAAAGTATTGCTTCTTCTACTGCATTGATTGAAGTATCAAAGATAAAGATAAGGAGAAATATAGATATATTGATCTGTTAAGTAATGAGTAAAAGAAAAACATAGGCAATTTAGCCTTTTTAAATACCTAATTATTTTATTTATTATTATTATTATTATTATTATTATATTTCAATGATTTTTCAATCCTTTTATATATATGCGCAGTCTTTTTTAATGTTGAAGATAATCTTGTTAGTTGGCACTATGTAATGACTTAATTAGCCTATTCCAAAGAAGTTATTTGTTAATTTTTTCAATTTCTTCGTAAATTTGTTAATTTGGATATATTTAATGTATAAATTAAGAATTATCATTTTTAGATATATGTATATATTTTTTAAAATTTTAAACATATAAGTATTTTAGCCATTTTTAATGGTTTAAAATTACTAAAAATCCTATGATTAAAAACCCAAAAAATATATATAAATTTCAAAAATAGTAAAACTTGATTTATATATTAATTAATAAGTTTATGAAAAATAAAATAAGTTTTTGGAGTGGTCATTACTTTTTTTTATTATTGGAAGAGTGCTCCTTACTTAGGTCGTGCTAATAACATCATGTCTTATTTGTTGGAAACAAGTGATGAAATCAAAGGCAAAATACCTAAAGTATATGTTTTGATGATTAACAGCTTAATTTGAGTAAGTTTTGGCTACTAATATGTTTTGTACAATGTTTAAGGATATAAAAATAAAAAATATGGAGCATGACAGGTCAAATCGAACCCCAAGTCGACTTAGGCATCGATTTAGGCCAAGTCGATCCCTAGGTCAACTCTAGCATCGACTTCAAACGTGATTTTTTGTCCAGTATTGAAATTGGGGACACAGAGCTGCCGAAGCCATTAGCAGGCTCCAGGGAGCGTTGCCTCCCTCAGATGAGATGCTTGGTTTAAAATGGACCAGGCGTGGAGAAACTATGTTCCCTTTTTGGTTGGCAAGATTAAGTTCACATTATAATTTAGTTGGAACTTGTTGTCTACTTACTGGTTAGATGACAGTTTCTTATCTTTTTGGACGTGATTGTAATATTTAAAATGAATTATAATGTATAAATCTGATTAAAAAAAAAACACACACATTTTTAGGCCGCATGGCTGATGCACAGAATCATCCCTCAAACTTAGTATAGTAATTAAAATAGACAATTTTAAATACCAGGTGCAGATTGGATATAGATTTAATCAGCAAGATACATCTGGCGTGATCCGAAATGAATGACACGGACACCATTGAACCAACCCGATTAAAATATTTGAAAAGATCCCTGTCAAAAAAAAATTATTTGAAAATCTTTATCCATCCAACGGATTGAAACTTATGTGAACCGAAGTGAAGTAAAAATATGTCATGATTAATATATAACCCACCGATAAAATTTACTGCGTTTGGATTTATATATTTTTAATTATTTAAAAAATCAACAGTTTTAATCCCCGTTGAGCAAGGGTGAAAATGTTGATTTTTGATATTATAAAATAAATAAATAAATAATTCAAAATTAATAATTTTTTGGTATGGAAACTAAATGCACATCGACACATTAAAATGAAAAGGATCATAACACCTGTATACATCATTTTTAGGGGCACTTCTCCTTCTCCTGTACCAGCCGACATTAGTTTTAGCATCTCAGCGGAGTTGACATAGCTGAGGCTCGCACGCAACGTGGAATTATACACGTGGAAACTGAACCACACTCGTTAAAAATGCTTCAATCCACTTATAATTTGTTGATAAAACTTCAAAATTAACCTTAAACCGTTTAACGTTAACGGGTTGGATTCAATAATAAAAGTAAACTATTTAAAATATAATTACAGATACATCACTAAATATTTTTAACCCTAGTAATTTACTTTATTTTAAAAGAGAACTTTACATATTTTCATTGTTCCATCTAAGAAATGACTCAAAATATCTGTTTGTCGTATTTGTTTTACAACTTAATCATGTCAAAATGACCTTACCATTTTTCTCAACTAATTATAACCCAACTTGATTAAGAAGAAGACCAACACTCGACAGTGGGAAACAACTGCTCCCACATAGGATTAAAATCCTAACCATATGGCAGGGAGGCCGGTAGGGGTACCAATTGGGCGATACCTATGGTCACAATAAATTTACATATTTATTTTTAATAAAAATATTAATTCTATTATTAAAAGTTATACATAACTTAAGCAAACAAACAGTAATACAACTATTGGTTCTTACTTTATGGATCTGAAATGAGTTGATGAGTTAAATTATCGGGTTAACAAGTTACACACACTCATAGTTTATGACCAGATAATTTATTTAAATAAATTAAAGTTATTGACATTCTCATAAACTTAGCAATCTAATATTTTTCACTTTCTATAACTACTCTAATTTTAATCATTTCTTTATATATTCTTATATGACTGCTCTATTTTTTAATAATTTTTCATAATTTTTTCATAATTATACATACAACTATTATATCTATTTTAATTTTATTCTTTTTGCTCATTGTTATTACCCCATCTCGTTACGTTACTTCTATAGTTTTTAAAAATTTTACATAAAAGGTTTTCACTCAACAGTTTTAAAAGTTTTATTAAATACTATATTTAGAGGGAATAGAGAGGAAGGAAATGAGAATGAAATTTATATAGGGAATGATCACGTTATTTTGGGCTAAGTAAATGCTCTGATTAACCCACATCAAAAAACATATTTGCAAAACCTTTTTTTTATTTTTTTCTTCATACACTTGTTTATCTAAATATATTTAACATATAAACCAAGTTTTATTATTTTTGGATATGTGTATATATTTTTTAAAAAATTTAAAGATAAGGGTATTTTAAATACTTATATACACATAGATGTTTTAAAATCTCAAAAAAATATAAGTATATCAAAAAATGGTAAACTTAGTTTATATATGAAATACACTTAGATAAAGTGTATGAAGAAAAAATAAAAAAAATTATTGTAAATAATTTTTTTAAGACAGGGTAAGCGGGAAATTTACTTAGTCTGAGCTAATGCAATCACTCCTCATAGATATACTGGGGATAAAGTTGAATAAAAAAAAAATAAATAGGGTAGTTATATGAAAGTATATAAGAAAATAATTGAAAAATATAAAAAATAAATAAAATGTAAGGGTGAAAATGAAAAAAAAAGTTGACTGTTGACTTTACATATCATTCCCTCCTCCATTATTCTCCCCCTGACCAATATGCCCTAAATGAGTTATATATATGAGTTGGTGTAATCCAGCTGAAATTGTGTCAGTCGAGTTATGGGTTTAACACGACCCCATTATACTCCTTTGCAAACGGACAACACTTGCAATCAAGAGTGAAGTTTATAAGATCGACAAGTTGATTCCAATCACCAAATGAGTGGCCACCAAGCGCGAAACGAAGCTTTCGTTCCCACTGGTGTGTGTTTGAATTTCTAATGGGGGATTTCGAATCATATTTTCAATGGGGGTATGTGGTCCTTTTTATTTCGTTCAGAGCTGGCGGTCTCCCCCGTTGATATTTGGGAGTTTGTTGTCTCTATTTGGAAATATTATTAGAATTGTCTTAGAGCTTTGAATGTGATATGAATTGAGATATGTTGTAAATATACTCCAATCAAAAAGTAAGATCGACAAGTTGAACGTTAATTACCAAGAAAAGCCCATCATTTCAAGCTCAGACCATTGGAGAGGGGAAGGATGTTGGGGCATAAAATTAGTCGACTGGAAATAGAAAAAATGAATTATAATATTTTTTTAATTTACAAAAATTCAGGGGAGATTTTAGTTAACTACTTAATCCAGTTGCTAACCAAAAGATGACCCGGTGCATTCGCTATTAAACTACTCAAACAGGCCAAATACATCCAATTTTAATAGATGAATCCATTAGCTTGACTAAACAAATAGTTCGCTTAGCCAATCTTAAAAAGTCTAGTTAAATAGTTTTTTATTTTTTACGTTTACTTGTTTATCTAAGTGTATTTAACATATAAATGAAGCTTTATTCTTTTTGAATATGTATAGATATTTTTTTGAGATTTTTAAACATCTATGTATGTATACTTAAATAAAATAGTGTACAAATAAAAAAGCAAAAAAAATGTTGTTGTAAGTAGTTTTTCTGTCATTTACTTAGCATAGGCTAACATGATGATTTCTCAATAAATAAATAATCGTTGTTAATTAGTTTATAATTTTTGTTGTGAGGAAACTAATTCATAAAGTAATGATCCTATTAGTCCAAGCCATGAGACCTTTTTATTTTTTTTGATTCTTTTATAAACATATAAAGTTATGCATATTAAATCTAAAAACTAAGTTTTACCATTTTTGAATACTTTTAAGTAATTTTTTATTTTTAAACATAGTGGAATTTTCTTATTTTCTGACGTAGAAAATTACGAAGATACTATTGTGTTTAAAAATAAAAATACTTAAAAGCATTCAAAAATGGTAAAACTTATTTTTTATATTAAATCCACCTAACTTTATATTTATAAAAAATAAAAAATAATTAGGGGGTCCCACGACAGAATGCATGGGATCGCCCCTCAGCCAAGTTCTACAGTTTTATGTATATGTATTTTTTTTAGATTTTTCAAGATAATAATATTTTAAATATGAGGGGGATCCCATGCGTTAGGCCACGGGATCCCTCCAAAAATATTTTTTTGATTTTTTCATAAATCTGTAGAACTAGATGTATTTAATTTATAAACTAAGTTTTACTATTTTTAGATAATTTTAGGTATTTCTATTTTAAAATATAGTGAAATTTTTGTAATTTTCTGAGTCAGAAGTTACGAAAATGTCATTGTGTTTAAAAATAAAAATAATTAAAATATCCAAAAATGGTAAAACGTCGTTTATAGGTTAAATACATCTAGCTTTACACATTTATGAAAAATTTTTAAAAAAAGAAAATAAATCCCATGGATGGATGCATGCGGGTTGCCATGCGGCAGATTAAATATATACACGTAGATGTTTAAAAATCTCAAAAATATACATATACATATCAGAAAATGGTAAAAACTTAGTTTATATGTGAAGTTCTCTCTCAGACTAGGCTAATAAATCACTTGTCATTCATAAATGCTCGCATTGTCATCAATATTCACGGTAATCTTAGCAAACTAATTAACGGTTTACAAAGCACATGTAAACCAATTGTATCTATTCATACTTCCAGGGCCATCTTTTTTAAAATCTATTTTCTCAATCAGGGTAGGCTTGAACTAATGTTATTAAAATGAGAAATTATCTTATTAGCTTGGGTTAAATAAATGGCTCGCTTAGCCAACATAAGAAAACCTAGTTAAAACATATTTTTTTATTTTTCTTTACATTTGTTTATTTAAATGTATTTAACATATAGACCAAGTTTCACCATTTTTGGATATATATGTAGATTTTTTTAGATGTTTAACAATCTCAAAAAAAAAAAGCTACATACATCCAAAAATGATAAAACTTTATTTATATGTTAAAGAGATGTAATCCGATTAGACCAGCCTAAGTAAAGGTTTACTTATGGCAGCTTAAAAATCATATTTCCAAGCATTTTTTTTCATAAACATGTTAAGTCAGGTGTAGTGAATATATAAATCGAGTTTTACTATTTTTTGATATTTTTAAGTATTTATTTTTTTTAAAAGACTGTGGTATTTTAGTAATTTTTTGGGCTAAAAAATTATGAGAATTTTTTGAATGTGATGTCTTTAAAAATAAAAAAATACTAAAAAAATCCAAAAATGGTAAAAATTGGTTTATATATTTATTACATTTAGTTTAACATGTTTACGAAAAAAATACCTGGAAATATGATTTTTTAGGCCAGCCTAAGTAAATCGTACTTTATCTCTAGGTTAAATACACTTAGATAAACAAGTGGATGAAGAAAGATGAAAAAAATTATTTTTAAATGAATTTTTTAAAAAGAGCTAAACAAGTCATTTGCTTAGCCTAAAATGATTTTCATCCCGACTAAGCAAATGGCTCATTTGGCGCACCTTAAAAAACTCACTTAAAACACTTTTTTGTGGTTTTTTCTCTATACACATGTTTATTTAAGTGTATTTAACATATAAACAAAGTTTTACCATTTTTGGATATGTATAATATTTTTTTGCATTTTTAAACATAGGGTGTTTAAAAATCTAAAAAAGATATTACACATTTCTGAAAATGGTAAAACTTTGTTTATTTATGTACTAAATACACTTAGATAAACAAGTAAATTTAATAGGTTTTTTAAATGGATTTTTTAAAGTGGGCTAAATGAGTAATTCGCTTGGCTTGAAATGATTCTGTTAGGCCGGGCTAAGCAAATGGCTTACTTAACTCACGTCAAAAAACTCATTTAAAACATATTTTTTTATTTTTTTCTTAACACACTTGTTTATTTAAGTATGTTTAATATACAAACTAAGTTTTACTACTTTTAGATATTTGTAATAATTTTAAAATTTTTTAAACATTGGGGTATTTTAAATACATATATACATATAGATGTTTAAAAATCTAAAGAAAATATCTACACATATCTAAAGATAGTAAAACTTAGTTTATATATTAAATACACTTAAATAAATAAGTGGATTAAGAAAAAAAGAAAAAAAGTATTTCTAAATGAATTTTTCATGGTAAACTTAGCGAACCATTTGCTTGGACCAAACTAACAGGATAATTGCTCTATCAAAAATTAATTGCAAATATCAATTTATGAACAAATAGCAGAGCTAGGATATGTGAGATTTCTAATTGTTAAAATACACGTCCAGATGAATATGATTGATCATGGTAGTTTTGATTCATTTATCGAATTCGGTGGGCCAATATTTCTCAAGAAAAAAAAGTTTGGTAGGCCAATACTTGTCAAATTTGCTTACTGGATAGGGGTGTCAACGGATCGGGTTGAACAGGTTAGAGCCTAATTTTAATCCTAATCGTAATCCTACCTCATTTAAAATATCCAAATCCTAACCCCAATCTTAACTTCATTTACAGCCAATTAATAAATGAGTTAGTGACTTGTTAATAAGTTATATAATGGATGACCTGAGGATTTAGACTCTAGCAGACGATGGTTTCGCAGGGAGAGGCGAGACGTTATTTTTGGCGCATAGGAAATGAAAATAAAACAATAATGGAAAAATAAAATTAGTGCAGCGGTGGAAAAATGAAAATTAAGTGGCAAAAGGAAGACTTTGCAAAGGAAAGAACCAAAGGATTTATATTTATATATATAACTTTAATAAGTTAAAAAAATTAAATGAGTTTAATGGGTTATACAATCGATATCATAACCAGATTACGGAAAATTACAATAATTTTGATAAAGTCGTATAATAATGGAGATCATATGATAGTGTCGTATGTATGAATTGAATCACCAAATAGTTTTTTATTCTTAAAAGTCATTTTAAACTACTTTAAAAAGTTGCCGGTATATCTTATTTTCCTTTGTTCGGCATTATCGAAACATTTTTTTCAATTTTCTAATGTTATTAATTAAATTTACCAATCAATTTAGATTTCACAAGGTAATTAGGAAAAACGAGAGCAAATGGAAAGAAAATTATAGGAAAAAAATTTAGAAAGAACGAGAGGGTAACATGATATGATAAGGGTAACGATTTGTTGCAAAAATAATAAAGATAAAATAGATTGTAAAAATGTATAAAAAGATTAAAATATAATTAAAATATAAAGATAATAATAAAAAAGAATAATTATGTATTTAAAAAGGTTACTTCATTCATTTTTTTCTTTACTCGTTACCAAACACATTCTCGAGGAATAATTTTATTAGCCTGGGCTAAGCAGGCTAAGCAAATGTCTCGCTTAGTTTACCTAAAAATCTATTTTAATTTTTTTTGCTTTTTTTTCATACACTTATTTCTCTAAGTACATTTAACATATAAATAAAGTTTAACTATTTTTGGATATGTCTATATATATTTTAAAGATTTTTAAACATCTATGTGTATATACATGCGTAAAATACCACTATGTTTAAAATTTTTTAAAAAATATATACGCGTATTCAAAAATAGTAAAACTTGATGTATATGTTAAATACATTTAGATAAACAAGTATACAAAGGAAAAAATAAAAGAAGTATTTTAAATGGGTTCTTTGAGGGGGGCTAAGGGAGTCGTTTGTGAGAAATATGAATAAAAAAGATATCCCAGAAATATGAATAAATACAACTAGGTTACATATACTATGTAAACCGTTAATTATTTTCCAAATATTGCAATATCGATGACAATGCAAGCATTTATGAACTGGTTTCCTCGCAATAAAGATTATAAAGTAATTAATAAGGATTATTTATTACTTAATTAATATGTAAATTCTAATTCACATGCTCCTTTGTTTTTGTAAGCAAATTCTTTATTTTAAGTAGACTATATCAATTGAAAGAAAATATTAGAAAACAAAAGAAGGAAAGTATTGCTTCTTCTGCTGCATTGATTGAAGTATCAAAGATAAGGAGAAATATAGATATATTGATCTGTTAGGTAACGAGTAACAGAAAACGTAGGCAATTTAGCCTTTTTAAATAACTAATTATTTTATTTATTTATTTACTTTTTATTATTATTTTATATTTCACTTATTTTTTAATCCTTTTTTATATATGTACAATCTATTTTAATCTTGAAGATAATCTTGTTAGTCCTCATTATTATGTAATGACTTACTTAGCCTGTTCCAAAGAAGTTATTTGTTATTTTTTTTCATTTTTTATAAATTTTGTTAATTTGGATAGATTTAATGTATAAATTAAGTATTATCATTTTTAGATATATATATATTAGATTTTTAAACATATACATATTTTAGCCATTTTTAGTGGTTTAAAATTACTAAAAAATCTTATGATTAAAAATCTAAAAATATATACATTTACAAAAATGGTAAAACTTGATTTATATATTAATTAATAAGTTTATGAAAATAAGATAAGTTTTTAGAGTGTGTGTTACTTTTTTTAATTATTGGAAGAGTGTTCGTTACTTAGCTCGGGCTAATAACATCATGTCTCATTTATCTTTATTTTTTTGCAACCAATCATTACCCTTTTCTATCATATTACTCTCTCATTTAAAATTTTTTTAATACAATTTTCTTTCCATTTTTCTCTCATTTTTCCTAATTACCTAGCGAAACCTAAATTGACTGGCACATTTAATTAATAACATTGAAGGAAATGTTTTGATAATGTCGAACAAAGGAAAATAAGTTATATTTTATAGTGATTTTTTAAAAGGACTTTATAAGGACTTTTAAGAATAAAAAAATTTATTCATGATTCAATACATACATATGACACTATCATATGATGTCTATTATTATACGACTATAACAAAATTATTATAATTTGCTAGAATCTGGCTATGATATCGACTGTATAATAGTTAATTAATTAGATAATACGAAATGTATACCAAAAATAGAAAAGATGTCCATATAGAACTACAGTGTGATTAGTAGGTTAATCATGATATCTAATTTCACTGTCATGGATAGTCAGCCTTTAATTTTATTTGTACTATTTTTCTCGAAAGGAGGACTAAAAACAAGAAGAGTACAAGGGAAAATTAATTAGCTAGGTTGGGCATCCAAGCGGATGCAGTGCGTAGAATAGTGTGAGTGAAAGATTTAGGTTTAAATGTTTGGTAGATTCAATGGCTTTATGTAACGTAATCCACGCGGATTTTATGCGAATTTGAGAAGAATTGGTCTACCATACTTTTTTTTTTAGATAAATATTAGCCCACCAAACTTGATAAATGAATCAAGATCACCAAGATCAATCATCAGGACGTGTATTTTAACAATTAGAAATCTCACATATCCTAGCTCTATTATTTGTTCTTTTTTATCAATATTATTATTTGTTCTTAAAATTATGCTTTTAAATTTTGATATTCTGGTGATTGGATTAATTAGCATAGTATTACAGCCATCATTCCTTTCTACAGGCTTAATTCCCTCGTTATTAATCAGTTGAAGGACATAAATCTAGAAGAAATTGTGACAAACGCCAGAAAATTAAATATATCAAAGACAAACACAAGACGTCCATCAATATAACAAAAGGAAGTGAAGACATCAGTTCTAAGACAAGTTGATTAAGATAACAATAAAAGAGTATTAAAAAAAGAACAAGAATTCTGGTGAATCTAATGATCATACTAATTAAAAAGCAGATGCTTGACTGCTTGGAGCTTGGGAGAGATTAGAGAGTGCCCCACTAGGCCTGCTACCATAGGAGGTCAAAGAAAGGAGAGCAGTGATGCTGGTTTCCATGACTACAAGATATATGTACATGCTTTTAGTCCTCTTATAGACTTGCATCCAATCTTGATGTCTGGGATGCGTGCTTGCTAATATCAATCATTCTTCTAGTATTTCTGTGTTTTGAGTACAACCAAGTCCTGAAATATTTTGATCCTGCAACCAAAATGAAAAACCACCAAATTATAACTTTCAAATCTCGAGGATGATTAAGTGTGGTAGAGAATATGACAGTAAAAATACACATCGTGTTAAGAGATGCAGCAAATTCAATTCGTAAATCCCATTTCAAAAGTAGTTACCCCCACCTAGCATTCATCTAACGGGATTTGGCCGGTTCATGCCCTCCATTTGGATCTGTTTTGGCTGATGCACATACAAGAGTCTTAGTGTTTTAGAAAAGGACATCAATTTTCCAATAAGTTGGAAGAGGTAGCCACTAGATATTAGGGGTGTTAATGGTCATGGTCAACCCGTTAACCCGCTCGTTCAACCCGTTAATAAATGAGTTTGGGTTAGAATTTTTGAATAAATGGGTTATGACCCGTCAACCCGTTCAACCATTTAATTAAATAAACGGATTAGGGTTGAGGCTTTGCAACCCGTCAACCCGTCCAACCCGTTTATTTAACCCATGTAACCCGTATAACTCATTTAATATAATATATTATAATATATATATAATATTTATAACAGGAATTGACATTAAAGAGATGACTTGAGATTGGCGCTGATGTTCTCAAGCCAAAATAAATTAAATTTAGGTATGTTAGCTTCGAATTATTTAATTTATTTAAATTTACAAACTTTATTGAAGATTTTTAGCATGAAAATTAGTAACAAACACAACCCGTTAACAACCCGTTAACCCGTTTATTAAATGGGTTGTAAATGGGTTAGGGTTGAAGTTTTTTAAATGGGTTAATAAACGGATTAGGGTTGAGATATATTAAATGGATTAGGATTAGGATTAGGCTCCAACCCGTTCAACCCGATCCGTTAACACCCCTACTAGATATCACAGAAATGTTTAAGAAATTTTTTTTTTTATTATTGGAGAAATGTTTAAGAATCTTGAGATCTCTTTAAAAATTTTTGAGATTATTTTCAACACTACAGAGAGGCATATATTGGAAAGCTGTAGGCCGTACATGTCGCATCCAAATGTCATCAACACTCGCCTTTGAAGACTAGGATGAGGTACCATCGTTTGTACGTTGCAGCAAATTATTCATATCAACCATTTAAAAATCATGATGTTAAATGCCTTATCTCACAGGGAAGAGAGGAACATAGGGAGAGAGAGACCTGTGAAGCGTACCTTCAAATCTCGTCAGATTCCTATCGGATATATCTGTGGGGGATATGAGCTATTATGTCCCAATCCTCACCTATATGCTCCTTGCATCGTGTTTTTAATCGAGGGCAAGCTCTAATTTCTAGACATTTGAGATTTGTTAGGTGTTGTAATCCGGATGGTAAAGCCACCAAATTCTCACATGAATCAATTACCAGATTCTGAAGAGAAGAAAAATTACGAATCCACTCTGGCAGAGCCGCAAAATTTTTGAGATTGGAGATGCATAGCCTTTCCAGTATCCGCGCATGCTTTAGGCATTCTGGCAAACAAACCACCCTTGGACAATTGCGGATGCTAAGAGATCTAAGGGCGGTTAAGTGTTTCGTACCCTCTGGCAATGAACCCAGCTGCGGACAACTTTCGAGGTCGAAGCTTTCCAGAGAAGTGAGGCCATGTGTCTCCCCAGCGAAACTCTCCAGAGAATCACAACAACCGATGGAAAGGTCTTGAAGACAGGTAAAGCCACCTTCTAGTCTCAACGAAGTAAGATCACGGCAACTGGAGATCCATAGAGTATGCAGAGCATCAAGGTTTCCAAGATTCCTTGGTAAAGATTTGAGGTTCTTGCAATCTAATATAACTTTGGAGAGACGGGTCTTGTTCTGGAATAAATCAACTGCTAGAGAGTCCACCTGAAACATTTGTAGGTGAAGAGATGAAAGAGAAGGAAAGCAGGTGGGAATTGCAGTCAACTCTGGGCATTCATAGATATTTAGTTCCTGAAGGTGAGGGAATGCTTGTGGTTGTCTATGGTTTAATTCTGCAAAGGACGACCATTCTTCAAGAGTAGACATGCACTTGAAAGTCAACTTCTCTAATGAAGGGAATGCCCTTTCACCATAAAAATGGCTGCCAATGCATTTTACAGCATTCATTCCGTCTACGTAAAGAGACTTGAGCAGCGGTAATTGCCCGAGTGAGGGGAGCTCTTTGCATCTTTTGCAATTTCTTAGGCTTAAAGAGGTCAAATTCTGAAGAACAAGAGGATTACTCATCCAATGCGGACATCTTTCGCCCCAGTAGCCTTCCACTGCCAGTCGTTTAAGATTTTTATGTGGCTGGAGACCTTCAATAGTATGTCCACTGATACTTCTCGTGCTATCATCAAAACCATATTTACTCCATAAAAATGTTAAGCTTCGAAGGTTTGCTTTCTCATTCAATCCTGCTTCCTCAGCATTTTCTCTGCGCCTCACATTTTCTAGCTTCCGAAGCTCCAATTCTCCTCCAAGATTTAGTTCTTGCAGTTCTCTTATGTTGCATCCGCTCTCCTCTTCACCCACAATGAACAGTGACAGGGTCTGAAGAAATTTTAGTTCTCCCATCTTAGGTGGCATACGAGTCAACTGATGGCGGTTCATTTCGAGATGCCTAAGGCTAGTCATTCTCCTCATATCGCTTGGTAACTTTGTAAGGCTATAGCTATTCATGAGTCTTAATGTCTGCAGATTGTGAAGCTTGCACAATGACTCGGGTAAGCTAGACACGCTTGGAATCCTGAAGAAGTCGAGGCAAAGATACTTTAGTTGCTTCAACCCACTTACAGAATTTACTAAAGCCTCAATAGCTTCTTTATTAAAGAAAAATAACTTTAACACGCGAAGACGGGGTAAAGCCTCAAAAGGAGTTATTCTAGGCAAGCAAGGTCCAAATGTCAAGAGTGTCCTCACTTTTTCTACTCTTTTTAAGTGTGTCCATTCTATGAAGGTGCGAGAGCTGGATGCTAATGACAAATGACGACATTCACTGGGAATGCTTGTCACGTCGCCATCTTTGACGATTGAACACACTTCCCCTGAAATAGACACCGCCAGATCATGCATTAGGTCATGCATTTTGCAACTTACTATGTTTCCTTCCCCATCTTCCACGGGTTCTTGAAAGAAGGACCGCCACAATAAATTCTTGAAGAGCTCCCTACCAGTGTCTTCCATCTCTTGTCTTCCTTGAGTTGGTTGAATGAAACCTTCCCCCATCCACATCAGTATGAGTTCACGAGTCTTGATTTTATGGTCTTTCGGAAAAATCGAACAGTATGCAAAGCATTGCTTTAACTGTGGTGACAAGTTATAGTAGCTCAACCTTAAGGCAGGCAAAATTCCATTTTCTTCTTCCGGCAAATTCCAAATTTCATCGTCTTTAATGAATTCCCACTCTCTTTCACTTGTTCTGAAAAGCATCATGCTTCCAAGCGCCTTTGCTGCTAAAGGAACACCACCACAATTCTTTACAATTTCCTTCCCAAAAGCAACAAGGGTGGGATTTTCCTCTTGTCCTGGCCCAAATGCTCGCTGCTTAAATAGCTTCCAGCAATCATCATCAGATAATTTTTCCAAACGGAATGGAGAAAGAGCACGCATCGATAAAGACACTTTTTCACTGCGGGTGGTAACAACGATTTTGCTGCCTGTTGCACCTGATTGAAGATAACTCTTTAGCTTCTCCCACTTCCTAGGACACTCCTCCCACACATCATCCAACACAAGTAAAAACTTCCTCCCCCTCAGTTGTTGCCGAAGATGACATTGCAGTGCATCCAGTTCTTCGTAA
Source organism: Annona cherimola (assembly GCA_030490835.1). Lineage (NCBI taxonomy): Eukaryota > Viridiplantae > Streptophyta > Magnoliopsida > Magnoliales > Annonaceae > Annona > Annona cherimola. Next base: position 80,361,510 of record CM059975.1, on the reverse strand, counting down.
TGACACTTTTCGATAGCAGGGGAATCGATAATGGCTTTTATTACCCTCTTCACGTCGAAGTCATCAGACACACAAACCCAAATTCGCATATCAAAATGTGCCATCACCCTTGCATCGTTATAGACAAGCTGAGCAAGTGTTGTCTTGCCTATGCCCCCCATTCCTACGATAGGGATGACCGAAAGTTCCTCTTCCCTGCCCACATCAAGTAATGCTTCAACAAGGGATCTTTTTTCTTCGTCCCTTCCACTAATCTCAGACTCAATTACCCAAGAGTCAGTTTTTTCCATGCCATTAATATCAAATATTTCCGCAGCTCCTGCAATCAAATGGAAATTTGACCGTTCCTCAGCAATTGCAGATAGTCTTTTTCTCACATCCTTTACCTTGCGGGCTATATAAGAGGAGAATAAAACTGGGTTCGAATTTGAAACTGAAAGGCAGTTGCGCATCTTCTTTGTATGTCGATCCTGAGTCTCCAATTCCCTTCTTGAAGATTCACTTTTGAACTCGTCTAATACGTCATCCACATCATAAGCAGCATGTTTCAGCTTTGCTATCCAATCCTTCAGTGCTGTACTTTTCAGTTGCTTCTTCTCTGCGTCTCCAACTACAGCCAGTATGGCAGACAAAGTGCTTCTTAAACTTTCAATGTCTTTCTCAAGGTCCTTAATTAACTCAAACTCATTTTTGATCAACGAGCCGAGTCCATCAAAACCTTTTTGTAGTAGATACGACAGAGCAGCTGTAGCCATTCTTCCTAACTCAAGAACAATCGGAATGGATAAATAAATGGATATGCCTAAATGGTCAAATCAGAAATGATCCCATGAAACTAAAAGATTGCATACTAATCTATACATGTTCCATCTAATTCTGTATTATATTCAATGTTTATATTCCGGCCATGATTTGAACCACAAAACAATAACACAAAATTTATGCATGGGAATACATGAGTTTATCAAAACTTGTGTAACATTTAATAAAATAAATCGAAGCATTAATTATTTCTCATTTATGAAATGAATGAAAGAAAATTTGCAATCAAAGGCAAGCAATATTTTGCCTTCCAACTTGTTTCATTAATTTCATCATTTTAAATTAGATTAGGATGATTGTTTTTAGCAACATTGGTAGAAGACAAGCGTTTCATTCTTACTTCTTAGTATGATCATTTAGTTTAATATGCAAGTGAATTGATGATTTTGAGATGAGAAGCCTTCTACTAGAATGGACAATGGTATAAAAAAAATACAATCGAGAGGGTAATCTTTGCACAAGCTATTTATGGGGGTTTATTTATACCATTTTTAAATTTTATAAAAATTAGTGGTATGTTCCATTTTCATTTTATCAATTATTGTGTATTCAAGAAGAGAGGAAGAGAAAAGAATAAGATAAGATTAGAATAAGATAAGATTTTTAATTCTCCAAAAAAAAATTTCTATTCTTAAAAAATTTTCTATTTTCAATATATAATAATCTTGTTTTTTCAATTTTCAATAACACTTTTATCATTCCCGGTATAATTTCACGTCCCAATACACGAAATTACTTTCTATCCGATCTCTTTTATCAATGTTGAATTCCACCATTATTATCAGATTCCAAGAAAAAATTCTGCCTCTTTCTATGCACTTGTCAGATATGATTTTACATTTTTAACTACTTCACTATTTTACTTTTTTATTATTTACTTTTTATTATCTATGTTTGTCTTAATTTTTCACATTTCTACGTAAATCATCGATTTATTCTATTTTTATTTTCTTTACTTAATCATTACCCCGATCACATCACATTACTTTCTTACTTTTTTAAAATTATTCCGTTAATCTCTGTAAAATGCTTTGTAAGCAAGAATTGAGTTGCATACGCATAATGTTGGTAAGAAAAACTCAGTGCATCAGAATCTTAACTTAAAAGTAAATAACAAAGTTGAACTAATTTGGGTATAAAGGAGGTCCATTAAAAAAAACTGATATAAAGGAACCCAAAAGCCTGCAATTTTCCCCTTTTATAATCCATTGGGCTGAATATATCACGTTTCCTAGCGGCTAAGATTGTTGGGATGAAACTACAACGCCCCAAACCTAAAAGTAAGGTATTGTCCGCTTTGGGCCTTGGCCCGCACGGTTTTGCCCCTCTGGGTTCACATGCATCCCGTCCTTCCCCAGAAGGCGCCTCACTAAGGTACCTGGTTGCCTTCACTTATAACCCAGGCTCCCCCCCTCATCCTAACCGATGTGGGATATCACATTCACCCCCCTTGGGGCTCTAGCGTCCTCGCTGGACACAATCAGCAGGAGGTCGGGAGTCAGCTCTAATACCATTTCTAAAGCCCCAGACCTAACAGTAAGGTATTGTCCGCTTTGGGCCTTGGCCCGCACGGTTTTGCCCCTCTGGGTTCATGCGCATCCCGTCCTTCCCCAGAAGGCGCCTCACTAAGGTACCTAGTTGCCTTCACTTATAACCCAGGCTCCCCCCCTCATGCTAACCGATGTGGGATATCACAGAAACATTATGAAACCGCACAATAAGCTAAGCAAACTTCCCAACGATATTACAAAGAACCTTAAGGTATAATACTTATTCTTTTATTCGATGAATCATCAGAAAGGACGATTAAGGTTTACCTGTAGTTAGGCACAAAAATTTCAGTGTTTCTTTGTTCTCATTAATCCATTAGGATGAATATATTCATTTTGCAGTCCATAGAGCACATGATTGGAACGTTCTTGTTTCACCTCAAGAAAAAGGTTCAGATCTCATGTCTCCTGAAGATAACTGTGTTTAATCTATCAGACGAACATATAAAGGAGGTCCATCAAAACAAAAAAAAATATCTGACATAAAGGAACCTAAAAGCCTGGAATTTTCTGCTTTGCTAATTCATTGGGCCAAATACATCACGTTTCCTAGAAGCTAAGATTGTCGGGATGAAACATTATGAAACTGCACAAGAAGTTAAGGTAACTTGCCAAGGATATTACAAAGAATGTCAATACTTATCCTTTTACTTGATGAATTATCAGAAAGGACGGTTTACCAGTAGTTAGGTACGAAAATTTCATTGTTTCTTTCTCCTTATCAATCCATTAGGATGAATACATTCATTTTGCAGTCCATAGAGCACATAATGGACACGTTCCTGTTTCACCTCAAGAAAAAGGTTCAGAACTCATGTCTCTTGAAGATAATTGTGCTTAATCTATCAGAAAAACATATTATCAGAAGAAAAAAACAATGAAGGATTTGAATAAGACTAGTAAACAAAGGGATTAACCAGATTAATGGTTGCGAAATGGAGCAACCGAAACAGGCTTATGTTACACAGCAACAGAGTTTATCAGAAAACAACTATGTGCCAGGTAATCGGTTTTCCGTGCAAAATACTATAGGCTGCAAGAAATTTTTTGGGCAGCAAGGTGTAGCAAAATCTTAACATGAACATACAAAAGTAAGGTACACAGAATCCAACCGTAGGCGATGAACTACGTTAATTACAGGATATTTCATGTGAAGATGAACGGATCCATAAAAAATATGAAATAAGTTCTACATAGATGTGAAACATAACTTGATTCAAATGTTTGAAAAGAGGTGAGTATTGAGAGTAAATTAGTAGTTCTATTTTGCAATCGTATATACAAGAAATATATTATCATCAAATGAATTCTAGTTAGATATGAAAAATAATACCTGAATGAAAGACGTTCAGTCGTAGCTTCAGACGCGCGGGGCAGCAGGACACTGGCAGATGAAAATGGTGAGAGACTAAAAAGAGAGTCAATAAGCCAATTGAGGTAAACTCAGTTGGTGGCAGCAGGTGGGGTGCTATCAGGTTGTGGGTTCGAAACCCACAGATAGCATTTGGTGTGGGCTTATGTAACCCCTTTGCATATGTCCTCCTTGTTATGGAGGTATTTATACTTAGTCCCTCAAGTATGAGGGTATTTATAATATGTCCCTCCATTGTGAGGGTTGTGAATGGGTTTGATTTGTAAGATCTAGATGTCATAGGTGTATATAATACCAAAAAAAAAAGAGTCAATAAAGGAATAGTAGGTACTAGGCACTTTTTTTTCCCTCTCCGCAGTCGCGTGTAGAGGAAAGTGGCAGGCAAGCGAACTATTTTACGCATATTTTTCTCACATTTACTAATCTTATTTTTTTTTTCATTATTATCTTTACAAGACGATTTGGTAATAGTAGTAAAGAAAGAAGGGAGAAAATCGTTAAGGAGATTTTTTTTTTTAAAGTACTAAGGCGAAATAACGTAATGGGAATATACTATATAGGGGGAATTAATGAGGTACTGGGAGAATATAATTGAAATATAGGGGTGAAAATAAAAAAGTAAGATATTTAGAAGGTTAGAATGTAAAATTATTTTTTAAAAAAAGTGTACGAAAAACAATAAGAAAGCGGGTTTCCCACCATACATTTTACCAAATGGACCTTATGTTTGGAAAAAAAAATTTGCACTTTTTCATTCAATTACCTTTTTTTTACTTTATTCCTAATTATGCTCATCATAACTTGTTATTCTCACATTTTTTAGTAATTTAAAACTACGAAAATGTCACTGATTTTTTAAAATAAAAAAAAAAAAATTTAAAAATCTCTAAAAATGGTAAAACTTGATATATATATATATATCAAAAAACTTATTTACAATAATTTTTTTATTTTTTCTTTATAGACATGTTTATCAGAGTGTATTTAACTTAGACACTAAGTTTTACCATTTTTGAATATGTATATACGTATTTAAAATTTATAAAGATAAGAGTATTTTAAATATATATGCACACAAAGATGTTTAAAAATATCAAAAAATATATAAACATATCTAAAAATAGTAAAATAAACATGTCTATGAAGAAAAAACGATAAGAAATTATTGTAAATGAGTTTTTAAGATGGGCTAAGCGGGACATTTACTTAGTTCAGACTAACAGGATCACTCATCTATATATGTGTGTTATGACTTAAATACACTTATATTAGCAGTTGTATAAAAAAAAGTTTCATAAAAACTTTAAAAAATAGATTAAAGCACCTTAGTGCACCCCCTCATATCCGAGTAACTCTCCCCAATTTTCATCCTATACCAAAATTCTACAAATATTTATATTACCACACTGGAAAAACACGTTATCCATGCTTTCCCATATCACACCCCACATGCCCTAGTTTTGGTTCCCAGCAACAAGAGAGAGTACAGATGTCCAGGCAATGAAAAATCCCAGTTTTCTCTTATATGGAAACGACCGTAGGTATTTTCCTTTCACCATCATCCGTTCCCTACCACCACGCGCAGCCGCCCAACAGCGAAGAGAATATTTCCGACCTTCTCGTTTCTATCAACTAACACGGTAATATCATGTATTTGCATTGTCCGGCGGAAAAAATTGAAAAATTTGTATATATACCTACTTAATTTAACATTAATTGCAGATATATTCAAATACCTTAACGAATTGTATATTACCTCATATGATTTCACTAAAATTGTGTATTACCATCATGCTGTCACTTGCCATTAATATCTGACGTGATATTTTGAAAAATGACGAAAATATCCTCATCGGTAGTCTCACAAATTATATATCACCCCACATACTTTCAGCAAAATGCATATTACTCTCATGAAACTATGTATACCCATGAGGACATTTTCATCATTTTTCAAAATATTACGTCGGATTTTAACAATAGATAATGACGTAGGGGTAATACGCAATTTTAATAAAACTATGTAGAGGTAATATGCAACTCGTGAAATTATATAGATATATCTATAATTAACGTCAAACTATATGAGTATATATGTAAATTATTAGAAAATTTTATGGCATGTTTTGACCCGAAGTTTTCCGCACGGCCTCGGGGGGAAATTAAATTAATGTGTGTGCACTGTTCTACATGCTGCAGCCGACAGCTGCCCCCTTTCTGCTTCTCATTCGCCCCTCACCTCGGGGACAACATATGCACTATGGGCACAATTTATAAATCAATCCTCCACCAATTGAAACGTTTGGAAATGTAGATTTTGACAGGATTTTCAGATAAAGTGGGGAGTTAAAAAAAAAAAAAAAGAATTGTACTATTGATATAAATAATGAGATAAAATTAGAATAAATAGGATGGATGAAAGAAAAAAATGATTAAAATATAAAAATAAAGTTAAAAAATAGAGTTATTAAATTGTTAAATTATTTATGAGATAACATGTACCTTATGCTTCCCCATATCCCTATCCGACGCCACCTAGATTTGGTTCCTTGCAGCACAAGGGAGTACTGAAAGTCAAAAATCGCAGTTAGCAGAGATGTGGCCGTCGGCCTCCGGGTGTAAAAGGTTGGTTTTAATGCAAAACCAACAAACTCAATCTGATTTACAGTAGAGTTTGGTTATGCATTTTTAAAAAAAATAAATTTTATAACCCGATTTCACAAGTGGGTTGGTTTGAGTTGGATGATTTTTAACCCGACCCGACCAAATTTCATATATTAGTGTACAATATAATAAATTATTAATAAATAATCTTACATTCGCACAAAATACATAAAAATTAACTAGACATTATTGATTTGAAGTAATATTATTTAGCACTTTTATTGTTAAATTGTAAAGTATTTCTATAGAAATGATTAATTTTTATTCTTTTATATAAATTTATATTTTAAAAATGTATTTAATTAAGCATTTTCATTGTATTAATTATTCGTATTCAAGAAGAACGGAATTAGAATGGGATAAGATTTTTCATTTTCAAAAAAAAGAAAACTTTTCTATTCTTACAAAGTTTGTCTATTTTCAATATATAATAATCTTACTTTTTCAATTTTCAATCACAATTTTTAACATTCCCAATATAATTTTACACATCCCAATACACGAAAATACTTTTTATCCGATTTCTTTTATCACTGTCTAATTCCCCTAGTATTATCAGATTCCATGAAAAAATTCTGCCTCTTTCCATGCACTTCTCAGATATCATTTTACATTTTTAAACTACTTCACTATTTTACTTTTTTATTATTTATTTTTTATTATCTATGTTAGTCTTAATTTTTTTCACATATTTACGTAAATCATCAATTTATTCTATCTTTATTTTCTCTACTCCTAGCTAATCATTACCCTAATCACATCATATGTTCTCTCGCTTTTTTAAAATTATTCCCTACCATTAACATTTTGTTAACCGACTATGAAACACACCCTTAGTGTTAATCTCCATAAAACCCTTTATGAGCAATAGTTGAGTTGCGTAAGCATAAGGTTGGTAAGCAAAATAGATAGCGATCCCCTGCACCCGGGTGCACTTAGCTTCAGTGCACCCAGGTGCATTAACTCATTTTTTTATTTTTTTGAATTTTTTTTATAAAAGTGTTAATCTAAGTGTATTTAACATGCGTATCAATTTTTACCCTTTTTAGAGTATTTTAAATATTTATTTTTTATTTTTAAAAATTAGTGGCATTTTAGGTAATTTTAAATTACTAAAATGCCATTGATTTTCAAAAGATAAAAATAAATATCTAAAATACTCTAAAAATGGTAAAAATTGATATACATGTTAAATACACTTACACTAATACCTATATAAAAAAATTTCAAAAAAATAAAAAAGTTAAAATGAGTTTAATGCACCCGGATGCACTGAAGTTGAATGCACCCGGGTGCATGGATCCAAGCAAAACTCAGCGCATCACAGTATAACTCAAAAGCAAAAAACAAAGTTGAACAAAGCTAAAACCATTCTTTCTGACTCAAAAACAATCCGAATAGATAAATAAATGGATATGCCTAAATGGTCAAATCAGAAATGATCCCATGAAACTAAAAACATTGCATACTAATGCTATAATTGTTCCGTCTAATTTTGTATTATATTCAATATTTATGTTAGGCCATGCTTTCAACCACAAAACAATGACTTAAAATTTATGCATAGGAATACATGCATATGCCAAAATTTGTGTAGAATTTAATAAAATAAATTGAAGCATTCATTATTTCTCATTTACGAAATGAATGAAAGAAAATTTGCAATCAAAGGCAAGCAATATTTTGCCTTCGAGCTTAATTTCATCACTTCAAATTAAATTAGGATAATCGTTTTTAGTAGCATTACTAGAAGGCAAATATTCTCATTCTTACTTCTTAGTCTGATTATCTAGTTTGATATAAGTAAACTAATGATCTTGAGATGAGAAGGTTATACTAGAATGTAAAATGGTATAAGAAAAAATACAATCCAGAGGGTATCTTTGCAAAGCCGTTTATGAGAGTTTATTTATACCATTTTTAAATTTATAAAAATTAGTGGTATATTAGATGTGCAGGGTAAATTAATCAGGTTCAAGGGTCAACTTAGTAATTGACAAAAAATGTGGGGAAATTTTATATAATTTTGGAAAAATGATAGAATAATGTGAGATGATAAGAGCAATAATTAGAAGTAAAAAGAATAAAGATAAAATAGATAATATTTACGGGTGGAGTTGGGGCAGGTCGACTTGTAACCCGGCTTTGACCTAATCCGTTTTTTATCGGATAAAACCAATGTTTTTTTGACCCAGTCTAGGGATATGTTAAAAATTTTGACCCAAATTCAAAAATAGGATCGAGGTTGGCCAACCATGTCTAGACCTAAAGAGTCCTGAGTCGCCCCATGTATATTAATTTATTAAAAATTATAAGCCTATATTTAAATTTTACTATTATTTTCTTTCATAATTTTCATATTTTTTATAGTTAACTTTACAAGAATCCATTTACCCAAAAAACGATATAAGAATTAATAAAAGAAATTTGCATATATATAACTCTTACATATAATTGTATATTAAATTATTTTAAAATGAATTTTTGCAAATATGCATACAACATTTGACCAATATTGCATCCGTGTCCCTAAATTTGCCAATATTGCAAACATGCCTAAAAAGTTTATATAAATTTGACAAAACATGTTCCTTCCGTTAGGATGCCATTAAAATTTTATGAAATGACGCTAACACCCTTTAAGTCAAGTGATAAACATAATGTTTGCAAATATTTTAAGTATATTTGAAAAAATCTAAAATAATAATATATAAAAATATATAAAAATAGCAACTATGTATACAATATTTGAAAAATTACAAGTGTATCACTTGACTTAAAAGATATTATTGTCATTTTATAAAAAATTCTAATGACATTCTAATGGAAGAGACACGCTTGCAAATTCATGTAAACTTTGTGAGCACATTTGCAATATTGGCAAATTTAGGGACATGGATGCACTATTGGGCAAACTTTGTAGATATATTTACAAAAATTCCTTTAATAAATTTATACTATATTTTCTCATGTTTTATTTTAGTAACGATGTGTTTTTTAATAATTACTAAAATATTGTAACCATGTAACATTTTAGTATAGATGTATTTTTATGTTTGATATGTATATAAATTCTTAAAATCATCTTATTTGACCCGCATTTTTTAACCAATTTGATGTCCCAAAATCAGTCCGATACCAACCCAAAGTTTGTCTCGGGACCTATTTAAAAAAAATGAGGCTCAAATGACTTTATCCCTACACAATATAAAAATAGGGTCAAATTGAATTTTTTTTAAAAGTAAGGTCATGGTTGAGCATACTCTGACCTTATACAGTCAGCTCCAATTCCCACACTTAAGTATAGTTGCATAAAAATGTAAAAAAAGATACAGCTAAATATAAAAGTAATGATACAAAAGTAAGTTAAATAGATATTTCAAATGTTAAAGCACATAAAAAAGCTATATGTGGAGTGAAATTGTTCTTCCAAATGCATTAAAAATACTTTTTTTAACAAATCAAAATCTACAAACTTATATTTATTCTAAGGATTCTTAATGAATTAAATAGTAAAATTGATTAATTATCGCTTATCGAAAATCGATTAATTATGTGAATTTTTATTAAACTTTTTAATAGACCCTCATAGTTTTATTAATATTATCTGATTTATAAACTGGGTTAAACTAACTAAATTTTAAAGCCCCGAGTTTTGATGATTGAAAAGAAAAATAATTATAAAGAGTGAAAAGTTTGAGGTGAAAAATTTTACTCATTATCAAACACCCCTTAAAATTATTTCCTACCATTAACATTTTGTTAATAGATTATGAAACACACCCTTAGCGTTAATCTCCATAAAATGCTTTGTGAGCTAGAATTGAGTTGCATACGCATAATGTTGGTAAGTAGAACTCGGTGCATCTGAATCTTAACTCAAAAATAAAGAACATAGTTGAACTAAATCTGATATAAAGGAGGTCCATCAAAAAAAAATCTGACATAAAGGAACCTAAAAGCCTAGAATTTTCTCCTTTGCTAATTCATTGGGCAGAATATATCACGTTTCCTAGAAGCTAAGACCGTCGGGATGAAACATTATGAAACCGTACAAGAAGTTGAGCTAGCTTGCCAAGGATATTACAAAGAACCTCAATACTTATCCTTGTATTTGATGAATTATCAGAGAGGACGGTTACGGTTTACCTGTAGTTAGGCACAAAAATTTCAGTGTTTTTTTGTCCTTATTAATCCATTAGGATGAATATATTCATTTTGCAGTCCATAGAGCACATAATTGATACGTTCCTATTTCACCTCAAGAAAAAGGTTCAGATCTCATGTCTCCTGAAGTTAATGGTTTTTAATCTATCAGACAAACATATTATCAGAAGAAATTAAAAAAATAAAAATAAAAAAAGATGAAAGATTTTGAATAAGATTGGTAAACAAAGGGATTAACTAGATTAATGATCACGAAATAGAGCAACTAAAACAGGCTTATGTTACACAGCAAAAGAGTTTATCAGAGAACAACTGTGCCAGGTAATCGGTTTTCCACGCAAAATACCACTGGCTGTAAGAAATTTTGGGCAATCTTAACATGAACATAAAAAAGTAAGGTAAATGGAATCCAACTGTAGTCGATGAACTACATTAATTACAGAGTACTTCCTGTGAAGATGAACGGATCCATAAAGAATTATCAAGTAAATTCTACATAGATGTGAAACATACCTTGATTCAAATGTTTGAAAAGAGGTGAGTACTGAGAGTGAATTAGTAGTAAAATTTTGCAATCATATATACAAGAAATATATTATCTAGTTAGATATAAAAAACAATACCTGAATGAAAGATGTTCAGTCGTAGTTTCAGACGGTGCAGCAGAAAATCGGCAGATGAAGATGGAGAAAGACTAAATAGAGAGTCGGTCAACAAAGGAAAAGAGGTATGAGGCACTTTTTTTCATTAGGCAGCGCGTGAAGAGGAAAGTGGCAGACAGGAAACTTTCTTACGCATATTTTTTTTCACTTCTAATTGTCTTATTTTTTTCATTTTTAAAAGTACTAAAGCTACATAATATAATGGGAATGAAGGCGAATTAATAAGGTACTGGGAGAAAATAATTGAAATGTGGAGCCAAAAATAAATAAAAAGAGAAAGATAGATAGTTAGAACGTAAAATATATTTTTTTTGAAAGTATACCAAAAAAAGTAAGAAAGCTGGTTTCCCACCAGACAGTTTACCAGTTTACCAAATGGACCTTATACTTCGATAAATTTTTTCACACTTTTTCCTATGATTATCTTCTTTTTTTATATACTTTTTTCCTATTTATTTTCGTCAAAACTTGCTACTCTCAGTTTAAAAAAATAATAATAATAAATTCCTTTTCACTTTCATAATCCGTTGTCACTGTCAGTCTAGAGGTAAAGAAAGCGCCCGCTGAATGTTTTCTCTGTTCAGGCACTGCCTACGAAATAGCCTTTTTGACCGACCGCCCTTCGTTCTTCAATGTCCCGCTCCACGGAAACTTCAAAGAAGCTCTTGTTCCTTGAATCCTTGTCCTTGCATCAATGATGTAATTTCGTGCAAGTAGAGAAAAATTTCCCTCCAGATGCATGACTTTCTTGTGATGTTTCGTCGCAGCAGATGCGGGCATTTCTTGGGTGACCTACTGGTTTTCGTGTCCGAAATGTATTGCATGTGACAGACACAAACATATAAGATATTTATTCCACGTGCTTTTGGTATTTGCCCATAATTATAAATATATCTACTAAGTTTGAAAACTTTCATATATATCCACCAAGTATGAGTAAAATTTCAAATATACTCGTTATGTCATTTATAAACGTTTAATAATTTTAAAATATCAAAATACCTCCAATTAATTTAATATTTATTGTGATTTATGAAATATATAGACTGTTAAAACTCATTCCGTCTAATTTTTCTCTCACATTAAATGTATTTTAATTATCCCAATTTTCTAAAGAAGACCGTTCCCCATGTCTTTAAAATTGAGTCCTTTAACTAGAATTTCATTATTCCTGTTCAAACGCAGTTTCTGATATGTTCAAACGCAGTTTCTGATCTGACATGGTTCTTTGTTACTGGAGGCAAGACCAGAGTACAAGGCAAGCAAAGCCAATGCATACACATCCAAATTGAATGGAACCCCAACAAAACAAAGAATAATTTAAAAACGGAACTCCTAATCTGATCCAAAGGCCAAATTGTTTTAAGAAAATCAGGATATTATCCACGCTCATCTCTAAAAATCATTCGTCTACGTAAGAGGCGAGGAGATGGGATGACACTCAATTCACACAATCTGACTATCTGAGAAATAATAAATGATAATTTCGTGTGAGAATATTTCTAAAAAAATTGTTTAAAGATATTTTATTTTTCTATTTTCTTCTATGGTGTAAAAATAATTTTTAATATTCTTTATTACAATAATTTATAAAACAGGGACGATATTTAAATTATTTAACTGATTCATTTAATGCAATTAATATTTTTAAATGAAACTTTTAATATTTTAGATATGTATTCTTATAATGGTACTTTACAGTGCAAAAAAATTTTAATATTATTTATCCCAAAAATTTTGAAAATTTAAAAGTCTTTCGAATTTGTTTATTAAATGTTAGAAAGTTCAAATTGTGGAAATCTTTCGAGTTATATATTTGCATTTTAGTTCTTGCTAGTTTCTTATTGCAAATTACATTTAATTAAACCCCATAGTGTTCATTTTTATATATTAAACCTTACTATAAGTTTGTACGTTGCAAAATAGATTTTGCCACTAAAAATGAGTTAAAAACATCAAAGGAAAATTTTTAAGATATAAAAATTAAGGGAATAAGTAAAATTTTTGATGAAAAATTGTAGAGAATAGAAGTTGTCAAATGATGTGATATGATAGAGGTAATGATGAGGAATAAATAGGATAAAGTTGAAATAGATAGGTTTGTTGTGTTGGTAGTTGTGTAGAAATGATTGAAAAGTAAGGTAGTTGTATAAAAAAATGTGAAGAAATAATTAAAAAATATGGTAGTTATGGAGATTGAAAAGTTTTAACTTGACAACTTTTTGTTGTTACCAAACACACCCTAAATATGTAAATCTTGGAGTCAGAAAAGAAAATATACATGCTTATTAGGACCAAAATGCAAAAACCCACTACTTGCGTCCAAGTGAAGGGCAGATGGGTAACTTGCGGGACAGCATCCAAGAAACTGGTGCAATGCAATTACGCTTCGCCCCTGATGTCTCCCCCCAAAAGCCACGTGTCGGCATTTCTTTATGGGTAGATTTGTCATTTCACAGAGTAATGGCCCCACGGAGTAGCTGTCATCACCTACTTTCTCCCTAAAGAAAGCTCTCAACGGGTCGTTTTTCTCAACGGCTAAGCCGGAAGGGAGTCGACGAGAAATTATTGCTCTGGTGGACGAGCTGGCCTATTTGTTGTCTCAGCGTCGCACGATGATACCATCCAAATGACGAAATTAAAGCCATTTAAGGGGTTACATGCATTTAAGTATAGGAGACATTATAAAAATATGATTTTTTTTATATATATTTCTCTGGAACAAGAGAATGGGGATCTTCCCTATGAAATTATATTTCTCTATATTTTTTCTTGTCGGAATTTGTGTTCCAACCCACCTCTGACCCTAATGCTCGATAGACAGCGTATTGAAGTTAAATATTACGGTGTTGAGAAGTTATATATTGAAAATTTTATATTTCTAGGTCTAAAAGATTGTTCAAATTGGATTAACGGTTTAGATTAATCAATCCCAGATAAATGGGGCATAAAACTGAACAAGGGAGTTTAAAGTCAAAGTACACCGCCGGAGTATCAGATGATTCGCGTTGAGGCCGTTGATAAGCTGACAGCCTGAGATCGCCTGGTCCATGTGAGGGGATCCGGAAAGTGGGCCCGGTGGAGCACATGGCTTGATTGCAACGGCTATTTTTTATTCTACGCTTCTGAAATTACAATAAAATCCTTTTCCATGTCCGAAGATGCCAGAGGATTGGCGAAGCCCACGCGTGAAAAGCTTGCAATAACGTGCGGCATGAGAAAAAGGTCGGCAGACTCAGCGCTACTCAGTGGCATTCGGGGTTTTTTTGCTTTTTAAATTCTTTAATTTTGCATAATTTTATTTTAACTTTTGAAGTTTAGTTCTTTGCATTTTAAACCTTAGCTCATAATGTTATTAAAAGCTACCATTAATCTATGTAAAACGTCATAAATATTCTTCCATATTTAAAAAAAATAGTGAAAATGTTGTTGAAGCCTCAAACGATAAAATGAAGAAAACTTTTAATAATTAAGTTTAAAATGTAAATTTAAATATTGAAGGATACATTTCAAATATTCTTTCATATTTAGAAAAAAAACAGCCAAGATGTCGTTGAAGCCTCAAAGGACAAAAATGAAGATAACTTTTAATGATTAAGTTTACAATAAATATTTTTTAAAATATTGAAGGATATTTACTATATTTCACATGAATTAACAGACTATTTTTAACATTATTATGGGTCAAAGTTTAAAAGGCAAGTGAATTAAAGTTTTTAAGACTTAACAGCTAAAATACAGTATTTAAAATGCAAATACACAAAATTACAAATTTAAAATGCAAAAAACCTATAGCCATTCTCTTGAACAATTGGAACATGGGCATTTGAAGTTTATTTTCTAAAATTAGAAAATTCACGAAACAAAATATTATATTTAAGATTGCTAATAAAGCAGTTTTAGCTTCTAGGATGTTTTCAAGATTAAGATATGTAAGAAAAATTCGAGAAAATATAAAAGTAATAGTATATTTGATAATCATGAAAACTTATTGAATTTAAAATTTTTTAATTTTTTCACATCTTCTCATACATTTACTCTACTTTTTAATTATTTCAATCATTTCTCTGTAATTATCCATACAACTATCATATGTGTCTTAACTTTATTTTGTTTCATTACACATTATATCACTTCTCCAATTTTAAAAAATTTTAAATCAAAAACTTTTCTTTCAAATGTTTTATCAAATATTAAACACACTCTAAAATTATAAAAGTAAGTGAAAAATAATAATTAACAAGCGAATGATGCAATAGCGGATGGTATTTTGGATAAAAAAACAAAATTAAAATAAGTAAAATAATTGTATAAAAATGTAGATAAATGATTATAGTGTAAGGATGTATTTGTTTCTTCTAAAACTTTTCACTCTCCACAAGTACTCTACTTTGTAATTATTCTCACATATTCTTACATATCCACCATATTTTTCAATTATTTTTACACAATTGACCATATCATGAACTTAAAATATTTAACTTCATTCTCTTTACTTTTCATCATCACTTCTACTATATCACATCAATTTCTCTCATATTAAAAATTTCCTTTTGATTTTTTGCTCCAATCTGACAACCTTCTTCTACATAGCTGCAGCTTCCTCACATTTTTTTCAAATGTTGACTGCCCGTTTTGTCCTTCCTCATTCCACTTCCTCTGGATGGTGGTGCTAGTTTCCTTGTGTATTGCCCACCAAATTTCATACCTAAAGTATTTGTTTCATCATTTCCCCTTACCTCTTTGGTCAAGGACCAACTGAAGGACACAATGATCTAATCGAGTGATAGGAATGTGATGAAGTTTGGCATAAGGAAAAAAATTTAGCCGTTTTGTAGTTGCCACTCCTCTGTGCAATCTTGCCTCAACTCTGTCCCTGCCCATTCTTCTGTTTGACCATGTCATTTGAGGGCCCGTAAAACCAATGTCTTGAAATTCACAATCATCAACTATGTCTCTGAGATTTTCCACCTCCAATTTTCCATAGAAACTAATGAATCTCCACTGTTTATCCTCTGAATCCTTAATTTTAGCATCAACATGTCCTTTTGAAAAAGATAAAATTCTAACGTCCAGAATTTTTGACCACAAAAGAGTCAGGCCCCCCCTTCTATCCCTATTATCTACCGTCAAATATATTCTCAAATTGCAGCCTCCTTCTAACCCATTCCATCTCACCCGTCTTCTTCTTTGTTCCAATTAGAAATAATAAAACGAGGTCTTTTTTCTTGATCATGTGAAGAAGAAAATGAATTGTCTGTGGGCCAGTGTTGTTTCCATTTCGAATACATGTGGAAATTTTATTTTCTACAAATGAAAAATTTTTGGGTTTGTTTAGTTGGGCACAATAAAAAAAAACTATTTACTCTATATAATTACTCTACTTTTTTTTATACCTCATCATTATCCCTACAATGTCGCATAATTTTCCATCAATTTAACAATTTTACGTTAAAAACTTTTCATTAAAAATTTTATCCTCAACCAAACACTTATATATATTATAGAACAAGTCAAAATTGCATTAAATGGTATTTTTATCTTTTTATGTTTTTATAAAACTACTATCTTGCTATAAAAAACTATTATCTCCAATGTATATTATTTTTAAAGATATGTATATATTTTTTAAAATTTAAGTGCAAGAGTGTTGCAATTATTTTTACAAGTTAAAAATGACTACGACTGTGAAACCCTGGTCTTAGACACATGTATGAAACCCTAGGTAATATATTAATAAAATAAAAATTCATGAGTATGGAAAATATGTGGGAATAAAGGTTAAAATAATTATTTATGGAATTCAGATGAATAGTGCATGTGAATAGTGAAACGTGAATAGTAAATGTGGGATTAAGAAATATGTTAAGTTAATCACTTTGGATTAACTTAATCATAAAAGACAGAAAAGGAAGCTTTCCATTAAAGGACAAAATTGCTTTTTGGATTAAAATATTAATTTTCGGATTTTTATGGATTTTTGTGAAGAAAATGAAGAAAAATTCATATCTTGTAATCCGAACATCGGATTGAGATGAAATTTTTTATGGATGGCCAAAATATGATGATGAACATGATGAGTGGTCCAAGATTGATCAAAAATTATGAATTAAGGGTCAAGATTAAACGTCATTTGAAGATAAAAAAGTAGCTTTACTTTTTCATTAATTAGCATTTGACTTTGGGATTAATTTTAATTAATTAAATGGATAAATAATTAATGAAAAGCTGCTATGGCTACTAGAGCTTGGACTTTTGGGACCAAATCTAATGGCCCAAAATCAATCTTATCAAAAATCAACGGTTGAGATGAATTAGCTTAAAAATAATTAATTTTAATAAATTAAAAATCATAAATAAATAGGGGCTAGATAGGGGGCAGGAGCTGCTGATTAGGGTGGCTCCACAAGGCTCAAAATATTGCATGGGATTTGGGAAAAAATATTTAGAATTAAATACCTTGAGCAAGGGGGTAAATTGCAAATATGTGAAAAATGCAACACTGTAAATAGGGGAGCATGGTGAACGACCAAGGCACACCCATTCCAGCTCCATTAAGCATTTTCAACCCCCAAAATTCATTTTTGGCCTTAGAGAGAGAAGGAGAGAAAGTTAGAGAGAGAAAGGGCAAGTTGGAGGAGAGATTTTCTACTTCAGGTAAGGGGATTCTTTCCAAATTTCTTTTGGATGTAAAGTAGGGTAAAACCATGCTTAGATAATGCCTAAGCATGAGAAAATAAGTAAAGTTATAATACTTAGGGTGTGTTTGGTTGGAGGTAAAACTTTTGATGAAAAGTTTTTAGAGTAGAAGTTGTCTAATCAATAGAAAGTGATGTGATATAATAGGAGTAATAATGAGGAGTAAAGAGAATAAAGTTAAAATAGATAGGTTAGTTGTATAGGTAGTTGTGTAGAAATGATTGAAAAGTAGGGTAGTTTGTATAGAAAAATATGAAAAAATAATTAAAAACTAGAATAATTATGGAGAGTGAAAAGTTTTAGATTGAAAAGTTTTAGTTGACACCTTTTTATGTTAAACAAACACACCCTTAATTGGAATTATGCCGAAACATCGAAAATTTGGAGCGAAGATGGAGCAATCGGGAAGATAGCATGTGATATGAGAAAATAATGCTCCAAAAATGATAAATGATGATTTGGGATGAATGAATATGATAAATATAATGTTGAAATGATGATATATTAATTTCATAATTTTTGGAATTAAGGATTATGCTTAAGTGAATTTATGTTGATTTTTAGTATAGGGAGAAAATGATTTATTTAGCCAAGTTAATGATGATAAATTCAAAATTCATGAATTTTCCATGATATACTAAGCATAAGCTATGTCATGGTATTTTTTATTTTTGAAAAAAATATCAATTTTTGGAACCCATGAACAGTAACCCACGTCACTGTGAACAGTAACCTCGAGTGAACAATAAACCTGAACAGTGATTGCTACAGTGATTGCTACAGTGACATGAACAGTAATTATGAACAGTGAACAGCATATTTTGGCAAAAAAATTGAGATTTATTTTTATATATTTATGAGGATATATAGATGGAATTTTTAAAGGATTTATGGATAAAAATCCATATAAGGAGGTAATGACGAAGTATTTATAAAAGATTAACCTTTATGGGAATGAGGTAATGAATGGTTATAAAGCAAGTATGGAAAGTAAACTAAGATATGAAATGATATAGATAAAATATCATTTTTCCATGTATAGGAAAAGGAAAGGAAAATGAGGAAGACACAGTCTGAGAAGGTAAGCAAGCGAACCTTTTTTAAAATGTAATTTTATTGATTTATTGTAAACAAGTTCTATTTTTGAAATTATTTTTCAAATATTTCAAATGACTACAAATATGAGTATGAAATGTGTTTTAAGGATGGCCATTCCTATAACGTTTTCAAATGATGAATGTTTATAAATTTGTATGGAAAGTCATGCCGGCATATTGATATCATGTGATGTTCATGGACATGTGCACATGTACGATGTATAAGGAAGAGGCTTTGGTGAAGGTAGAAAGCGGATCAGAGGGTCTCCCTTCACTATTACCGAGTCGTATGGGCTGTGTGCCGACGGCGTCCTCCCCGGAGGTGGAAGCAAAGGAACGTTATGTGTGAATGAATGCATTGCATTTTCATACATGGATTGAAAAGAAAAGCATGGATTTAAAATAATGTTTTTAAATGAATGGTGCAAATAATTCTCTACATGAGAATGACAAGTTATCTGGTGTAAGAGGTATATAATGCCGGAAAAATCAAAAGTCATGCATGTAGGAACCATGTAGGCGTCAAGAGGAAGAGAGGTTCTCCTTGATGAGGCCAAGTCGGAGACAGCCGGCGTATTGGACCATACTATGTGAGATGTTCCTTGGGCTAGTATACCCACATACAAAGGTTTATGTCAGGAATGGAAAGAAAGTATTTGCACACATGGATTTGAAAAGATATTTTTAAGGGATGATGCAAATAATTCTCTACATGAGAATGACAAGTCACCTGGTGTAAGAGGTATATAATGCTTAGGGAAATCAAGAGTCATGAATGTAGGAACCATGTAGGCGTCAAGAGGAAGAGAGGTTCCTCTTGATGAGGCCAAGTCGAAGACAGCCGGCGTATTGGACCATATTATGTGAGATATTCCCTGGGCTAGCGTACCTGCACACGAAGGTTTATGTCAGGAGTGGAAAGGAAGCATTTGCATATCCTATGTTTATGAAAAGGTTTCTATTCCATTGATAGTTGATCACTTGCTAAGTGTCTCCTATCGATGAAGAGAAATGTATTTACGAATGATTTTCCTGAATGGTTTATGAAAGATTTCCAATGGTTTATGAAAAGGTTTCTATTCCGTTGGTAGTTGATCACTTGATAAGTGTCTTCTATCGAATGGAGAGAAATGTATTTAAAATGAAAAATGCTTGCTTATTGAGTTTCGACTCATGTTTTGTTTTCCCAACCTCAGACAGGTGTAAGGAAAGCCAAGAGATGAAGGGCATGTGTTGTTAAAGGAAAAGAGGAATCTACAAAGGTTAGTAGATTTTTGTATGAATAGATTCCCTAATGGGATATGATGAAAAAGAACATAGGTTGCATGAAATTGTGAAGTTATGAATAATATGAAAAGTTGATGATTTATGATGTTATGGATGAGTCCATTATGAATGATGATGAGTATTACGTTATGTGATGAATGAAAAGAAAAAAAAAAAGAAAAAAATTGGACGAGATCCAATTAAGTACCCGCCGCGTGATCAGGGCAACAATCCTGAGTCACGTTTACCAATCGACAAGATCTTGGAGTAAGGAATATGTGGACGCCTCGGTTCGGGGCGCCACAACGACACTCTTGTGTTTACAATTTTAAAGATATACATACACATTTTTTAAATGTAAAATTTAGTTTATAAATTATATGCGCATGGATTAACCGTTACATTAAAACCTAAAAAAATTTAAACATAGTTATTATGATTGGGGTGTTTTCAACAAGCTGAAAATTTTTGGCACCTATATTGATAATGCCAAAATTTATTTTGATTGGATCTTTTTTTAAATCATCTACTTAGATGGAGTTTCTACACAGAATCATTTAATTAGATAGAATAAGTCATAAACGAGATAAAATTTTTCTCTACGATTTTAATTTGCGAAACTAGTCTCTCATTTTCAAATACATAATAATCTTGCTTTTTTATTCATAATATAAATTTTCCATTTTCTAATACATAATAACTTCTCACTACCTAATTTTATCTCATTCCACCTACTTGGATAATCCAAACAAGCCATAAACATTGCTTGTCACGAATCATCCAAAAAAATATGTTTTGGACTAGGACTTTATATCATAAGAGGTTATCGTGTTTTGTAAAATAAAGAAACAAAAATATGAAATTTAATGATAGTAAAAAGTAAAGTTAACATGTATTTAAAATGATAGATTACATGAAAATGAAAAGGGCATATGGGAAATGAAAAGGCTTACGGGTAATCAAAAACGTAATGCTAAAAATGCAAAAAGTAATATCGAAACTGTACTAAGAATTTGTTCACATTTATAACGAAATGAAGATTAGATTAGGATGAAATGGAATATTTCATTTCTTAAAAAAATTCATCTTGAAAGGATAATAGCACATTTTTCACTTTCAATCATAGCAGTGAGGATGGCAGTGAGGATAGAAATGAAGAGATGAGTGCAATCCAATGTGTCCACCTTCAAATCTAGCTACAAGGCTCTGTTCTTGGTTGGCGCCCATTCATCAAAGAAGAGGTGGGGTAGTGGCTGCTGCTAATGTGCCTCTCAATGTGTCGTTGCCTTCCATCCCTTTATCACCCTCCGAATCAACTCCCTCACCAACGCCTCGATGCAGCCATGAAAATATGTGGGCAGGAGAGGTGTGCTTAGTCAGCGCTGATGGTTCGCCACCATCATGAAGTGATCCAGATGCTCTCCATTCGTGGCTTTGCCACGTGCCTTCACCATGCAAACCCACACGTACACATTCGTCAGCATGAACGGTGAGAATCGACAGCGGCTCACAAGTCATAACTGAGCTCAGAGAGCCACCTGCAGCAAAAGAACATGGGACGAGATTGAGGTGTACTGGGGGATCTTGGGCACAAGAGGATGGAATTCAACGACCTAGAGACGGCTGTAGTTGACCACATGATCTAAGTCGGAGTAAGACCGCGTGATGGTGAGTCGAACGAAGTCAACCTCGGTGAAGAGATCTCATGGCAGCCAGTTTCGGAGTTATGGGTGAGAATTTCTGCGAATGGGTAGTATATCTTCAGTGCGAGGGAGAAAGCACTTGAGTTTACAAAGAAGAGCGCTGATGCCTATGTTTCTGTTTGGAAGTTGATAAAAGAAGAGGCGTTAGATGAATGGAGCCTACAACCATATGACGTCATAGAAGGTGATCGGAAGAACAATGGGCAGAATGGAGGCCGGCAAGGCAGAAACCTTGCAACTTTCCAGCATTGGCTTGGAATTTCATCGTCGACACAATCACGACGTAATTGAAGAATGTATCATTAATGTTGACATTGACATGTGTGGGGTGGAGGATTGTCGCATTTGCTAATGACAAAACAGGGTTATTTTTATCATTTCTAAAAATTTCAGACCATATATTAACCATAACAGACGAGAAAGTGGGCTCATCAGGGTTATCTGCAATTTCTGTGAATATATATATATATATATGTAATTAGTAAAACTACTTGGTATAACTGCAATTTTGGTCAAATTATGTAAGTATATATGCAAATTTCCCATTTAGAAATGTATACAAATTATATTGATATATTTACATAACTAAACTATAACTAGTTAGTTTCTAAAATTACAAAAAAATATATTCACATAGTTTATATATTTGCAAACATACTTGTTCCATGACTTTAATGTAACGACATCATGATGACATGCATATATTTCTAATTATAATCAAACTATCTAGAAGTAATTTGCAATTCTTAAAACTATATAGATATATTTACAAATTACCCTAATGTCTCTTAAGAAAAATTTGCAAATGCTAAGCGACACCAAATGAGGCCTACACAAATTACTAATCCCAAGTATCATGTACCGTGGGGGCAGCCACCAAAATGCGCCATTGATCTACATGGTATATCATGGGGGCAGCCATTGAAATGTGTTATCCATCTACCAATAGAGGCCCAAGTTGAATGAATGAATAATTAAAAGTTGTACTCTTTTCACACTCCTTTTCAATAAAATGGGTGGTGTGATTTTTCAATGAGACACCAAATTTATCTCATAGGCTCTCGTATCCTAGATATCTGAAGGACAATGCATAAATTAACATCTTAAAAATGATGGGAGTTATATTAAATTATGAGAACTTATGCATTGTATCTAAGATATTGATGATTATTGCAAATTTTAATTTATGCATTGTATCTATCATCATTTGTTTAGCTATGAGTCAAGTTTTATCCAAATCAAATTCGTATATCGACCACAGTTGCTCAAAAATAGATACATTCATGTGTAAGTTAGTAAAAATATTTTATTCATTCGTGTGTATATATATATCTAAGAATATAATAATACTTTATAAAAATTTTTATCCACAAGTAGTATGTTCAAAATACTACTTAAAAATTAACATTTAATACTAAATCATTTCATTATATTTATTTTACACATTTATATTTTATAGATGAACCCATATATAATAATACTAAACAAATAAAAGAATTTTCATAATAATATAAATATCCTAAATACAATAAAAGAAGTGAATTTTTCATCAAATGTTGAATTATTAAAAATGAAGAGAGTTGCATAAAAGAAAATTTTCATAAAAGCAAAGGTCGTATAATGGAAGGGTCTGATTAAGCTAAATAGGTCAATAAATCTGACTTTTGAATATTTATGCAAATTTTTTTGAATTATATGTGCAATTAATTCGTTTGATTGGTATATAAATGCCTAATTAGCAATATATATTTATGATTTATTGCTTTCCAATGGATTCAGCATTAATTCATGTGATTAGTTTATAAACGCTTGATTAACAATTTATTTATGATTTATTGCTTTCTAGTTAATTTTAAGCATGCAATGTGTATATATATTTATGAATAATTATATAAATTATGATTATTAAATTTTATAGTGAGAATTACATTCCATAGCACGACTGGAGGTTGGTGTCTAAGCAAGAGGTATTGAAGAGGATCACGTGGTTATTTAATTAGGTCCCTGCTATGCAGGGGGAGCCTCCCACGCCCCACCTCACTTACCTGGCCGACCAAAAGAAATAATATGGAATTTAATCGCACATAATGAATTTAATAACCATTATTATTGAATTATTCATATATATATTATACTCTATAATTTATATTAATAATTTTGATTGTATATTTTAGTTGCCCCAAAGGGTCTAAAATATATTTTCAAAATTATTAATTAAATGGAGAGAATATTATTGTTTATTTCTTTCATAATGAAAATTGTAATTAATTGTCATTATGCAATTTATGTTTAATAAATATTGTTCATCATTATGTCTTATGTTGCCCTGAAGGGTCTAACATGTTTAGTTAATCAAATTTATTAAACAAAGAGAGAATAAAATGATTTTTCCTCTCATAATAGAAATTGCATTATTAAAGAACATTATATTATAGTTTTACCGAAGGTAGCTATAATTTAATATTTATCAATAATTAACTAGAACTGCATAAACGCGGAAAATTTTCTACTCGAAGGTGGAGATTTCTTGACTTTGTGTATTCATAATTAATTATTGAATATTATTGTTTATCATAGCATTATTAACTATAATCATGCATTATTGCTTGTGTGATTAAATTTAAAATTTTGACTATGATTAATTAATATTAATGGAATTGTTACGTAATATTTTATCTGAATCATAATGGTAATATGAGTTTAATCATTTTTTTACAGCTATGGCTCCTGTTCCTCAATCTCATCTTTCTAATATCCCGACACTGAATGGATCAAATTACTCTGATTGGCATGAGCAATTACTTATCACCTTAGGATGTTTAGATCTAGATTTAGCCTTTCATGTTGCAAAACCTAATGACTTAACGCCTGAAAGTACTGATAGTCAAAAGATTTAATTTGATAAATGGGAGCGTTCCAACAGGTTATCTCTTATGATTATAAAGAGCACAATCGAAAGGAATATCAGGGGCTCTATTTCTGACCCCGAAAATGAAAATGCCAAAACTTATCTAGACTCAATTAAAGAAAAATTTAGTAGGTGAGACAAAGCATTGGCTAGAATGCTCACTAATAAATTGACTTCAATGAAATATGATAGCATTTGTGGAGTGCGAAAGCACATAATGGAAATGTCAAATATAGCTGGGGAACTTAATGAACTAGGAATGAAAATCTCTGACTCTTTCCTAGTCATATTTGTCTTAAACTCTCTTCCATCTCAGTTTTCTCAATTCAAAATCTCCTATAACACACAAAAGGAGAAATCGACTTTAAATGAATTAATATCTATGTGTATACAAGAGGAAGAGAGATTAAAGTAGGATGGATCAATGACTATCTATTTCACATCGACTTCTAAGTAGTACAAGTCAAAGAAAGGAAAAGGGAAGAGTAAATTCCCATTAAAGAAAGGCTTAGAGGATGGATTGAAAAAGTCCGCCGAGAAATGTCATTTTTGTAAAAAGAAAGGACATTTTAAGAAAAATTGTCTCAAGCGAAAAAGTTGGTTCGAAAAGAAAGGTAACAATTATGTACATGTTTGCCTTGAAACTAATTTCATAAATGTATCTTCTAATTTATGGTGTATTGACTCCGGTGCTGCTATTCATGTTTCAAACTCTTTGCAGGCATTCCATTCAACCTGCAACCCAAAATTGCATGAGTCATTTATTTTAATGGGCAATCTGACCAAGTCTAAAGTTAAAGTGTAGGAAATTGCAGGCTTCGCCTTGACACAGGACATTTTTTAGAACTGCATGAAGTTTTCTATGTTCCGTCCATTTCTAGAAATTTAATTTCTTTGCCAAAACTTGATGTAATAGGTTATTCTTTTAGTTTTGCAAACTCAAAGTTTTCTTTATTTAAAGATTCTATTTTAGTTGGAACTGGAACATTGTTAAATGGTTTATATCAAATAAGTGCAGAATGCTCATTTATTAATCGTTCATCTACCCTAAATGTATGTGTTGGTAATAAACGTGGTATGATTGATGAAAATTTCTCCATGTTGTGGCATAAAAGATTGGGCCACATATCGAAAGAAAAGATGCTAAGGTTAGTAAAAGATGGGGTATTACCTACTCTAGATTTTACTGATTTTAGCATATGTATCGATTGTATTAAAGGAAAATAAATCAAAACTCAGAAAAAGAGTACCACGAGAAACAATGGACTTTTAGAGTTGATCCACATCGATATTTGTGGTTCATTCTCATCATGTATTGGAGGTGAAAAGTACTTTATCACGTTTATTGATGATTTTTCACACTATGGTTTTATTTTCCTATTACATAAAAAGTCTGATTCTTTGAATACTTTTAAAATATTCAAAGAATTAGTAGAAAAGAAATTGGATCGGAAAATAAAAGTTGTGAGATCTAACAGGGGTGGTGAATTTATGATAAACATGGTCAATTAGGTCGAATCTCTGGTCTATTTGCTAAATTTCTAGAAGAAAATGGTATTGAACCTCAATATACAATGCCTGGAACTCCTCAACAAAATGGTATTACTGAAAGGAGAAATCGTACTCTCATGAATATGGTGAGAAGTATGATTAACAACTCATCCTTACCCTTATTCTTGTGAAGTGAAGCCTTAAAAACTTCTATGTATATCTTCAATCAGTAAAGCTGTTCCTAAAACTCCATTTGAGTTATGGACAGGCAGAAAACCCAGTTTGAGACATATGCATATTTGGGGTTGTCAAGCAGAAGCAAGGATACTCAATCCACAAGAAAAGAAATTGGACCCAAGGACTATTAGTTATTTCTTTATTGGGTATCCAGAATTGTCTAAAGGGTATAGATTTTACAGTCCGTCCCATAATACTAGGATCATTGAGACCGGACAGTTTGATTCATTGAGAATGGAGAAAATAATGAGAGCACAACTCCACAAAATGTGGAATTTGAGGAGATCAGAGACCTTTCATCTGATTCATCATTAATGGATGCAAGAACTGAGATTGTTGATCATAATATGACAGATCAACAACCAGAAATTGCTGTGCAGCCCAAGGAAGAATCGATCTCAATTCCAAATGTCATTCATGAATATGATAATGTAGAACATATTAATGAGCCAAGAAGGTCTAATCGAATAAGGAGACCTGCTATTTCAGATGACTACATTATATATTTGGAAGAATGTATTGATGATTCTTGTATTGAAAATGATCCATTAACATTCAAAGAAGCCATTAACAGTGAAAAGTCTGAGTGAAAAGTCTGAATTATGGATCAATGCTATGAAAGATGAATTGGAATACATATTTCAAAACAAAGTTTGGGATCTTGTTACGTTGCCTGAAGGGAGCAAACCTGTTGGTTGTAAATGAATATTCAAAACCAAACAGGACCCTAAAGGTAATGTAGAAAGGTATAAAGCCAGACTTATTGCCAAAGGATTCACACAAATAGAAGGCATTGATTATAAGGAGACATTTTCACCTGTCTCTAGAAAATACTCATTCAGAATTATGATGGCATTAGTGACTTACTTTGACTTAGAATTACACCAAATAGATGTAAAGACGGCATTTCTGAATAGAGATTTAGATGAGGAGGTATACATAATGTAACCTGAAGGATTTGAAATGGAAGGAAAGGATACATTAGTATGCAAATTAAAGAAATCTATATATGGACTTAAACAAGCTTCCCAATAGTGGTATTTAAAGTTCAACAAAGTTATCACTTCCTTTGGATTTACAGAAAACATTGGTGACCAATGTATATATCTGAAGTTGAGTGGGAGCAAGTTTATATTTTTGATTCTATATGTAGATGATATTTTGCTTGCTATTAATGATTTAGGTCTTTTACATAACACTAAAAGTTTCCTTTCTGAACATTTTACATGAAAGATATGGGTGAGGCATCATGTGTCATAGGAATTGAGGTCCATCGAAATAGGCCTAAAAGACTTTTAGGATTATCACAAAGGGCATATATCAATAAAATTTTAGAAAGATTTCAAATGTCCAATTGCTCATCACGTGAAGTGTCAATCTTTAAAGGTCAAAAATATGGTTTGCATCAGTGTCCACAGAATGAGATTGAGAAATAGGAAATGAGGTCCATCCCATATTGTGGCGCCCCGACCCAGGGTGCCTAGAAACCTTACTCTGGGATCTTTATCGATTGGTAAACGTGACTCAGGATTGTTGCCTTGATCACACGGCGGGATTTTTAAATTGGATCTCGTCCAATTTTTTTTTTCTTTCATTCATTTTCTTTCGTCATATAACAAACACTCGTAATCAATTTTACACATGATACTCTCAATATCGCATCACATAACATCATGTCATCATATATGAACATATCCTTGACATTAATTTCATATATAATATTCATATCACCATAACTGACTTATCTACATCACAAGTTCTTTCAATCTAATCATTTCATACATACATATTTTGAAGATTCCGTATAATCATTCATACCATATACGGACTAGTTTGTTGAAAAGTTTTTTTCATACTCTTTTCCTTACCTGCGTGGTCTGTGCGGTACCTGTCTATGGTTGGGGAAAACAAAACATGAGTTGAAACTCAATAAGCAAGCATTTTTCATTTTAAATGCATTTCTCACCTTTCAGCAGTAGACGCTTAACAAGCGTTCTACTAGCAATTGGAGGAAACCTTTTCATAAATACCTTTCATAAACATTTCATAATCTCAATTCATGGCAAACATATGCTGGTAAAACTTGACATAGAAATTCTTTTTCCATAGACATTTATGTTCTAAAACATTTTTCATCAAAGCTCCTTTTCTTATAGCACATTCTCGTGTCCTAAAATACTTTTTCATAAAACTCTTTTTAAACATATGTAACATGCAACACGTCTCTGTCCATCTGGTAGGTGACACTTATCAAGTGATCATCCTTCCTTAGGAGAGAAACCCTTCCAAGTGATAGCCCGCGAGCCAGGCGACTATCCGTGTCCATCTCCCATTTCAGGGAGCTCGCCGCCGGCATTTAGCCTTATTCAAGCGACTCGGCCTATGCAAAGGGGGCCCAATTTGCAACCGCGTCCGGCTTGCGTATCCTTTATAGTAGACCTAGTACATAACCTTGTGCACACTTTTCCTTCACATTCACATGCTAGCATGATTTTATAAAAACCACAGACCACAATCTGTGTCCTTTTTCTGAAAACTTGATGCTAACATATTTTCATAAAATACTACAGACCTCAGCCTGTATTCCTTTCAAATCTTAAAAACTGGGCTTAACCCATGTTAACGAGTTCTATGCTGAAAACGTTTTGTAAGGATGGCCAACCTTAAAATATTTATATTTTATAACTCATTTGAAGTATTCCAGGAAAACATTTAAAATAACAATATTTTCTAGCCGTTTTGTAAATAATTTCTGAACGATAAAACGTCTTTAAAAATATTTGAAACCAAAAGATTTTCTTACAAATGCTTTTCCCATTTATGGGTTTTTATGATCAAAGGACATACAAGTTCAAGCTTTCATCTAATATCATATACTTTTGTCTTCATTTCTATATGTAATAAACTTGTCTAATCCTTTGGACAGTACTCAAATCGTTTTTCAATTTAATTTATCATGTTGGCCTTCCTTAAATCCTTTTTGAACAATAGATTTTGGAAACTCCAAAATAATCCAATATCTAGAGAACCTTTGAAACATATCATTAAAATACTTCAAAACCTTGTAATAAAACTATTCTAAAATATTTATTTTCAAATATCATTTTAAAATCTCATTTTCCTTCGACACAACCTTTTCAGCATTTTCATTTCAATATTTTTCAAGATTAAAAGGATTTGCTTCTAACGAAGCAATTTCCAAAATAATTTAAGATTGCAAAGTAAAGTCGTATAAAATTTTATTTTCAAAGGATTGCTTGCTTACCTGCATAGTCAACTTGTATCTTTCACTTGTACCCATTTCTTTTTCTATACAAATGAAAAGAACCATTTTTCTCATATAGGCATAATATTCCATGCTTGCACATTTCTACTATTAAATTTGAATTCATCTTAGGGTTTCTAACCCATGCATATATCATATTCACTTTATTTTCCTTCATATCTCCCATAGAGCTTAATTTGGTCTTTATTTCCACATATGGATTTTTATCCCAAAAATCTTTAAAAATTCCATTCATATATCCTTATAAATATCAATCTTATTTCTGCTCAATTCATTTTGTTTACTATTCATGATTACTGCTCATGATCACTGTTCCTAATTACTTTTCACGCTCACTGTTCACGTGGATTATTGTTCACAGCGTGTTTGGCACTGTTCATGGGTTTCAAAATTTGGCAATTTCTTTTAAAATATCATGACATAATTCTTGTTTAGTACATCATGAGATAATTCATGCGTTTTGAATTAATCATGATTATCTGGGCTAAATAAATCATTTTAGCCACTTATACACATATGCGTATAAGGTTTCATAATTCATGTTTTAAGCATAAATTTGACTTAACAAAATTCTTTTAATTCCCATAATATATTCCATAACATACCATGATCAACATAATCATAATTCTCATTTAAAATTTCTGAAACATATTATTAAATTTCAAAACAGCCCTTCTCTTTTCACTATATTTCATCTTCTTATTTATCTATTAATTTCATATGCATGTAATAGCATTAATTTGCTATCCATAATCCTTTATTACACTCTTGTCTAACATATATATTAATTTGGATCATTTTCACTTAGGTTTCATATTTATTTTTGATTATTTCTCAAACCGTCCACATTTGCTGAAATCAGGTGTACTGATTTCTCTAAATCTTGATTTATAATCAAATCAAGGTATTTAACTCTGAAATTTCTATCATACATCAAGAACTATATGAATTAACACTCATAAAAATTTCACAAGAAATATTAACATTATATATTTATTTTGACATTTTTACTGTGCTGGACAGTGTTGTAAAATTAGGAATAGCCCTAATGACGTTATTTTTAAAACATACTTATGTTATCCGAAACTCATATCATAATAACTTGTACATCATATCAAAATTTCAGATTAAAATTCCATCTACAAAAATTATGAAAAATAATTTACTAGGACTGATTCTGTCACCCGTTTCACCCTGTTTAAGCTAATCTTCTCAGATTTTTAATTTTCAATCAGCTTAATATTTTAAGCTGAAAATTTGGTCGTTCCTTAATGATAATATAATGAGCTTGTATGAAAATTTTCATGTCAAAAATCATTCGTTTACTATCTCGTTCATATTTTTGTTTCTAACATCATGTCTTCATCCATTAATTAACTTAAATAAAATACAACTGCCATTATTTTATAATTCCAGCAGCGTTAAAATCATTTTGAATGAATCGATGGTATCATGTATTTAAAAATTAATCAACGTCTAGAATGATTTCTTTCTGAATTTCTGAACTTCAAAACCATAAAATCTGGAAATCTAAATTTTTTTGACGTTAAATAACCCAGAAATTTTTATTTAAACATGATTTTAAAAAGAAATCAAAATCTTGCTGAATTAATTAAACAGCACTAAATTAATTCACGGTGTCACTCAATCATCAAGTAATTAACATATCCAGCAATATATGATGATACATATTAATGTTTAGACTAATTAAACAGTTTTTTTTAAAGCATATTAATTTAAACAGCATCACGGTAACAATCATGCTGAGTTTTATTTAAATCATAAGAAAATCATGCTACATGAATTAACGGTATCACAACATATTTAACGTTCAGCAATAAAAAAAAAAAAGAACCTGGATGATGTTAAAGCATTGCTGCTCTGCTTTATGTATTGGAGTAGAGGCGGCAGTTCAGACAGCAGCAGGAGTTTCAAGGCATGGGCACAACGCATATGTGATTGCCATCAACATATACTCCACCAGGCCGGTATCTATTAATCCATCCTTGCTACTTTCTTCCTTTTTTCCGGACGCCAGCAACTATGCAAATGCTCTGTTTTATACATGTGTTAATCGGTTGATCATGGTTAAGTTTTCAACCTCACTTGAGTCCACCGCATGGTTTAATACACCTGTTAGATTTTTAGGACGTCCAGCATATGATTCGGCAATGGTGCTGCCAGCGCTACTTCTCGTTTTTGTTTTTTTTTTTTTATAAATTCTACCATTAACAATTTAAATCATAACTGCTTACATACACACATATATATTATGAAAATTTTTCTTATTGATATATATACAATTTCTCACAAAATGTACCTTTCAGAATTTTGAAAAAATTTTCTATTTTATTTTAATGAACTAATTCATGTTCAGATAAAAAGTCTCATTTTAAAATCTTGGAGACATGTTTTCCAAAATTTCATTCCTTCATTAAATTGAGCATGTTAAAATAGGATTTCCCATAAAATTTCACCTCAATTGGAGCTAAGTACATATTTTAATTTAATTAAAATCATATTTTGGCATAAAATTTTATTTTAAAAATTTATAGACATATTTTGCAAAATTTAATCCATTCATTATGTAGGGTATATTAAAATAGACTTGCTCCAAAAGTTTCATCTCAAACAGCCTTATATATAACAAGATATTAATTAACAAAACAATTATATAAAAAAAATACAAAAATTAAAACATTACGTATATCTGCAGTGCGGTGCATGGCGGTGGAATTTAGTATATTTGGCACGTTTTTTAATACATTCAAGTTTGGTAATTTAGCCAACTATTTTTCATAATTTGATCCGTCTAGATTAGAGAGCACATAATTTAGTACTTTCTATTAAATTTTTATGTGATTCTGAGTTATGCATGTTTAGATCTAATGAAAACAGTGAGGATGAATATAAGCCCTTAATTAGAGCCCCTAATTAGCCAAAAAATTTTCATTTATTTTTATTTTTCCATAAGGTCCGTGAATTCAAACAGTTTCAATTTGTATAATTCAGAATTTTGAAATTCCTTCCCGAAATATTTGTAAAAATTCATTTTCATAACTAATCTTAATAGGATCATAAATTACCATCCATTTTCTTATAAATTCCAAATATAACCTTTGTAAATTTCCACTAAGTGCACTTAGTGCCTCTACTCTTGTCAAAATTACCAATCAATCATTTTTTCTAAATTTATAATTTAATCTCACTTTTTGTAAAATTGTAATTTGGTCTTTTCATGATTAAGTTAATCCAAAGTGATTAACTTATCACTTTATCTTAACCACAAAGTCACTATTCACGTTTCACTATTCATTTAAAATTATATTTCATAATTAATTATTTGATCATTCAATTCCATATATTATGAAAATTATATATAAAAAAATCAATAACCCAGGGTTCATGACCTTAGGGTTTCATACATGGTCCTAAAAATTTGGGGTTCCACACATATGCTTCTGCTCTTGGGAGCATGATGTATGCGCAAGTTTGCACACGTCTTGACATCAGTTATGCAATGGGATTACTTGGAAGATATCAAAGCAATCCAGGAATGGAACATTAGAAAGCAGTAAAGAAAGTAATGAGATATCTCCAAGGGACTAAATATTATGAGCTCACGTATGCAAAAACTGATCAATTAGAAGTGATCGGTTACACAGATTCAGATTATACTGGTTGTTCAGACAGCAGAAGATCTACATCAGTCTATGTTTTCTTATTAGCTGGTGGAGCAGTTTCATGGAAGAGTGGGAGACAAAATCGTGTAGTTGACTCTACCATGGAAGCTGAATTTGTCGGCTGTCATGAAGCATCCTTACATGCACTTTGGTTGAGAAAATTTATCTCAGAGCTTAAAATTATGGATTCTATTTCTAGGCCTCCGAGAATCAGTTGTGACAATTCATCAGCGATTAGCTTCTCCAATTATAAAAGAATTACTAGTGCTAACAAGCATATTGATGCTAAGTTTATGTCAGTACAAGAAAGGATTAATGATCATCTGATATAGATTAGTTTTCTTGGTACTGCTTACATGATTGCTGATCCCGTGACTAAGGCCCTGGCGCCTAAGGTCTTCTCTGGACATGTAAAAAATATGGGTCTTGTTATGTGGAATAATTATTAATGTAATCGATACATTTTTTTTTGAGATCTCATGTTAGATGATTATTTTCTTTTTTTCATTATGGTATTTTATTGACAATTTTATG
Source organism: Annona cherimola (assembly GCA_030490835.1). Taxonomy (NCBI): domain Eukaryota; kingdom Viridiplantae; phylum Streptophyta; class Magnoliopsida; order Magnoliales; family Annonaceae; genus Annona; species Annona cherimola. The sequence goes on along the minus strand of CM059975.1, from coordinate 80,327,369 downwards.
TGATTTGGAAACAAAAGATTTTATCTATTTGATATTAATGTGGGACATTAAAATCACATAATTGTAAATCTGCCGTTAAGAACTTAGTTAAGTAAGTTTGTTAATATCGTGATGCATGGAAGGAAGTATGTTTATATTGCATATAACCGCCATGATCCATGTTGACAAATTATCTTAACTTAAGTATTAAATTTGGATTGCGTATGTAATAACTGGGCATGTTTTTCAAATGAGTGCACTCGTCTGGTAATTTTTCAAATATTAAATCCAAAGATTGTATTTTAAGTATAATTTTTCTTTTCTTTATTAATTTTTTATTTTAATTAGGCCAAGTGGGAGAATGTTAGAATTGTACTCCTATAAGGTGTCCTAATTAAATTATAAATCTTTGGATTTAAAGATAGCTCAATCATATTTGAAATGCGTACGCAATCCGAGTTCAGGTAGAACTACACTTCTAGTTGAGTCATGATGGGAAGGGCTCTATAAATAGAGGAGTCTAGGTCCCTCTCTCACACGTTTACATCACAAGTGGTTCCCATCTACCGCTAGTATTATAGGGAGAAGTGTTGAGGGAGAAGACCTTGTGCTCTACTCGGTCTACTGGTGGAATCTACACACACATGGATTCAGGTACGCTTCCGCATCACATGATTTCCAACAGTCCCACGCCACCACCTCCCTCTGGCAAATCTCCGGAATCATCTCCGCCTCGAATCCCTCGTTCCCAATCCGCACCTGGATCATATCAAGCCAGCTCGCGACTTTCGATCGGAAGAGGTCATAGTTGGTGTTATACTCCACGCTCCGCTGCCCCTTGCGGCAGTAGTGCTGCGACCGGACGGCCAGTGGATGCTCGTTGAAGGACCGGACAGTTGAAGGACTGGGGGATCCCGTGGTTGGTGATTTGCAAGAAGCCCCATGTGCAAGCGACGTCGGCCATCTCGCGGACGACGGTAGACCGAAGGTCGGTATTGAGATGGGAGATATCGACGGTAGGGATGGAGAAGGTGGTGGATGGGCGAGCAGAAGTGAGATTTTCAGGAGGGTGGTGGAAGAAGCGGGGAATGGTGGCGGTGCCGGATTCGACGAGGCCACGGACGCCGATCTTGGAGTCCTCGAAGTCCTTGAGCTCTCTTAGTTGGTCGTAGTCGTCGGCTGCGGTGGTCATCTTAGCAGAGCAGATATATGGCTGCGAAGAAGAAGAAATGGAGTCTGCATCTACAGGTGCAGAGCAGGCCTTGAATTGGAATTAGGAGTTGTCTTCAGTAGACCGAGAGAGGAACTGTGAAAAGAACTCAGACGCAGAGGCAGATTTCTCGTTTTGTTTGCTTCTGGGCGAAATCCAATTGAGCGACAAGGTTGTTTTCAAGCGAGCGAAGCCTCCGGGAGCATAAGATTACATCCCAACTCTTCGAGCTTTTTATAACTTAGATGGGGTAAGACCGTAAGACGAGAATGAGATGAGGATGGAAGTGAAAAAAGTGTTGTTATCTAAACGAAAAAATATTAAAATTAAGAGCATTAGAAAAGAAAAAATAAGTTATTTTAATGATCGGTGTTATATATGTAATATTTGATATTATAAATTAGGCATATTCATAAGCCCCGCCTATGAAAGAATATCCTATATACTTTCATAATTAGAGAGGATAAATACTCCAAATTGAAGGATGAATATTTTTAACTACTAATGGGAGAAAAAATTAGTTATTATTTTCTAAAAAATAAAAAATTTCATTTCATCCTATATTCATCCGGAATCTGGACAACCTTTAACTCTGCTATGAAACTGACGACAAGAGGTGGCATCAGGCATGCTTGTTTCCTGGCATAAGAATGTAACATATGGATTGAGAATGAAAAAAGGGAGGGGAATCTTTGGAACGCAACCAGCCCGTCTTCTTACTTGCATTTTAAACTTTATGATGAATTTGCTTTTTAAAATTATGAAGTTTGCTCATTTTCATTATAAACTCCAAAAGGGTCGGTTTATTTGCATTTAAAACCTTAGGCCCTTGGTGTTAAATATCACTGTTAAACCATATGAAATTTCCAAAATACCTTCTCTAAATAGCAGATGTAACACAGTAAGTATATAAATTTCTTTCTACCACAGATGTTGTTCATATGCCTAAGTCCTGCCGTTTATATTTCTCTCTTGCCGGTTATTCATGGTAGACTTTCAGGGTTTTTAAATTTTTAGGTCATTTTCCATAAGATGGAAAGGAAGAGTACATCAAAATTTTATAACATAAAAAAAAGGGTCTCCACCTGGTTGTAAATCGGACGACTAGCATGCGGGCGTACTGGTTTCGAATCTCCTCCCATGCTAGGAAGGAATTTTATATTACAATCTCCCAGAAATGATGGTTTTATAATTTTCCTTGAAAGTGAGCGACTTTTAGAAATTGGGTTCCTCAAAGTAATTTTGTGTAACCCTTTTACTTTTTTAATGTTGACCATTGATATAAAATTAAATTCATTTATTATATTTAACCGTATTTGTTTAGCTATAAAACTAATTTTATCGAAATCAAATATGTGTACGGGGGGCATTTGCTAAAAAATGAATATATTTATGTGTAAATTTTAAAATATTTAAATTTATTTATATAAAGTCACTTATCCACGTGGTAATAATATTTTAGATAGTTTAGATATTAAAAAATACTACTTAAAAATTTTTAGTATTAAATTATTTTATTACATTAATTTTATACATTTATAAATATTTTCAACCAAAGCACACAAAGAAATCCAACATACAATGTAATCAATTTAGGATTTGGATAGAATTATAAAGGGATATTTTGGTAATTCCATGGCAAGAAGTTAACAAATTTATGACTTCGGTTAAGTGGAGGAAGCATGAATGAAAATTTCTAAACATACACGCGTCCGATCATGTCAGCGAAATTTTAAAACCCAAAGCCATCTTGTGTGAATATTAAACCAAAGGAAGAAAAAACGAGGTATAATCATATACGTTAACATTTGTTAACATTTATCATGAGTCATGGTATATTTAGATCAAAATTGGCCCCATATGCACTTAAATGTATTAATATTTTATACAATTATTTATCTATATATAAATTAAATCTTAGATAATTTAATCGTTGAAAAAATAATTTTAAAATTGTTATTTACATCATGTTATTTTATTACATTAATTTTGTACAATTTTCTAAATGCGTGTATACACATATCTAATTTATATGAAAATCGTAAAATAAATAATTCTAAATACAATGTGTGAAGTAGATTATAATTTTATAATTGTATGGGGCCAATTTCAGCTAAATGGACCGTAGTACATGTAAATGTACTTATCAAAACTCACAAAAAATTATAAACTTTGCCGAACTTGAGAGACCTATTTGCAAAAGCCTACTAAAACACAGCTACTAGTAATGATTTTCCACGGTCTGTGAGGGAGAATTTCAGCAGGAGATGAAATAGGGGCTACCATTAATCATCCATCTAACATTATAATATTCCGTTTAATTAATGACAGAGAGATGGATGGTAACATATTCATCTATAAGTCATAATCGGCCATTTTAATAAGGGATATATTAAAATATACGAAAGCGTCTTCTCATCTAGCTGAGGTGTCGTCAGATTGCATTCTATTAAAGTTGAGGGTAGGTTCCTCGACACCATTGAATTATTTCAAGGTATCGCTCCTTTTGGCGGCACCCGCTGTCCATTATTAAATCAAGATCCAAACCCACGCATTTTCTTAAATTTATTTTTTAATCATAATATCAAAAATCATTTCCATCAAATTCATGGATAGCCCCATTCTGGTTTAAAATATTTATAATCATGTGTACATGACGAAAACAAACTAGCTCCATTTCTGGATGGTTTAGAATGTTATAATAACTTATAAAAGTATTTATCTATCTAAAGACAATATTTTTGTACGGTATAGACGTTGAATTAAAAATCTTTCAAATATATATAAATTAAATATGAGATATGATAAGTGCATTCTTATGCACCATGTAGTCCACTCAAAAGGGCCCCATATGGTCATAAACTCACAATTTATTCTATCTATTATATTTGTAATTGTTTATTTTAATAGATTTGTGAAAAAACAAAAAAAAATAAAAATAAAAACAAATATACTTTTAGGCGGGATGCATGGAATGTACGAAATCATCCCTCATAACTAATTTAGTAATTAAACAGATAATTTTAAATACAATGGGTCAGATTGGATATAGATTTAATTCAGCGGGATGGATGTAACGTGACCCAAAATGAATGACACCATTGAACCAACCCGATTAGAATATTTAAAAATCTTTATCCGTCCGACCGGTTGTATTAAACTCATATGAACCGAAGTAAAGCAAAAATATATGTCATGATTTTTTTCCTGATCGGGATGTCATGATTAATACATAATCCACTCAATCCTCAATGCAAAGAGGTGTTTTTAGCTTTTTTTTTATTATTATTTTTTCATTTTATGTGAGCCTAAAGTGTAATATATATTATGAAATTTACTATGTTTGAATTTATATATCTTTAATTATTTAAAAATAACAGTTTTAACCCCCGTTCAATAGAGGTGAAAACCAAATTATAAAAATAACAAATAAATTTTTTTTAAAATTAATAAATTTTGATATGGAAATTAAATACTCTAGGACCCATTAAAATAAAAAAAATTAAAATTAAAAGGATCATACCATCTATACATTGAGAGTAGGTAAATATGTAGATATTGACACATTACACATAGTTTGTTGGAATTCTCCTGTACGTGGGTCTTTTGTTTAAACTTTTTTTTTTTGATTAAAAGACGAGCCCCTATCCCGCCCACCTCTACACCCGAGAGGCGTCAGAGGTGAAAGGGATAAGGCTTTCATCGTATAACATTGCTAAAAAATTGTCTATACAGAGTTTTTCCTGAAGAAAAAAGGGTGGATTGTCCCACCATTCTTGTTTAGGCAAAAAATTAACAGATGCAAAATCAGCCAAAAGATGAGCCACGGAGTTCCCCGACCGAAGCACATGGTGAAATGACAAAGAATGGGCCCGTAGGGAAATTCGACGGATTTGGGAGATTACGATTCCTACAGGGGCCCTGATAGGGCGTTCGTCCACCAAGAAATCAATAAGAGTCAACGAATCAGTCTCCACCTGTAGGTTGTTAAACTGGCCCTTCAGAGCCCACCGTAGTCCCATACATAAAGCAGTGGCCTCCATAATCAGCGGATCCAGATGTTCACGCCTATTTCACCCTTTTGCCATGACAAAAGAGCCGTTGGAATCCCTAATGACCGTTGCCAGCCCTGTGCGGTTGTTGAGGAAATTCTTTCGCCTATCAATATTAACCTTGAATGTGCCTCCGATAGGCCTAGTCCATCTAGCAATCAGGGGCTGCTCCCAAGCAGTAGCACACCTCTTTTCCATCGCCGCCCCATACTGGTCTCTGAAGTTTATACACCAGTCCTTCACGTTTGAAAACACCGCTGGAGTTCCTTCCACCCGGAGTTGGTTTCGCATGTACCAGACTCGCCAGCAATATAGTAGGAAGAGAAGAAACACATCCTTTCGATTAGTCGTTATGAAAGCCCAAATGATATCCAGAATGGAGTTCCCCTGCACCGACGGAAGCATATCACCAACAACTATATGATAGACCGGCTTAGTAGCATTGCAGTTAATAAAGAGATGAAAAGTGTCTTCCCTATGTCTCTTACAGAAGAGGCAGGAAGTGTCCACTGTGATTCCACGACTCTGCAAATTAACAAGAGTGGGGAGAGCATTGAGTACCAGCCTCCAAGAAAAAATGAGTATTTTTCTTGGGAGTTTTGCCTTCCAAATGCACCTGAATATAGCCTGGTTTCGATCATTGTCGGCCTCTCCACCCACCACAGACCATTCCGACATCTTTGTAAGGAGCCGATATGCAGATTTCACCGAGAACGGGTGGGACAATGGCAGCGTTGCTTTGAAGTCTCCATATAGTCGTGGTGATCGTTGCTGCCCTTTTTCTTTCCTCACCGTCGGAGAGAGGTGATGAAAGCCTGCCCTCAACTGGTTGCCGTATGGTAGGTCCTCTTTGATCTTTTCAGGTAGCATTTGATTGAAACTGCACTCCTTGAACGTGTGTCCAATTCTGCCACACGCATAGCAGAAGGTGGGCAACTTCTCGTATTGAAAATCCAACCACTGTCTCTCCATGTCGTCGATTTGGATGTAGATTCCTCTTCTGAGAGGCTTTGTGAGGTCCACCATAACTTGGATTCTGATTATGTGGTCTGTGTGTATCACCTTCATGCACTGTTCAAAGGATGAGCCAACTGCGTTTCCCAGTGACATTTTGTCGAGTAGGTATGGGGCATTACTTATTTGGAGCCACAATGGCGATCGTGCCATCCTCACTGCCCTAAGTGAAGTGGATACAAGCAGCTCCATAATGACGACAAGTTGCCGATCGAACTTCCAGGGTCTTCCCTGTAGAACGAGCTCGCGATCCGCCTCTGAATCGAAGTGCAAAAGGAAGAGGTTGTCCTCAACCTGTGTAAACATCACTCTCGGCTCTGTCGGCCACACCTTCCTCATAGTGGCTTTGAAAACTTCTCTGTTGTATTGTTTTCGTGTCCATAAAGAGCAGAGGGCCGCCGGTTTGTCGCCCGACATAATTTTTCGGCAAGCCTGATCACTGTCGAGCCGAAGGGTCTGGATTTCTTCTCCAAGTAAATCAGCCATATCGGAGGTCTATTTCCTTCTCTGCTCGAGGTACCGACCGTCTCCCCAGCACGTTTCCGTGGACTTGGCGCCCATCCAGATCACAGTCGAGGACGAACGGAATTGCAGTTCGCCATCGCCAGACAGAGAAGGAAAAGCAGTCAGGTTTTTTTGTTTAAACTTTTAAACTTTGCATATTTATATTTTAAACTTCTAAGTTTTGACTTTTGCATTTTTAAATTCTAAAAGCTTTGGTTCCTTTGCATTTTAATCCTTGACTCTTAACGGCCTTAAAAACTACCATTAATCTATATAAAATAACATAAATACCCCATAATATTTAGAAACGATTTTTTTTGCATTTTAAACTTAATTATTAGACTTTTTCTATTTTGTTAGGCTCTAATGACATCTTCACCTTTAATAAGATTTGATAGTTTTTTTAAAAAAACTATTGGAGAGTCTTCACATCATTTGCATAAATTAATAGTAGTTTTTAACACTGTTATGAGTCAAAGTTCAAGATGCAAAGTAATCAACAGGGTTTAAAAAGCAAAGGACTAAAATTTCTGGCTTGAAATGTAAGTAGTTACCGTTAAAAGGTTCAAAATGCAGAATACCCCAATCCGCAGCCAAGGGGCGCGCGTATGCCATGATGCTGCCAACGCAACGTGTAACCTGGTCAGGCTATAAACGTGGAGGCTGAGCTTAACTCATGACAAAAAAATACTTCTAATCCATTTGTAATTTCAGATAGATTTGTAAATTCTCAAATGTAATTTCAGATAGATTTGTAAATTCTCAAATCTAATTATCCATCAAGGTGTTCATATATGATCTAACTTCATATTTTATGTTAAACTAAATTTTACACACATTTAATGGTTTAGATCACCTGTATTATACATTTAACCATAGATTAGACTTATTTAATTTGATTTTCATTGGATAACAAGCTATTATTGCTAAATCCCATTAAATGGCCTAGATCTATCTTCTCCAATCAAGATTAAACAAATATAATCTTGGGCTGAATTTCTTGGTTCTCCCTTCTCCTCCTCTCATCTCTCTTTCTATCTCTCTCTATTCTCTACTCTCCATTTCCATCTAAAATGTCCGACTCTCCCCACTTATTAGCCCCCAGAAATTTCCAGCAGCTGGCCACCTTAACCATCCACCTCAATATGTTAATTTTTGTTTTAATTAATTATTTAATTACCTTAGTTATTAACAAGCCAAGTGTAGTCTTCTAGATGAGATTGTTGACTTTGGCATTGCTTACATCAATGGCCTATGCATTGCTAGAATTTCTTTTTCATTTTTACATTTTGGACCACTTTCTTGTAGTTTATTTTATACTCCTAAGTCGTTGAAATTTACAATTTCACACCCAATTTATTGTAAAATATCAAAATACCCCTTCTTAGCTTCAAAGCCTTCCCAAATTGATACTAAAGACTTATTTAAATGTATCTACATATTAATAAAAAAAATTCAAATATTTGAAACATGTGATATCTTACAAAAATTTTAGGAAACAATGTTTATTATATACCATATTTGCAAAAATATAAATTTTCTTCCAAATTTAAAATGTGGGGTTTACAATTTAACGTATAAATTAATCCTTACCATTTTTAGACATGTATATATATATATATATTTGAAAATTTTAAACATCTATATGTATATATATATATGTATTTAAAATACTCATATCTTCAAAAAACTAAAAAAATATAAACATATATTGAAAAACTGTAAAACTTGATTTATACATTAAATGCACTTAGATAAATAAGTCTATGAAGAAAAAACCTAAAAAAATATTGTAAATGAGTTTTTTAAGGTGAGCTAAGCGAAGCATTTGCTCAATCCAAGCTAACGGGATCACTCCTCATATTTAATTGAGAAATTAATGACATAATTTTCTATTCCATTGATATTTACTAGTAGATTATAAATTTGTAAAAAATATTTAGTTTATTAATTTATTTTAAATAATATATTAATATTGATTTTAATTCCATTTATGAACGCAGTTAAATATAACATCAATAAATATAAAAGTTCTTATTAAGGAAGTTACACTTTGATGAAGTACACAAGTCATAAAACTCATTAATATGAGAATTTTTATTTGTTGTTTCTTTTTTATATTGGTGTTTTAGTAATTTTTCATACTTAAAGCTAACCATCATATTATCTTTTGGGCTAAAAACTAAACTAAAAAAAATCATGATCCATTTTTATCAAAAAAAATTATACTTCTATTTTATTGGTTCATAAATTCAATATAATAAAATTTTAAGATATAAAAAATCAATGAAATCATGGATTTTCTTAATCGAATATAAATACCCTTTATGATACTTATTTGGAAACCAACGATAAAATTGACTTGTTAATATCTATTTACACTTAGGAACGATGGTATAGGATTACTTGTAGTTTCAGGAAGTGATTATTTTATGTAAGTGGATAATATGATGATTAATTTCAATATATAGTAAAAAATGGAATCATACTTTACTATATCTAGTCTTCTTTATCAAATTATTACAAATCAAGCCTTTAAGAACCTTTACAAATGAATCACATAAATCTTTACAACTTTTCTTTATAATATGAAGTTTGTTAGTAAAGCTCATTATGTGGGAGACTACTATTTCTACACGGGAAGACCTTTGCTCCCACATTATCCCTCATCGCTTAAATGCACCTAGGTGCATTTAACTTTTTTTTAATTTTTTTACATTAAGATTAATTTAAGTGTATTTAATATGCATGTCGTTTTTTGTCATTTTTGAATATTTTTATTTTTAAAATTAATGGCATTTTTTAGTAATTTAAAATTATGAAAATGACACTAGTCTTAAAAATTCAAAAAAATCTAAAAATCTCCAAAAATGATAAAAATTAATACATACATTAAATATACTAAGTTAATAGTTGTGTAAAAATTTTTTTTAAAAAATTTAAGTAGAGAATTTTTTCACCTGAGCGCACCGAAGCTAAGTACACCCGGGTGCATGAAATAATAGCCCCATGGGTCAACTAAGATTCGAAATTTCACTGAGGGCATGCTCAATGCCTATGCTCAGTTGGTTAGTAAATACAGAATTTTAATCTTAGAGTGTGTTTGGAAACGGATAAAACTTTTAGTGACAAATTTTGAAGAGTAAAAGTTGTCAAATGATGTGATATGATAGGGATAATGATGAGGAGTAAAGAAAATAAAGCTAAAATATATAGGTTATTTGTAAAGGTAATTGTGTAGAAATGATTGAAAAGTAAAGTAGTTACACAGGAAAATGTAAAAAAATGATTAAAAAATATAATAATTATAGAGAGTAAAAAGTTTTAGATTGAAAAGTTTTAACTTTACATTTTATAATCATTGCCAAACACACCATTAATGAAGAGCGTGAGATGACTATGTTCTTTGCCTTCTTGCGTTTTTCCCTCTTCTTCCACGCAACACATTTAATGCTGTGGTAGACGAGTAATTGCTTTGTCTTAACAGATCTCTAAGGGGATGGGATGAAATCCTATGCACCTGAATTTTAATTTTTTTTTACACGATTGTTAATGTAAGTGTATTTAACATGTATATTAATTTTTATCCTTTTTAGATATTTTTAGATATTTTTAAAAATCCAAAAAATTTTTAAAAAACTGAAAATGGTAAAAATTAATACACATGTTAAATACACTTAGATTAATAGTTGTGAAAAATGTTTCAAAAAAATTTTAAAAATAAGTTTATATGCCTAGGTGCATAGGATTTCATTCCCTGAGGACGAATGAGAAACCGCAGACTTTATGATACGTCAGCTACACATGCATGACTTTCAGTTTTCCGACATTCTATTTATATATTTCAATCATTTTTACTTACAATTATCCTTAAACAACCTTATTTATTCCAACTTTACTTATAGTATTTCATTTTAATCACACGATTTTTAAAATATTCTTTTTTTATTCACCACTCTATCCATCAATCTCACAAATTTTCATAATATCAAACATACCTTAACTTTCCTCCGCATAGATTGATGCATTTAATGTTACTTCAGCGGCTCTTATAAAGGTGAGCAATATGATGGACAAGATTAAAACACCGCAAGTTATACAACGTGCTACTAGCCAACTCTTCTTTTACAAGATGTGAAATTCTAACTATTTAATAATCTTATTTGTTCATTATTATCTTTAAGGTATTATTTGGTAATCAAAGTAGGGAAAGAAGGGAGAAAATAGATTAAAGAAATATTTTTAAAAGTATCAAATTAATATTATAAAATAGGAATAAAGGGGGAATAAATAAGGTACTATGAAAAATAATTAAAATGTAAGAGTAAAAATAAAAAAAATAAGATAATTGAATAGTTAAGATGTAAAAATTTTTTTTAGAAAAGTGTGTAGGATGAGGTGGAAAAGTGAGGTTCCCACCTACACTGGTTACCAAAAGAACCTATATTCCAATCATTTTTAGTATTTTTTTTATGTAATTACCATATTTATTTTTACTCTATTCTCCCTTTATACATTTCATACCTTGTTACTCTTGCTTTCAAAAAAAGTTATTTCCACATTCCCAATAGAAGTAATGATGGGAACTAAAGAAATACAAAATAGTTGTATAAAAAATTAAGAAAAATAATTGAAAGGTAAGATAATTGTGTAGAAAAATGTGAAAAAGTAATTAGAAAAAATAAGGTACTTACAGAGGGACTAAATGTTTAGATAATTTTTTTTTGTGTGTGAATAACAAAATGCACCCGAATGTGCTTTTTTCTTACGTACTTGAGAAGCTCTTCTTACCTTTATGAGAATGTTATGCTCTGGTGAAGCCAAGATTTTCCAGGACTGGGCCTACGCTCGCGACAAAATAAAAATCAAGTAATCACATTTTTTAAAAATCTTTTGTTTTATGATGACATCAAAAATCATTTCAATCGTAGCCTCGGGAGGGATATACTTGCTCAAATATATACAATTATATATAAATTATGAAAAATATTTAGATTATTCGTATATGTATTAATATGTCATGATAATTGCCTAACGAGCTCTCGTTTGGTCAGATCTACGAAACATTTCCAGGATAAATGGGCTGGATGTGTAATATCTAATGTTAAAAGATATACAGTGTGCAACACTAATAAAAAAACATATCATGATAATTTATATAATTGTTCATCCATGTAGAAAAATATTTTAGATGTATTAGATATTATTTTAATAGCTAAGAGAATGAATTATAAAAATACGAATGAAAGTAAAGGTCAAAATTTTTCAATAAAAATTTTTTCACTCTTAACAACTATCTTATTTTTAATTATTCTTCATATATTTCTATATAATTACCATACTTTTTATTAATTTCTACAAATATACTCACATAACTAACATGTCTATTTTAACATTATTCTCTTTACTTCTCATCATTGCCTTTATCATGTTACATTGTTTTCTTACATTTTAAAATTTTTGCACAAAAAACTTCTCATTTGAAAGTTTTATTATTTCTCAAATACACTCTTAATTTAAAATCGTCAACAATATGGCAACAAAAACCATATGCCATACCCCACATAGGTGGGAAATGCATTATCCAATATATTAATTTTTTTTTATATGAATGAAGACCATCACTACAACCCGGAGTCAAAATTGGGGCCTCACTCATGCATACACAAATGTCTAACCAAGCGCTTAGTTATCAATTTCCCATGGTCGTAAAAAAGGCAAATTTCTACATCTTAGTTTTATTCACTTATCGTTATGACTAATATCATCTATTTACCTTATGGTTGGAATATATATATATATATATATATTTGATAAAAGAGAAGTCACTCTAGTCCTACTCCCCTTCACTTATGACGGGAGTAGAGGAAGAGTGATTCAACCGATCCATTGCCAAAAGGTTATCTGTACAAATGTTTCTACAAATGGCTGCGGGTGGGTTACCCCACCAGGACAGATGGTCCTCAGAAGAAACCAAAATTAATTCGGCTAAGGAATGCGCCATAGCATTACCCTGCCGAAGGACATGATGAACTGAAAAAGAGACATTACTTGAGAAAAGATACCTGATCTCGTCAATAATAAAACCAACATCAGAGGAAATTGGATCCAAATTGGATAAGAAATTGAATAGAATGAGGGAGTCAGTTTCGAGTAGAACACGTCGAAGATCCAGCTGAATCACCCATCTAGTACCCAGAAGGAAAGCCGTAGCCTCCATGAAGAGTGATTCCCTTGCCCCTGCCCGTTTCCATCCAAAAACTGCAACAAAATTACCCACCGAGTCTCTAATAACAGCACCACACCCAAACGTATCCGTATCGACATGATGACGTGCATCGACATTGATTTTAACAAAAGTCGGCGGCGGTTTGGTCCAGCGGGGTACCAGATAGCCATCTACAAGCCCAGACATCAAAAGCTTTCTTGCACACCTGTGCAGAAGTAAGAACTCAGAACACCAGATCAAAATATCATTGAAATTCGGTTGGAGATTCTCTTCCCTGAACTTATTTCGAAGATGCCAAACCCTCCAGCAACACAGAGTGAAGAAGGTTAGCTCCTGAATCTTATTCCTCCTCGCTAGAGAATCCATAATTTCTCTGACAGAAGAACCATGAGGACTCAAACCCGCAGCCCTCCAGCAAACCCCCCTTGACATTGCACACTCCAAGAACAGGTGGTTTACATCTTCCGTATCATTCTTACATAGAAGACACCGACTATCAATATCAAGGCCCCTGCAACAGAGATTCTTGAGTGTGGAGAGGGAATCAGTTAAGAGTTGTCATCCAAAAATAATGACCTTGCTCGGGAGCTTCAGTCGCCATATGGCCTTGTAGCAACCGTAAAGAGCCTGGTTCTCTTCATCTGGGCATAAAAGTCTGTATGCCGATTTGACAGTAAATGAGCCATTTGGTTTATGCGTCCAGTATATAGAGTCATCCACCCTCCTGTGGGATAGAAAAATCGAGCTAACCTGACGCCGAACCTCCTCCCCTGCAACCGCCTGGATCAAAATTTAGTGTGACAAGTTTATCAAAATTTTCTAGATAACCTTACCATACCAAGATAAGACATATTTGCAAGCTTTTTGTCATTAAAGGAATGGTGGGAATGAAATAGGAAGCTTATTTTTAACTTTTTTCTCATCTTTTTCTAAGATTTTATAGTTTGACTACCAGACTACTCTATTTTTTCATTTTCTCTTATATTATAATCATTTTGAATATTATTACCTACAATTACTCTATTTATTTCGTTATCATATATATCATTTTCTCACTTTTTAAAATACATTAATCGTCTTGGGCAAGAAACTCCACCTAAAGACAATGGCAAAAAATTCCAGCCATTTCCTGAAATTTTTGCAGATAAGTGTTTAATTTTTGAGCGAGAAATTAGGGTGTTAATGGATTTGGTAGAACACATTAAAACCTAAACTTAAGTATAATCTTAGTCCATTTAAAAATTTTCAACCTTAACCTATTTATTAATCTATTTAAAAACTTCAATCTTAATCTATTTACAACCCATTTAATAAATGGGTGATGCAGGCAACAAACTTCAATCTTAATCATTGCATGCATGTGTGTATAAAAGGACTCCGTTATTTTGTTTTTGTCTACCTTTTTCGTGGTTTTTATTGTGTTATAAGAATCCGAAAATGTTCTCTCTGACAAGAGGAATCCTGCTTTGATCGACCCCAAGCCACCAGTAGGGATTGAATTTTTGCTTTGATTGACCCCAAGCGACCAGCAGGGATTGAATTTTAGATATGAGTTTGTCCACCACAAGCAAATTCATTAGCAAATTATTAATGAGTTTTGTATATATGTTGGAAATAAGTCAAAAACCACACTAATTTAAATTTGAGTGTCTGTTATTTGTAACTTTCATCGTGAATTCATCTCCATTGACAAGATACATAACACGGTAAAATTTCTTCATCGAGAAAATGATGTATATTCGACACCTCGATGTAAAGAAGGACAACAAATTGACAAGACTGAGAGAGAGAGAGAGAGGAACAGTAACTTGGCGAGATAGAGGTAGGGGTGGGAATTGGGGCGGGTCGACCCGTGACCCAGTATTAACCTGACCGTAAAACTAATATATTTTTGACCCGGCATAGGAATAGGTCAGAAATTTTAACCCGAATTCAAAAATAGGGTCGGGGTGAGTCGACTATATCCCGACCCGAAGAGTCCGACTCACCCCGCATATATAAATTTATTAAAAATTATAAGACTATATTGAAATATTATTATTATTTTCTTTCAAAATTTTCATTTTTTTAAGCAACTCTATCAACAATAGAAGAATCAATTTATTCAAAAAGTAATATAAGAATCAATAAAAAAATTTTGTACATACATAACCCTTATGTGTAATTGTATATTAACCTATTTTAATAAATGTATACTATATTTTCAAATGTTTTGTTTCTTAATTATGTGTTTTTAATAATTAGTGAAATATTGAAACATATAATATTTGAATTTAGTATAGTTGTATGCGTATGTTTGATAGATATATAAATTTTGAAAATTATCTTATTTGACTTAGTTTTGACCCGACCCGCATCCCAAAACCGGTTCGATACCGACCCGAATTTTGTCCCTAGACCTAGTAGACTAGTAGACAAAAGTAAGGGTCAAACCGACATTGTCTAGACCCGGTATAAAAATAAGGGTCAAATAAGATTTTTGAAAAGTAGGGTCAGGGTTGGGCAAACCCTGACCCGTCCCGACCCGCCCTCGATTCCCACCCTTAGATAGAGGGAGAGAGGTGTGTTTGGGGGTAGGGGGGTTGGGGGAGGGACGGGACAGGACATGAAGAAAGATGAAAAGAGAAATGACCTGACATGGAAAGAATGAGATAAAAAGAGAGAGAGGAGAAATAAAAGTTGAAATAGGTAAAGAAGTGGAGAAGGTGACAATCGAAAAGAGAGAGAGAAAATCATATTGGCATCATTGATAGGCGGCAAGAGGGATGGCAACACTGTGACATGGTAGCAAGAAAAAGTTTTAGAATTGTATACAAAGGGAAGAAAATAGGAATGGAAATGAGGATATAAATTTAGGATTTTAGAAAAATATAGAACCCTCTTAATATGTTGTAAACAAGTTGACGAATTAAACAGGTTAAATAGGTTAAAGGGTTGTTAAATGGGTTAATTGGTTGTAAAAATTTCAACCCATTATATAAGATTCTTAAATTAAATCTATATCTAGATTAAGAATGTAATGATGTGTATTGGGAACAAATAAAAACGTATTGAGAATGGATAAAGTTGTGTTGGAAATTGAAAAAGTAGTATTGGGAATTGGGAAATTGCCTTAGAAATTGTGATATGGTTAAATAAGTTAGCGGGTCATAAGTCATTTATTCAAAAATCTTAATTTAAATTCATTTACAAATAGGTTGAGTGGACAGGTTAAAGACTTAATCATCATCATTAACACCCCTACTGAGAATGTTGTAATTGAGAGAAATTAACTTGGAATTGGCCAAATTCTACATTGCCCACGAATTTTACCCCTAATTTCACTTAAACTCATGAACTTTCAACAATGTTTCTCATACCCGCAATTTCACATATACCTGTACTGTTAAAAATCTGTTAAATGGGTCATTGACTTCCTTGTAAAATGACGAATATGCCCAAGTCTTAATATAATTGAAGTTACTTTGCTCAAAATTAAAGATTTATATTCATCATAATATAAATTTTTAACTATAAAATTATAATTAAATATTAGCATATTTATGATTTTACTAGGGAGTCAATGACCCATTTAAGATTGCGGGAATTTGCTTTGGTAGCAGGAAAGAAATTTACTATTACCTTTTTAACTTAGTTGATCAAACCGTCGAAATAAGGGATGGGGCATAATTTTTTTTTATTGATTGGTGGTAGGGCATAGTTGAAGGTAAGATCATGTTAGATCGAGCTAAGTAAACCAAGTTAGCACACATCAATAAATCTGTTTTTACTTTTTCACAAACTTGTTATTTATATGTATTTAATATATAAATCAAATTTTTAATATTTTTTGAATTTTTAAACAAAGAGATATTTTAACCTTTTTAATCGTTAAAAATTATTAAAATAATCATGTGTCTAAAATTCTAAAAAATTATATACATCTCCAAAAATGGTAAAACTCAATTTGTATATTAAATACACTTGGATTAACAAGTTTATGAAATAAGAAAAAAATGAATAGATTTTTGGTTGAGACTAAGTAAGTCATTACTTAACCTAAACTAACAAGACCATGCTTTAGACATAAAAATATTAAAATTAAATTTTTATCTATGAATAGTTATTTGTTACCATATCTCATAAATCAAAATTTTTATTTAAATATTTTATTATTAAACTTCACATGCAAAAAGTTATAATAGATTTAAATAATGTTACTCATGCCATTTTAAAGTAGATTTTTAACATTTATTGAAGAAATCAAGCTGCATTAAATATCCTAAAATTTAATCTACATTATGAAAATATTTTGAATCTATCTTTTTTTAATTAGTTCAATGTCGCATCTCATCATCTCATATCACAATCCGGCGTAGAAAAGACAATAAACTCATATTAATTTTAAATGAGAGGCAACAAGCTCTCACCAATAAACATGGGAGCCTAGATCTCACTCTGATACTAAGGAGGTTCCAATAGGGGACAACCGTAGTAAGGGCTAATGCCCCATACTAACTAGGGCACATGGTTACATAATCCTTTTTTATTGTTTAGCACTAATGTGCGTGCTCAAGTATGAACATCTTATATAATTTAAAATTTTATAATATTTTGAAAATTATAAAATAAAAATATATTGTTCATGTGTGAGTTGCACATGAACAATGAAAATTTTTTATTTTCATAATTTCAATTAAATATTAAAAATACTAAATTATAAAGCTATATATATATAATGTTCATATTAGGCTCACATATTCGTATAAAAACAAAAAATGCCAAATTTTAAAAAAGAAAAAATGAGATCACACAACCATGTTAATAACGGGTGCAATGAACCGGGGCTATAGTATAAATAAGTTTCTAACCCTTTACTTATGTTAATAAAATTGCAGAAAGTTTAACCATATAAAAAAGAAAATGAAATTTATTATTTTCTATATCTCAATACTTTTTTCGTCATGTTTCTTTTTTACAACTTCAATTGAGTGGAGGGAGCATGAACGAAATTTTCTAAACTTGCACCGGTCAGACCACGTCCGCAAATTTTTAAAACCCGAAGCTATTGGTGTAAATAACTAAATATGAAACTCAAGTAATATATATATATATATATATATATATATATATATATATATTGCAAAAGTTGAGAGACCTGTTTGCAAAAACCCACTAAAATACAGCTAACTAGTAATGACTTTCCACGGTCTACGAAGGAGTATTTCAGCAACAAGATGAAATAGGGGCCACCAATAATAATCATCTAATATTATAATCTTCTGTTTGATTAATGACATATAGATGGATGATACAATATTCATCTGTAAGTCATAATCAGCTAATTCAATAAGGGATCTATTTTTTTTTTTTTTTGATGAACTGGAATGCTCCCCTATCCCGATCCCCTCACAATATGGGGGAACCGGGATTGAGTGATCCAGAAAATGCATTACTAAAAAAATCATCTGTACAAAGTTTTCCCAAAATGGCGTGGGGGGGGGGTTTCCCCACCAAGATTGGTGATCATGAGCAGAAAGAGACATCAAATCTGCTAAGGCATGAGCAACAGCATTTTCCTGCCTTAATACATGATGGACAAAAATATGGGGATTCCCGGAGATAAGCGCCATGATCTCTTGAATAAAGATCCCCGCCGGAGCACGAATCAGGTCCTCTCCAGCCAAAAAATTACACAAGAGGAGAGAGTCAGACTCAATTTGTATATCTCGGTACACCAGCTGGGAAGCCCACTTGACCCCTAACAGAAATGCTTGGGCTTCCATGAGCAGGGGCCCCATCTTTCCCCTCCTCCTCCATCCCTGAGCAACAATGAAGGAGCCATTAGAGTCTCTAATGATCGCCGCAAAACCCATAGATTCCCCATCCCTGCCCCTCCTTGCATCAATGTTGATTTTGATAGCCCCCAGTGGTGGTTTGTGTTGGCCCCGAGTTGATGGCAAAACCAAAGAGGGGAGGGGTGAATTGGGTTCTCTAAAAAATCTTTGGTAAATAAAAAATTCTTAACCCCTTGAAAGATTACCCTTTTGAAAGGCAGATGGAGAGCAATTTAAAATAAAGCAGTAAAAGGAAATAGAACACAGGATTTATAGTGGTTCGGGCAAACCTTACCTACTCCACTCTTCCAAGCTCACACTCCGTTGTGACTTGGGTTCCACTATGTATTCCTCGAATACACTTAGAGTCACCGCTCTCTTCTAGATTCAAAGCTCTAGGGGGCGTATACAACTAGAGCCTCTTGCTCTCTTCTAGATTCTAGCTCTAGGGGGCATAAACAACTTACTGCACAAGTAGGTGATGAGTCTTACTCCAATCACACCCTACTTTGCATACGCTTGATCTTAGCTACCCAAGCTAAATCAAGTTTAGTACAACAAGACAATGAAAAATAAGCAAAACTACACTTTACAGAGTTGTGTAGGCAGGTTGAGCTCGAGGAAGAAATCAAAGGCAGCTTGGATGATTCTTGTTGAAGCAACTTGCAGTTTGAAGCTCTTTCTTCCTTTGAATCACTCAAATATGGAGAAAAGGGAATAAAAAGTCTTTCTTGCACTTCTTTTCTCTCTTTGATCTTTAGAGTAGTGTATATGAATGTTATTCACGTTCATTTGAATGTCCTTTTATAGAAGGAGAAGGATTTGAACGTTGTAGAGGTGGTTGGCGCGCAATAAATGAACTCCAACGTTCAAAAATTCGAACGTTATACCCAAGTCGAAGATGGAGTCGACTTGGCCTGTGACTTGGCTACCCAAGTCGCACCTGGAGTCGACTTCACCTGCGACTCCAGTTCTTCAGATTCCCAAGTCTGAGTCTTGGTCGACTTGGTTTTAGACTTCGACTCAAGTCGAACCTGAAGTCGACTTGGCTTGCGATTTGGCTCGGGATTTGCTGAAAACGCTTTGTTCTTCATTTAGTCTGCTTCTATCATTCTTGGCTTTCTTCCTTTGATTCATTTTTATTCTGAAATGATTCTTCATATTTGTAGATCTTGTTGATCTTTTGAAGATCTTGAGCTTTGAAAAACTTTGAAGATCTTGGATCCTTGCATGATGCATCTTGCTTTGTATTTAGATTTGTTTGGTCTTCATGACTTGAGTATTGCCTCATTTTGAATAAGCTTGAAGATTTGCCTTTGACTTGATAGACTTGATTTGATCTTGATCTTGAATCCTTGCTTTGATCTTCAAGAAACTTGAGTTGCTCTTTGAGAATGGACTTTGCATCTCATTTGGATTTGATCAACTTCGATTTTATCTTTGGAATATACTTGGAAATGCAAACTTCAAGTCTGAATTCCTCAAGTCGAAGATGGAGTCGACCTTGTCTGCGACTTCGCCCAAGTCGCACCTGGAGTCGACTTCGTCTGCCACTTCGTCATGTTAGAGAGCCAAATTTTAGCGCTGGACATCTTTGGCTGTTTGAAGTCGATGCCGTAGTTGACTTCGTCTGCGACTTGAATACCCAAGTCGCAAGTGGAGTCGACTTGACCTGCGACTTTACCTGTCAGTCTTTCCATTTTCAAATCTGTCCACCTATGGCTGTTTCAAGTCTCTAGTGAAGTCGACTTGGGTATCGACTTCGCCCCAAGTCGAAGTCCAAGTCGACTTGGTGATCGACTTGGCTTCTTTTCTTTCCTTAAACACTTGACAAACTCATTAGTACACTTAATAATCTCAAATTAGTTCTTGTTAATCATCAAAACTCACACTTTGGTCAATTTATTTTGTTTTGAGTCATTGTCTCCAACAGTTTGGTCCACCTAGGAGTCAATGGTCAATCCAAGCAACCACTAAGCATGAGGGGCTTAGCTCTCCTGTGCTCCTCAAGGAACTCCGCACACCATGCAGCAAGTTTCCCAGCCCCGACTATGAGCCATTTACACGGACAACATTTCGAAGATACCATATCCTTCAGCAGCATAAAATGAAGATTACAAGATCATCAGGCCTGTTTCTGTGGGATAACACTCGCAAAGTTTCTTAGACTGTCAGCCCCTGTGAGGTAACCTGTGCGGCTCTCACGCATGTCCTCCCAGCATGGCTACATCTGAGAAACAGGTGGTTAGCATCCTCGATCTCTGACCTGCAAAACAAACATAGCTTGTCCACAACAATACCCCTGTCAAACAGATTTTGCAGGGTGGGCAAAGCATTCCTAAAAAGCCGCCATCCAAAAACTAGCACCTTGCTAGGTAACTTTGTTCGCCAGATAGCCTGATATATGGCTACATCAGGAGATGACACATCATTGGAACGAAGGATTCTGTAAGCCGATTTGACAGAAAACACGCCGGATGGTTCATGCAGCCAGAAAAGACGGTCTTCCTCATCCGATGGAGGGATGGGAATAGTGCAAATAGCCTGCCAGCCATAGTCACCTGCAGCCACCATAACTAGCTCCCTATTCCAAGATTGTGTCTCCCTGTTGATGAAATGGCTAACAGGCACGCAATCAGGAATGGATAGAGGAAGGGGCCCAACCTTGCGTATTCTGGTGTCCGTCCATCTGTCCGTGAAGAACCTCACCTGATGCTCGTTGCCAATCCGCCATTTGAACCCATTATGTATTACCTCTCTAGTTCTCAAAATGCTTTTCCAAGTGAAGGAGTTGGAAGGATTCACCTTGCAGTCCCATATCTCCGCATTCGGGAAGTAGCGGGCTTTTAAGACTTTATAGCACAGCGAGTGGGTAGAAGTTATCAGTCTCCAAAACTGTTTGGCGAGGAGGGAAAAATTAAACTTATGAATATCTCTGAATCCCAGACCGCCCGCCAGCTTCGAAGTGCACATATCCTTCTGGGCCACCCAACTCATCTTGCGTTTGCCCCCATTTTCACCCCACCAAAATCTGCTTACCATCCCGTTTATGTCGTTACAAAATGATTTTGGCAATAGAAAAATGCTCATTGTGTATGTCGGGATAGATTGAGCGACAACCTTGATCAGCACCTCTTTGCCTCCCCATGAAAGGATTCTGCCTTTCCAACCCTGAATTCTTTGCCATATACGCTCCTTATGTCCCATGAACATCCCCTTCTTGGACCTTCCCAGCCATTCAGGTAATCCAAGATATTGATGGAAATCCTATCCTCCTGAGCCAAGCAGTTGGGTTATCATCTCCCTTGAGTTGCAGTCCACATTCGGGGTAAAGAAAATCGACGTTTTATCCACATTGACCATCTGCCCCGATGCCTCCGGGTAGAGTTTTAGAATGGTCATGAAGTTTTTGGTGTCTTGGGGTGTGGCCCGAAGGAAAATAAGGGCGTCGTCCGTGAACGAGAGGTGAGACAGAATTGGCCCCCGAGGACAGAGCCCCCTGGGTGACCGCATCAGAGATGAGAGCGGATAGCCCCTCGGCACACAAGATAAACAAGTATGGAGAGAGTGAGTCCCCCTGCCGAAGACCCCTAGAAGGTTGGAAATAATATGATTTGAAGCCATTGATGTTTACCCAGTATTGAACTAAAGTCACGCACTTCATGATCCAGTTTATCCATGTGGGGCTGAAGTTCATCGCCTCCATGATTTGTTTCAGGTAGCTCCATTCCACCCGATCGTAGGCTTTTGACATATCCAGCTTGATAGCCATTTCCTGCTTCTTCCCCTTCTTGTGTCTATGCATATCATGGATTGCTTCGTAGGCAATGAGCATATTATCGGTGATCAGTCTTCCCGGAACGAACGCGCTTTGATGTTCACTGATGACATCCTGGAGGGTTCCCTTTAGGCGATTAGCCAAGATTTTCGCCCGAATCTTATAGACGACGTTGCATAAGCTGATGGGCCTGAATTGGGATAAACATTGAGCTCCGGCCTTCTTCGGGACTAAGATGATGGTGGTGGAATTGAAGTCCTGAATACAGCTGCCCTGGGTGTCCACCCTTTGATCCTCCAAGAACCATTTGCACCATTGAAAGATTTCCCGCCCCACCGTCGACCAGTGTGCCAGAAAAAATCCCGCCGACATCCCGTCTGGGTCCGGGGCTTTTATGGGACTCATAGCTTTTACCGCCTTTACTACCTCCTCAAAATCCAGCGGCCTTGTCAGATATTGCCTTTGGTAGTCCGAGATTTTGATAGATATATGGTCATGTACCCAAGCCGCCTCACTTGGACACGATGAGGAAAATACCTCTGAGAAGTGGGTTACAGCCAAATCCATAAGCTTTCCTTGGTCCCTGATCCACTGGCCGTTATGATCTTGAAGTGCCTCAATATAGTTGGTCCTTTGTTTGTTTGATGCCATGCGATGGAAAAAACCCGTGTTTTTGTCCCCTTCATGGAGCCAATGCATCTTGGCTCTTTGTCTCCACAATTGCTCTTCATCTTCCAGCAGGAGGTTTATTTAGAGTTTTAGCTTCTTCATGGCAGCATCCCATTGGTCAATGGGACTATGACCCATTAATGGTGTAAGCTCCCCCTGTTTCCTGTCAATAGTCGTCCTGAGGTTGCCACGCCTTCGCCAATTCCATTTGGATAGTGCTCTACCACAAGACCTGAGTTTCTGGCCCAAAGACTCGCCTGGTCGGAGAGTAGAGTGTTGTATCGATGCCCACGCATTCTGAATGATTCGGTGCGCTTCTTTGTTTCTTGCCCAGAATAATTCATATCGGAACTCCCGTGGGGGTCTCCGCTTGCAAATTTTAGAGTCCAAGACCACTAAAATCGGACAGTGATCGGATGTGGGCGCAGAGAGGTGAAAAACCTTTGCAAAAGGAAAAAGAGCAACCCAAGAAGGGGTGGATATCCCCCTATCTAGTCTGGCTTCAACTCTTTGGGTGCCGCTTCTGTTGTTCCTCCAGGTCATAGGTGCCCCCACAAAGCCAAGGTCCATCAGATTGCATTTGTCCATGGTATCACAAAATTTGTCCATCTGTGCTTGGGAACGAGCCCTCCTGTTGATGACTTCAGTAGGGCCCATCACCTCATTGAAGTCTCCCATAACAATCCAGGGCTGATCGTTGCCTTCGCTTAGTTGATTGAGGATGTGCCAGCTTTGGTGTCGACAGTGGGTCTCAGGGTGGCCATAAAACCCTTTGAGTCTCCACTCCTGTATAACCGCATCAATATGGTGGGCGGAGAAGCTTTGGATATTAGCAGGGAAGTCATTGTTCCATAATAGAGCCAAACCACCTCTTCTCGCTTCTGGCTCCACGGTAAAAACAGCTGTCGAACTTCAGCTTGCATCTAATCCCCTCCATTTCTTTTGTTGTACTCTTCGTTTCACTGAGAAAGACTAGACGGAGAGCTTGCTTCCTGACTAGGTCAAGGAGACTTCGAATTGCGCGTGAGTTCCTAAGCCCACGGCAATTCCAGGCCACAAGCGCCATATTAGGTGAGGTGGGGCTGAGGGCCCTCCTCAGCCTCCACCTCCTTCATCATTCCCATCTCCCTTTTAAACTTCTTTTGTTGTTGATGGTGTTCGTATTGTTCCGATTCCAATCCTCGTTTAGCATAATTCAGATGTACACTTCCGTTTTCCCCAAATCTGTGGGATATCTCCATTCCCCTAGCCCTTCGCTTCCATTGCCGTGTACTATGTTGTGGTTGAAGATTCTCTAGCCCTTGTTGGTTTGCAGCTGTACCCTTCTCCCCTAACCCGATTAGACAGACATTTAGATGTGCCTCACCCGCCACAGAGTGTCGGGTTCCCCCCCCCCCCCTCCTTGCCCATTTGTGGTTTTCCTTCCATCCTCCTTTAATCGTCGACCCCTCCCCCTTCCATGGAAATGCCACCAGTAGGCTCCCATACCCCTTCCCCCATAAATAGATCAGATCCCCCCATATTCCCCTCGTGTTGCTGTTCACCAGTCCCTGCGTTAAGTAGGGGTGAAGGCACCCCTAACCGTGACCTCCCATGGTCCCCCCTGCTGTTTGTGTTGCCTGCCCCGTCCTCCATTCCAACTCCGTCCCGTCCTCAGCTATGTAGGCCTCAGCACCTTCCCCATCCAGCAAAAGACCATCTGTCTCGTCCATCTGATGTGAGCCCGTCGTACCCGCTTGTGTGATTCTTGTTTGAGGGTCAGACAGCAGCCGTCCAGTTCTGTAGGC
This sequence comes from Annona cherimola, assembly GCA_030490835.1. Lineage (NCBI taxonomy): Eukaryota > Viridiplantae > Streptophyta > Magnoliopsida > Magnoliales > Annonaceae > Annona > Annona cherimola. The sequence continues at coordinate 80,302,331 of CM059975.1, read as the reverse complement.
ATTGTTGCTGGCAATGCCAATTTGTGGTTGATCATATGCACCAGCCTGATGAGATCGAGTGTTCCCAATGCCACGTCCTTCTCTAGCGCCTACTCCCGTCGAGCTGTCCTGGTTTGGTATGTCGCCTTGCTGCTGTTGTGGCATCGTATTTGCATCGCACTCAGCATTAGCACATCTCTGGCAACCGGTACGGTCATCAGCCCTCTTCAAAAGCACCTGCCCAGTTCCTCCTTCCTTGCTCAGAGAAACGTTCCCCTCTAAATCCTGCATCGGGCCAATTCCTCCTTCCTCGCTCGGAGAATCGTTCCCCTCTAGAACCTGCATCGGGAGCACAGATGAGTCACCCAGATACTTCACAGGTATCACTCTATTACCCGGCTCTGCCTCTGATTTCAACCTCATTGGTTTAGCCCCCACCCTCAAGCAGCTCCCGAACGGCATGTCGGCTTCAGCCAGTTGTGCCTTTGATTTAGAGATGGCTGTGCAATCCTTATGGGCATGACCCATGACTCCGCACATATAACAGAAAATGGGTAGCTTCTCATACTGGAAGCTCACCCATTTTCTTTGCTGGGATCCCAATTGTATGAACATGCCCCTTCGCAAAGGTTCCCTGCAATTAATCGTAACTTTGATCTTCACATCCACTTCCGTCGTCACAACCTCCTCAAGGTGCTCAAAAGAGTTGCCCACTCGGTGACCCAAGTTGTTCTTCTCCACAATGTATAGGATTCCAGTTATGTGTACCCAAATGGGCGTTTTGACAAGCATGACTTGGGCGGGATATAAGGGATCTATTTTTAAATATACGAAAGTGTCTTCTCCTCTAGCTAGGTTGTCGTCAGATTTCGCGCTATTAAAGTGGAGAGGTAGGTTGCCTCGGCACCCGTCCCCACTGGCACCATGGTACCATGGTTGGCCATTTAGAAGGCTGACGTGGGTTCAATCCCCTCCTTGGCGAGAATCGTTTCTACTATTGTTCTCCTGATCGCGGGAGATTTTATAATGTCCTTTGGAACAGTGGTTTTATAATTTCCTGGTGTAGAGGTGTTAGTACGAAAAACTTTTGTTATATAAAAAAAATCTCAATCATAAAGTTGAGGGTAGGTTGGTCACCACTATTCAATTAGGAATGAAAGTAAATGAGGAGATATGATATAAGTAATGATGAGAATTAAAAAATAAAGTTAAAATTAATAAGTTAATTGTACAAGTAATTATATAAAAATGATTGAAAAATATAACAGTTGTATAGAAATATGTAAAAAATTAATATATTATTTAAAATGGCTTAAATACTCTTGTATTTAAAAATTCAAAATAAATATACACATATCTAAAAGAGTAAAACTTAATTTATAGATTAAATATAACTAGATTAATATATTTATAAAAAAATTTAAAAAAACATGTTTTTTGACCAGGTTGAAATGATCGGTGCTAGGACAATGCATTGTGTTTAACAATCATTAAAAAATATTTTAAAATTTTAAAAATGGTAAAACTTGATTTACAGATTTAATATACCTAACTTAACATGTTTGTAAAAAATGTATATAAAAAATGCCTACAAGTATACTTTTTAAGCCTACATAAGTCGATCATCTTCCTTACTTATATACCTACAATAATAATTTTACGACAAGAAAACAAAAATATAACAAAAAATACATTTTTGGGCCTGTAGCTTTATAATATAATAACACATTAAGTTTAGTCTCCATCAATCTTTACATGATGCATTGATGAAAGTACAAAAGCAACCGTAATAAAGTATTTAATTCGATACGATCCAAAGCAAAAGAACATTACGTAGTTATGGTACAGTCGAATGGTGCTCAAAAGCATTTAAATATATTAATATTTTATATAATTATTTATCAGTATAAAAACTTATATTTTAGATAGTTTACATATTGAAAATACAATTTTAAAATTGTTATTTAGATCAAATTATTTTATTATGTTGATTTATACCATTTTTAAAATAGGAACCATTCATATACCCAATTAGGATAAAAATTGGTATATTAGTAAAATAAATAATTGTAAACACAAATAATGGAATAGATTGTGTATTTACGATATATGGGGCATATTTGTAGTGGACTATGTTACTTATCATATCACACATATTTTGGTGACAAGTAATCCTATTAGCATAGGTTAAGCAAATGTCCCACATAGCCTATTTCAAAAAACTTATTTACAATATTTTTTTATTTTTTCTTCGTACACGAATTTATCAAAGTTATTTAACATATAAACCATGTTTTACTATTTTTGGATATGCGCATATATTTTTTTGAGATTTTTAAAAATAAGAGTATTTTAAATACATATATACAGATGGATGTTTAAAATTATCAAAAAATATATATACATATCTAAAAATTGTTAAAATCATATTTATATGTTAAATACACTTAGATAAACAAGCGTATAAAGAAAAAATAAATTTTTTTGCAAATAGGTTATTTAAGATGGGCTAAATAGGGATTTGCTTAGTCCGGGCTAACAAGATCATTCATCTATTTTGACCCTATTGTATCACATATTTAATTTATATATCTATTTTTAATTTGTTAATTCAACACCTATATCATACAAAAATATTATTTTTAGATATATAAATAATTTCATAAACAATCCAGACATTGAGCTAATTTTAAAGTTGTTAATTCATCAGCATGGGGACATCAAAAAATTGATGGAAATGACTTTTAATATTAAGATAAACAAAAATTTTAAGAAAATATATGTGGTTCAATCTTAAATTGATAATCGAAGCTAGGTTCCACCAAAATGAGCCAGACTTTTGAAGTAAGGGCATGTTTGGATATACTAAAAACTTCTAATGTCAAAACTATGTCAAAACTTTTTAATCTGAAATTTTTTACTGTTCTTAAACTACTTTATTTTTTTAAAGGGGTTGATCTTCTTAAGTTGTCCTAAGTGAGGCTGACCTAAAAAATATATTTTTAAGCCTTTTTTTGTATTTTAATAAACATGTTAAGCTAAATATATTATATCTATAAACTACATTTTATCATTTTTGGATATTTTAAAGTATTTTTTAAAAATTTTTAAACACACTGGCAATGTCCTAATTATCTGTCCTTTGAAAATTACGACAACGTCACTGTGTTTAAAAATTTTATGAAAATTTAAAAATTTTAAAAATAGTAAAACTTAGTTTAAAGATTCAATGTACCTAGTTTAACATATGTGTTAAAAAACTAAAAGATACCAAAAAAATATGTTTTTTAAACGGGCCTAAGTAAGGTACTCACGTCCTAAAGGAATTAGCTCTTTTAAGTAATATAACAAGGTTTACTATTTTTGAAGATATGTATAAATATATATTTTTTAGAATTTCAATTATTTTACTAATTTTTAAATGATTAAAACATACTTATATTTGAAATTCAAAAAGTATGTATCTATTTTCGAAAATGATAAAACTTGTTATATGAATTAAATAGGACTTTTTAAATGCACCTGTGTGTATTTAACTAATTTCTAAATTTTTTAAAATATTTTTACACAATTTTTAATCTAAGTATATTTGATATGCGTACCATCATTGGAGATTTATAGATTTTTTTATTTTTTAAAATAAGTGACATTTTGGTAATTCATAAATAACAAAATTACCTCTGATTTTAAAAAATAAAAAATCCACAAATCTTCAAAAATGTTAAAAATTAATACATACGTTAAATATAACTGGATTAACAATTGTATAAAAAATAAAAAAAATTGTAAAAAAATAAGTTTTTACACCTCGGTGCGCCGAAGCTAAGTGCGCTTGGGCACACTAGATAACATTCCGGATTAAATAGACTTATAGTGATAGATTTATGAAAAAATAAAAATAAAATAATTTTAGGCTGGATGCATGCTTGATGCAAAGAATCATTCTCAAACTTAATATAGTAATTAAAGTAGACAATTTTAAATACAATCTGCAAATTGAATATCGATTTAATCAGCAAGATAGATCTAAAGTGATCCAAAATGAATGACACGGCCACCATTGAACCCGCCTGATTAAAATATTTAAGAATCTTTATCCATCCAACGGATTGAAACTAATGTTAACCGAAGCGAAAGAAAAATATAAGTCATGATTAATACATAATCCGACATAATCCACTGATCCTCACTGCAAAGAGCCAATTAGCTCTTTACGTTTAGGATAATTTGAGTATATACCCACATAGTTTGACCGAAATTATAGATATATCTGTGTAATTTCACGAATTACATATTACCCTCATACAGTTTCATCAAAATTGCATATAACCCCCACATTAACAGTTGCCGTCAGATGAAAGACTATGAAATGTTAGTAAATGGTGCCATTGAAAACCATCGTCCACATTACCTTCCCAACTCAGCTCTCTCAAATCCATCAATGCTTAAGCTCTTCTGCCAAGTTCTGATAAGTTAAGGTTGGTTTCATTAACTAGACACGAATTTGTGGTAAGGTTTGTAAGATTTCCCCAAATTCAGTTCTCAACTCAATTCATGCAGCCAAATCACTCCAAGTTTTCAACCTTGCTTAACAGTTTTAATCCCTATTAAGCAAGGGTGAAAATGTTGATTTTCGAATTATACAAATAATAAATACCAAATTTAAAATTAATAAGTTTTAAACTGAATATAACAATCAGTTATTTTTACAATTAGTTATATTTTTTGATTTTTTCTTCCTAAACATGAGTAACTAATGTATTCAATCTATATATAAAGTTTTGCCTTTTACACTACTTTTACATATTTATTATTATTTTTTAAAAATATCAATTTCGAGGACTTTTAAGTCATTTTTCATCCTTTAAAAAACTCGATTTTTATAAAGTATCATAACATCCGCATGATCAGCCAACCGAGCACAAGAACGGCGGTCGTGGGTTCGAAATTCTGCAAACTCTGGACGTGTATTTTAACAATAAAAAATCTCACATATCCTAGCTCTATTATCTGTTCTTAAATTGATACTTGCAATTAATTTTTGATATTCTAGTCGTTTAAATTAATTAGCATGGTATTACAGCCATCATTCCTTTCTACAATCTTAATCCCTTGTTATTAATCAGTTGAAGAACGTAAATCTGGAAGAAATTGTGACATACATTAGAAAATTAAATATATCAAAGACAAAAACAAGATGTCCATCTGTATGGCAAAAGCGAGGACATCCGGCGATTCGGAGACGAGTTGATTAAGATAACAGTAAAAGATGCTATCAAAAAAGATTACATTAAAGAGACAGGGGAAATTTCAAATATATCTGTAATATTTGCCTTTAATTTCAAATATTACTATTAAGAATTCCTTAGATATCAAATACATCCAAAACCATCACCGCTAGAAAATCGTCAGTGTGCAGAGAAAATGACGGATACACCTTACATTTAGGGCTTAGTTTGAAGCTCTTTTGGATGCCAATGTGCAATAGTAGTTCTTTTAACCAACATTTCCTTATATCCATCTAGAGAAAATAGTTTCTTCTATTGGAGAGTCCAAAAGGGCCTCAAAACCAAGTCATAAGTTTATAATATATTATTCATTTTCTTTCCACATTAACGGTTTTCTAACAAACGATGAAAGTTTTGGGTATATTTGATATTTGGGGCATAGTGAGTATATATGAAATTTTCATACTTAGTAAGTATATTTGAAATTAAGGGCATAGTAAGTATAATAAAAATAAGAGGTTCAATGAATCTAATCATGATGGTGAATGGGGACTGAAAATGTTTGTATTTTGGGGTGAAATGCAAATAGGATAGTTGCTGAAAAATAAGAATATAAGGATAAAGTTACAAAAATAGGTTTGTTGAATTATAAAATTAGTTACTAAAAAACGATATCATACCATCCCATGAGGCACTCGATAATTCTCAAACGTCACCCAAAAGATAAAGTGGAATGAGTTGTGACAGATTGTGGTTATGTTTTTTTGTGGAATATCATATGCTTTTAATAAAATGATATTGATCACGAATGATCCAAGACATCATATATGAGACCTCGTGTATATATATATAACATTGAATGTATTATGTAGTTTATATCTTAAATAAACTCAATAACTTTAATTTACATTTTCACTTAGTTAATTTGCATAGTTACATAATAAGTTCTATACGCTATAATTCTGTAGATAAAAATCCTATAGTTTTTTATAATAATAAAGCTTGCTTTACAAATAATTCAATATTATTTGTCACTAAAATAATTTGATAATGATCATTTATTTTAAATTTCACCAAAAGTTACGACAAAATTAAAAATAAATTTTATAAAACACATATAATAAACCTATTAATTAAGAGGAGTGAATAAGTGTGGTGAATTGCATGGGGCAACTATCAGTTTTCGTCCAGTCACACCCACCTATTATTTAAAATTTTTTATTTTATATGTATGACTCGACTTTGTAAGCTTACACATAATTTTTAAAATTTCTCGTTTCATCTTGTTATCCCTGTTCTAAAATTTTATAAAACACATGTAATAAAATTAAAATAGATTTTATAAAACACATATAATAAACCTGTTAATTAGTAAGAGCGAATGAGTGTGTTGAATTGCATGGGGCAACAATCAATTGCCGTCCAATCACGCCTTCTATTATTTTTAAATTTTTTATTATATATGTATGACCCCACTTTATAAGCTTACACAATTTTAAAAATTTCTTGTTTCATCTTGTTATCCTGGTTCTAAAATTCAATTTTTTTTTATATTTCTATATACATGATGATGTCTAGATACTACATTGAAGCACACTTACACACTCACACAATGGAAGAAAATTGTTCCCAAACCCCCACTATAGGAGGAAGTATAAACACCCTCAAACAATGGAGGAAAATTTTTCCCAAACCCCCACTATAGGAGGAAGTATAAACCCACACAATTGTAAAACCCCCCATTAAATGAGGACTAAACTAAACCCCCACTACAGGAGGAAGTATAAACCCCCACAATTGTAAAACCCCCCATTAGAGGACTAGACTAAACGGTAAAAATGATAAACGCATATCTGCTTACAGCAGGAATCGAACAATAGGCATCACAGCATGTTGCCACTACTAGAGCCTAGAGCAAAAATCCAATTTCCTATTGTTGTATAAAACTGTTAATCCAACTAAATTTAATCTATAAACTTTCAAATAAATTAATATACTAGGCTTTACCATTCTATATATATGTATATATTTTTTAAATTCGTTAACATAGAAATATTTTAGTCATTTAGTATAATTAAAAATATACATGCTTCTCAAAAATGATAAAACTTGGTTTATAAAACCTATATTAATAATTTTATAAAAAATGAGTTTTAACTCAGAAAACACTTGTATTTGTTATCCGAAACTAATAAAATCATAGCTCTTTTGAAAATCTAAACCTCAATGCATGATATTTATTATTATTTATTTAAAGTGCATAAAATAATTTCAAATTTTATTTTACTTAAAATTAAATACGTATTTTATTGTAAGAGATCACATAATTATAATAATTTCGAATCACATGCTAGCCATACAATAATAAGAGAGTCTAAATTTTAATTTATGGCTGCTTGTGCATTTGTTTGGCCACTTGAGAATAGTAATTTATTAATAAATAGTTTCATAATTTATTGAGATATTAAGCTCATGCCTATGATTTTTTACTTAAATATATATTTATCTACATATTAAAATTTTTAATTATTGATATGTATATATCTGAATTTAAAAATAAATAATTTGTAGTATCTTTATGTTATTTCAAGCAAAAAATATTCATTTTTAAAAGTTAGACTTATATTTATGGCAACAACGTAAGTACCTTTATAAAAGACGTAATAAGTCTGCTGCATTAATAATCATATAACATTTAAAACTAGTTCAAAATATGCAAATTTATAAAATTTATTTTAGTATATCACTAAATATAGTATAATGTTTATTTAATTCAATCATAATTCATTTACCTAAATTATCCATCTTTTCATTACACTTAAATAATTAAGTTAATAAACGCAAATTTCTTTATTGAATGGCCACTTTGATTTCATCTGGAATCAAAATCATATTTTGAGAAGACCGTTTTCTTGGTTCTTTACACATTGGCATGCTTTTACCCGTGTAGTTACACGAAGTTAGAAGTCATTCTTTCCTTTTTATACTCTTTAGAACTGGACAAATTCATTTCCCCTTCTCTTTTTTCTGGTCATTTAATAATCCATTGTTCATTACTCGGTGAAATATTAGTGTTCGGTAAAGGGACAAAGGCCTACTTTTTTATATACTCCATACAATTACCCCACTCTGTAGACATTACATTTGTTTGTTGAACTGTTTTATTTATTTTCAATTTTCTTCCCTTTTCTTCTATTTAAATTAAAAAATAAATATAGTAAACTAAGCATATATACAACATATTGTATATACGTATAAGAAAGGAAAATTTACAATGCATCAATGATTTCAATTGTTTGAATATATTATCATGCTTGGCCAACTAAGAAATCAAGCTCACCATTAGGATAAACGTACCTATGAGTACATGACAGTAAATTTGATTATAATGAAATAAAAATCTTCTCTATCAAAATCTTCTAGAGTTCATGTCGTTTTTATATCAACTCTAAAGATTCACAACACCAGAAACACCTATTAAGATAATCCGAAAAATGGAGCAAAGCTGGACACTTGGACTCCCATCCATCCTCTGCACGTTTCTGACTTGTCCATTGCATTTGAACCAGCAGTGCCTGCAATGTCATTCGATCCATCTCAAATTCAGAATGAGAAATAAAAAAGCAGACAGGATAATCTAAGGCTTGGAAGGATCTACATGCAATAAAGTAAACTTGCATCTTTGAACAGATGGAAAAATATCAAGAATTTCCCATTCGGATTTTCCTTTGGAGTGTCGCAAGCAGATGCCATTGTCACTGAGGTGGTCCGGGCTAAAATGGCAAGCATGGTAGTAGAATACAATTTTTTTTCACTAAACAATATTAATATTTTTCAGTGAAATTAGTAATCAAGGAAAATTTCATCCCTTCAATCAACGGCTCCACGAGGCAAAAGGAAATGTTGAGTAGTGAATCAATCTGTGAAAATTAACACCCAAATATTAGCAACACTAACAGACTTGAGCATATCTTAACACTTGGGTACCAGAGGGAAGTACACAGAACATAGCTAAAAAGGAATTTACAAAGTCGAAAATTTTGGCATGGATCATACAGGCTTCCACTCACCACCGTTATAAGGCGGTTTATATATAGTTCCTAGCTACAATGAACACACTAAGTTAAGTTGGTAGTTGCTGAGAAGCACAAACCAATGAACAATTAATTGGCCAGAGCATCAATAACAAGTAAAAAAAAAACACACTAGGCTAGTTTTCTACTTTTGTTTACTAGTCCCTTATTTCTTACCTAAAGCATGGATTTTTTAATGGAATGCGATCGGCTGCAGTGTCACCAAAGCTTGGCCCCGTCTCTCACCAAAAACGCAGAGACGTAGCAATACAACAACACTAGATCCACAACATTAATAATCAGAAGATTCACCAAAGTAGAAACACGCCAGTCCTAATTTGGGGAAGGAAATCGGAAGCTGCGTCTTCTCCTTCTCTGCCAGTGCTGGATGAGGAGGACCCAATTGTTTCGAGAAACAGGTTGATAGGTTACATTTTATTCAAATAGAAGTGTTTGGAATCAACAGCATCACTCATGGAAACTCCTCTCACTGTCAATGTGGAACCGCCTGCCAGGATAAGTCAATTTAGCCTCATTACTGTGAGATATGTTCCACCTGAAGAAAGGAATCTCTTTGGGCATTAGAAAATGTTGCGTTAAAAAATTTCGGGCATTGACGAATGTTCTGGATGGAAATTAAGTTGCTTATAATTTCCTCCAGTTAATTTCTTTTGCCAAACCAAAACTTACATAGAAGCAAGATGCAGGGAATAAATAATATAAATGCAGCAAAACTATAGCAATTGACAATAGATGCCCATAGAAGGTATGAGAGCAAGCGAATAGATGCCCATAAACTTCAATTCATTCAGCTCTGGTGGAATTGAATGAAGTTTTAGACGTCACATTATTATACACAGCACCTTGTGACTCAAATTCTAAATGTAATGAAAGTAATTAAATGTTTATTTAAATGAGTGGATCAAGATAGGGTAAAACACTAAAGCTGAAGTATAAAAGCAGTTTGTACCTGAATACCTGCCGAATCTCTTGGTTCTAAGTGCATCAATTTAGTAAATAAAAATAATGCAGTGGGGCATCTCCTTTGCTAGCTGGGACATTAGAGCTCTCCCAATTCCAGGAAGGCCATACAGAAATACGCCTTTGGGTGGACGTACTCTAATTTCTAAAACCTCTCTTTGTGCTTCATTCTACAAGAAAAATGAACATATTAGTCACAATAGAAAAATCATGAGGGCAGCATACTAATGAAAAACAATAAGTGCTATGGTCAGTTTCTCATACAAAAGCTGGGTCTAACCATAGACCTCAGTTTTAGTGGTGCAGGCTGTCTACAGGAGATTCCCATAGCAACTGCATATTCAATGACTTGGACATTTCATCAAACATATTCCATGGTAAACTTCTGAAGGAGGTATTTCCATAAACATAGCGATGAAATGATTCTCAGTACAACGACACTAGCAAAAGAAAAACAAACTATAGCAACTAATTAGCCGAATCATCAATCTAATTGGCCAGATTATCAATAGCATCTCTTGCATTTTTTTCCTCAAATTTTTGTCATATAAACCTATATAAATAAATGTGGGATCTTGATTCTAATGCATTAAACTACCTATTCATACGTTCTCATGACTTCTAGCATTCTAAATGATCGAGTTTCAAACAGTGAGAATGTGGATAGTTTTATTTGCTTTAACCTCATATGACAGAAACTGACATTTACCACATCTAAACTTTATAGTTATCCAATTCATTTCTGTCAATGGAGAGAGAAAATTGCAGGGCAAGGTGGAGCCATTCAGGCCAAACCAAGTTAAGCAGTTCTAGTTGTTTTACTGGTTGCATGTGATAATGTCTTGAGGAGGGTTGGTAAAAACTTCCACAGGAAGCTTGTTATTATGCATCTGATCAAACACATTCTTCTCTGAAAAAGGTTTGCCAGGTACTCTACTTGTATCATTTTTCCTTGGAACATGTTAAAAATTGCAGTTCTGAGTTGTAAAGCTTAGGAAACTTTCTGTTATCGACTACTAGTATCATATCATAATGGAGGCAATTGATATGAGAAATTTTTTTTCAGTAATGTGAGATTGCTAGAGTTCATCTAGAGAATTTTAGAGTGCTCAAGAAAGATTCTTCCACAAAATATGCTCTTGATCTTGATGTAGTTTGAAAAGCAGTGGGCTTTGATGTTGCGGCTGGCTTGATAACCTTCTTTTTATGTGCAACCATTAAGCATATGATGCCATTTACCCTGGTTGCTATTCATACCATCCATGGTGATAAGTCTCCTTTATAGCACATCCACGTTACCACATCTCCAGTATTAAGTGATTTGTGCAGGAAAATAGTGAACAAAATGCTACTGTTATTGTTAGTGTTGTTCTGTGTAGATTACAGGAGTCATGTACATACCACAATTAAATTTGTATGCATAAAGTTGGGAAAATGGATAATGTAACATCTTGGTGTTGATATATTGGTACACACGTCAACTCCTCATAAAATTTCAATATCTACAAGTTGGTTTTTGTTTGAAGTTTGAAGAGTTAAAGGTTGGAACATGTTATCGGATTGTTCTACCATAAATATGCAAAGTTTTTAGTTATTTCATTGCTATTCGGTATATTTCTAATAACCCCAAAATAGAGTACTTGAAAACTACAAGTTTCAATTCAATTAGTCCACTAAAACATATGTTTTTAAGATTTAATTTATTTTCCTTCATTTCAACACTTCTCACACTCCACATTAGACTTAAATAACAAGCTTCTATGGTTATTTGTACAAGATGTTGTCGTTTCCATTTTTTCGTTCTTTTTTCATTCTTTTTTCATAATTTTTCTTCATTTTTCTAACTAGCTTGGTGAAGTTACTGTTTTTGTATTCTTTTCTCACTTCGATGCTTCAACAAAATCACATTCTACAAAAGAAACATGTTAAGAGGTTGTATTTTATTCGAATACAACGGTTTTCAGTTTTGAGTATCAAGTTGCAAAAATAAGTTGCTGTTTTGGGTATTGTTTATCAAGTGTATTATTTACATGCAAATTTCTCATATGCTAAGCTTCATACAACCATTTTGGCGGAATGTTTAAGTCAGGCCAAATACCACATTTTTCATAAAGAAAAAACAGGGACCAAACAGACCCTTAATTACCTCAAAAAGAGAAGGCAAAATAATTTGAATTGTCGAGAGAGACAAACCAATGAAACGTATAATGACAAGAAAATTTGAAAAAAACATAAGAAAGTCAGTGAGAAGAGAAAAAGACATAAATTAACAAAATTTGTAACTTCTACCTTCAATATCTGTGGCCATTTTGGAAACAACCATCTGGTAAAAGAATATCCTCAGGAGGTACAATAATTTGAGGTCACCCCCATAAAATCAAAAAACCATTTGACAGAGCACAAAAACAATCCAGATTTTCCAAGAAGCATATTGAATTGAATTCAAGATAACAGCCAAAAGTACAGAAGCCTCATCAAACTATTGACGCCGATTCGAAAAAGCGAATTAACCCAAAAAAATTTTAAAAAAATTCCATTAAAAGGAATGCGACCATGGACAGTAGAAAAGCAAGTAAAAGAAAAGGCTAAAAAAAAAAATCAAAATATATAAACACATACAGAAACAGAACAGAAACCAAACCAATACGAAAAAACCAAAATAAGCAAACACTAAAGAAGAAAATCAGATTATAACAAAAGAAAATCAATTATTCTTGCAAACTATGTTCTAGCTCCAAGTGTCTCATAATGAAATTCCCCAACCCAAGTTCACGTCTGGATGGTATACTTCCTTGCCAGCTGCTTGTACACCTGCTTGATTTCAGAGATGTCCATGGTCTTCCCCACTCATTTTTTATCAGAAATGGGAGCCACTTCGCCTCAAGCTTTTGATGTTGGACTGCATTGAATGCAGGTGAAGGTAGATATGAAGCTTCTGGAGCAAAACACAATCCAACAAGTACAAGCAAGTATGAGCTTCTCAACCTCCCATTTTGCCCCCATCTGTTGCAACTAATCTCTACTGCAATTTTGAAATCGACGGCAGAGACCTGGGAACCATTCAGGGCAATTCCGATGTGAATTGGACATAGGGGATATATGAGCTATCTTGATCGAATCCTCACCTATACGCTTCTCACATCGTTTTTCTAATTGAGGGCAACCTCGAATTATTAGAGATTTGAGATTTGTTAGGTGTTGTAACCCGGATGGTAAGGCCACCAAGTTCTTACACGGCCCAATGTATAGAGACTGAAGAGAAGAAAGTTTGTGAATCCACTCTGTCAAAGCTTCAAAACTCGGGAGACGGAAGAAGTGTAAATCTTCCAGCATCCGGGCACCCTTTAGCCCTTCCGGCAAATGTGCTACCCTCCGACAATTGCCGATGCTAAAATATGTAAGGGTAGTTAAAGGCATCTCCCCAATGAAACTCTCCAGACCAACACATCCATAGATGGAAAGAGCTCGAAGAGAGGTAAAGCCACCTTCTAGTCTCAACGAAGTTCGATCATCTCACTGTTCAACATGTAGCCTATGCAAAGCAGCAAGGTTTCCAAGCTCCCGTGGCAAAGATTTGAGCTTCTTGCACATTAAACTGACTGTGGAGAGATGGGTCTTGTTCTGGAACAAATCAGCTGGTGGAGAGTCTTCCCGAAACATTTCTATGACAAGAGACGAAAGAAAAGGAAAGTTGGTGGGAATTTCAGTCAAATTTGGGCATCCTCTGATTGTTAATTCCCGAGGGCAAGGGAATGCTTGTGGTTGTGTAACAACCCCCTCTTTAAGGTATTGAGAATGGGGTCTACTATGTCAAAACTAAAATAAGATCTCCCAAGATGGAAATAGATACCAAGATGCAAAACCATAAATATTTTAACTATTACATATCAAGTTTGCTCCTTAAGGAGTTATTATACAATTTTCAATGTCTAAAATCCAAATAAGCAAGCATTATAAGAAAATTTCAATAAAATTCTAAACTTCTTTGTCTTTTCCTCTGCTAGGTTCGCCTTTTTTCCCATGTTGATAAAGGGTCTAGTATAGCATTGTATCCCTATTTTTCCATTGAAAACAAAACTATGTGAGCTGAAAGCTCAGTAAGTAAACATGTATTTTTTTTAAAATTTATTTTCAATCATATATATTTTTTTAAACAAATACAATATCTATACTGTCTTTTATGCACAATAAACTGTAATAAAAACATCTTGATAGATGTGCATAGATATGTCAATTTTAAATCATGCATTCATACTGGGGGTATTGCCATCTACTTATGCTCGCATGCAGCCGTGCTACACATTCGTGAGCTAAATCATCTCCTTTGATAGTCCTGAGGTCGCTACCCAGGTACTACCATACTACTTTACTCCTTGGCGGCAAACCCAATATGCAATTATGCATCATGCTCATGAATTTTAATTGATGCACCACTTAAATTCACTACTAAACATGAATTTGAAATAATAATGCTCATTTTTGAATAAACAAATTTGAAAGAAAATAAATAATAACATTTCATAGCAATTCATAATATTCACATAATATTTTCAAAGTCATGCTTTGGTAAAAGTTTACTTACCTCTGAGTAGACTTTAAAACTCCTCTTTTTCCAATTTTTTTGTAGTAGCCTCAAGTCTCTTTTCCTAATTTTCATCACAATATGTTTATTATTTCACTTTGATTTTCACAAATATTATTTAAAATTCCATTTATAACTTTCTCATAATTTTAATCGGTCAAAATCCTAGTTTCTTCTATTTATTCTTATATTAATTTACTTTTAAACAACTTTATTTTTATATGTAAAAATAATTTTGGACTTAAACTTCTTTAGATATTTTCCTTTAATTTTTCTCATATTTTTATAATTTATATATATTTATTTATCTATTTTCCATTTATCATGCCTTCATAAACTTTCATTCAATTTTTTTTATAAATTTATAATTTTAAACTCATTTAAGCTTCTAAATATGGAATTTAATTTTCTTGGTATTTTTCATAATTTTCTGTAAATTTTTTTTTTTCAGTTTTTTTTTTTTTTTTGCCGCCGGCCGGCCGGTCGCCGGTGGGCTACTGCTGGCGGGCCGGAACAGTGGGCCAGGTTAGCGGGCTAGAAGTTGAGCCAGACTGGATAGTGGGCTGGCTCTGTTTAAGTGGGCTAAGCTCTTGGGCTTTCGTTTCTGTGGGCTTAAGCTTGATTTATGGGCTTCTGACTCACTGGGCCTGTTCGGATGGGCTTAGCCCACTGGTCCAGAAGTTTATTCATTTATTTATTTATTTTCAACGGTCCATATTTTCCAAATAAAATGGCTTATATCTCTCAATATACATATCTGTTTGTTCTGAAATTTTAAGGGTAAACTTATAAAATTATGTTTTATAATCTGGACAGTCCATTTTTCAAAATAACATCTCTATCATCAGATTTAATATAAAGAGTTTAATAAAAGGTTAATATTAAATATCACTTCAAATAGCCATATAAACTAATTTTTAACATAATTAATTTATCACATATATTGTAAAATATCTCAAATAATGTTTGTAATAGTTCAGATTATTCATTTTGCATCTATATTTTCCTGTAATTTTTTTTGTGTTTTTCTCTTAAAATACATATTTACCACTCTATATCATGTCTAAAATCGCTATATCTAAAAATCTATAAGTCTGATCAATCTAAAATTTTGCGAGCAAGCTAATGATATAATTATCTTATTATTGTACGGTCACAATTATCTAATTATGCTCAGAAGTGTGTTTATTTCATCATATATCATTTCGTACCCTTTATTTGGTACTTCTCATTTAAATAACTAAAATTTCAACATTAAACATTTCAATAATACTCCTGTGACTAATTAGTCATGCTAGAATTGTCGTGAATGGTTTAGATCTATGAAATAACTTGCGTATAACATAGAATGAATGAGATTAACAGAGAAAATGGTTCGACGCAGCTTACCTTCAAAATTTTTTTCTTCTTCCTTCGTCTCTCTGTCTCTGCGTGATTTCTCTTCTTCACGAAAACCCATTCTCGTCTGCGCCTTTTATACTAATCCATGTGTTAAACGGCTGGGGTTAATTGAACGCGCATGACCCCTTAATCCCAACGTTTCCATAAAAAATCAGCACCGTGCCGAACGGTGCCTAATAAAACAAAATAAAAAAAGGCGCCGAATATTGCGCCGAAATCGTGACGATGGGTATTACAGGTTGTCTATGGTTTAATTCTGCTGAAGACGACCATTCTTCAAGATTAGACATCAACATGAAACTCAGCTTCTCCAGTGCAGGGAATGCTCTTTCACCATAGAAATGGTTGCCAATGCATTTTACAGCATTCATTTGAAGTATGGAAAGAGATTTGAGCAGCGGTAATTGCCCGAGTGAGGAGAGCTCTTTGCATCTGTTGCAACATGTTAGGTTTAAAAAGGTCAAATTCTGAAGAACAAAAGAATTACGCATCCAGCGTGGAAATTGTTCACCTCCATAGCCCGACACCATCAGTCGTTTGAGATTTTTATGTGGCTGGAGACCTTCAAGAGTGTGTTCATTGATACTTCTCATGCTATCATCAATTGCAATATTACTCCATGAAAAAGTTAAGCTTCGAAGGTTTGCTTTCTCATTTAATGCTGCTTCCGCAGCATTTTCTCTGCCCCTCACATTTTCTAGCTTCCGAAGCTCCAATTCTCCTCCAAGATTTAGTTCTTGCAGTTCTCTTATGTTGCATCTGCTCTCCTCTTCATCACCTATAACAAACGCTGACAGCATCTGAAGAAATTTTAGTTCTCCCATCTTAGGTGGCATACGAGTCAACCAAGGGTGGCTAATTTCGAGATGCCTAAGGCTAGTCATTCTCCTCATATCCCTCGGTAACTCTATAAGCTTGCCGCTATTCATGAGTCTTAATGTCTGCAGATTGCGAAGCTTGCACAACGACTTGGGTAAGCTAGACACCTTATTGTGCAAGTTGAGGTAGAGATACCTTAGTTGCTTCAACCCACAGACTGAATTTACTATATCCTTGATATCTTCTTCCGTCATGCCATATAAACCTAATTCTAACACGCGGAGACGGGGTAAATGAATAGAAATATCAAAAGAAGTCATTCTAGATAGGCTAACCCCAAATGTCAAGAGTGTCCTCACTTTTCCTATTCTATTTGAGTCTGTCAATTCTATTGCAGGTATTTTGCTATAAAAGGTGGACACAAATGCCAAATGACGACATTCACTGGGAATGCTTGTCATGTGGCCATCTTTAACGATTGAACACACTTCCCCTGAAATAGACACTGCCAGATCGTGTATTAGATCATGCATTTTGCAACTTACTATGTTTCCATCATCATCTTCCTTGGGTTCTTGAAAGAAGGACCGACACAATAAATTATTGAAGTAATCTCTACCAATGTCTTCCATGGCTTGTCTTCCTTGAGTTGGTTGAATGAAACCTTCCCCCATCCATAACAGTACGAGTTCACGAGTGTCAATTCGATGGTCTTTTGGAAAAATCGAACAGTATGCAAAGCATTGCTTTAACTGTGGTGACAAGTTATAATAGCTCAATCTTAAGGCTGGTAAAATTTCATTCTCTTCTTCTGGTAAATTCCAAATTTCATCATCTTTAATGAATTTCCACTGTCTTTCATTTGTTTTGAAGCGCATCATGCTTCCAAGTGCCTTTGCTGCTAAAGGAACACTACCGCACTTCTCTACAATTTCCTTCCCAATAGCAACAAGGTTTGGATTTTCCTCCTGTTCTCACCCAAATGCTCGCTGCTTAAATAGGGTCCAGCAGTCATCATTAGATAGTTGTAATAGCCATCGTCCATCCGTTTCCAAGAAACGGATGGAAACCGTGGGATTAATGGGCCATGCACGTTCGTTTCAAATTGATGGCAATTAACTCCAGCCGTTTAACACATGGATTAGTGTAAAAGGCACAAACATGAGATGGGTTTTCGCCATTTGAGGAAGAAGAGAAATCACGCGGGACACAGACGAAGGAAGAAGAAAGAATTTTGAAGGTAAGTTGTGTCGAACTAATTTCTCTTTTAATCTCATTTATTCTATCTTATACACAAGTTATTTCATAGATTTAAACCATTCACGACAATTCTAGCATGACTAATTAGTCACAAGAGTGTTATTGAAATGTTTAATATCAAAATTTTACTTATTTAAATGAGAAGTACCAAATAAAGGGTATGAAATGATATATGATGAAATAAACACACTTCTGAGCATAATTAGATAATTGTAACCGTACAATAATAAGATAATTATATGATTAGCTTGCCCGCAAAATTTTAGATTGATCAGACTTATAGATTTTTAGATATAACGATTTTAGACATAATATAGAGTGGTAAATATGTATTTTAAGAGAAAACACAAAAAAATTACAGGAAAATATAGATACAAAATGAATAATCTGAACAATTACAAACATTATTTGAGATATTTTACAGTATATGTGATGAATTAATTCTGTAAAAATTTAGTTTATATGGCTATTTGAAGTGATATTTAATATTAACCTTTTATTAAACCCTTTATATTAAATCTGATGATAGAGATGCTATTTTGAAAAATGGACCGTCCAGATTATAAAACACAATTTTATAAGCTTATCCTAAAAATTTCAGAACAAACAGATATGTATATTGAGAGATATAAACCATTTTATTTGGAAAATATGGACCGTTGAAAATAAACAAATAAATGAATAAGCTTCTGGATTAGTGGGCTAAGCCCATCTGAACAGGCCCAGTAAGTCAGAAGCCCATAAACCAAGCCTAAGCCCATAGAAACGAAAGCCCAAGAGCTTAGCCCACTTAAACAGAGTCATCCCACTATCCAGTCTAGTCCAACTTCCAACAAAGGACCCAGCCCACTAGCCAGACCCACTGTTCCGGCCCGCCAGCTGCAGCCGACCGGCGGCCATTCGCCGGCGCCGGCGACCGGCCGGTCGGTGGCAGAAAAAAAAATCAAATAAATACCCAAAAAAAAGCTGAAAAAAAATACAGAAAATTATGAAAAATACCCAGAAAAGTAAATTTAATATTTAGAAGCTTAAATGAGTTTAAAATTATAAATTTATAAAAAAAATGAATGAAAGTTGATGAAGGTGTGATAAATGGAAAATAGATAAATAAATATATATATATATCATAAAAATATGAGAAAAATTAAAGAAAAATATCTAAAGAAGTATAAGTCCAAATTTATTTTTACATATAAAAATAATTTTGTTTAAAAGTGAATTAATATAAGAATAAATAGAAGAAAATAGGATTTTGACCGATTAAAATTATGAGAAATTTTGAGAAAGTTGTAAATGGAATTTTAAATAATATTTGTGAAAATCAAAGTGAAATAATAAACATATTATGATGAAAATTAGGAAAAGAGACTTGAGGCTACTACAAAAAAAATTGGAAAAAGAGGAGTTTTAGAGTCTATTCAGAGGTAAGTAAACTTCTACCAAAATATGCCTTTGAAAATATTATGTGAATATTATGAATTGCTATGAAATGTTATTATTTATTTTCTTTCAAATTTGTTTATTTAAAAATGAGCATTATTATTTCAAATTCATGTTTAGTAGTGAATTTAAGTGATACATCAATTAAAAATTCATGAGTATGATGCATAATTGCATATTGGGTTTGCCGTCAAGGAGTAAAGTAGTATAGTAGTACCTGGGTAGCGACCTCAGGACTATCAAAGGAGATAATTTAGCTCACGAATGTGTAGCACGGCTGCACGCGAGCACAAGTAGATGACAATACCCCTAGTATGAATGCATGATTTAAAATTGACATATGTGTGCACATCATAAAAGACAGTATAGATATTGTATTTATTTTTTTTTAAAAAAATATATGATTGTAAATAAATTTTAAAAAAATACATTTTTACTTATTGAGCTTTCAGCTCACATAGTTTTTATTTTCAGTGGAAAAATAGAGATACAATGCTATACTAGAGCCTTTATCAACATGAAAAAAAGGCGAACCTAGCAGAGGAAAAGACAAAGAAGTTTAGAATTTTATTAAAATTTTCGTATAATGCTTGGTTATTTTGATTTTAGACACTGAAAATTATATAATAACTCCTTAAGGAGAAAACTTGATATGTAATAGTTAAAAATTTTATGTTTTTGCACCTTGGTATCTATTTTCATCTTGGGAGATCTTATTTTTAGCTTTGACATAGTAGACCCCATTCACAATACCTCAAAGGTGGGGTGTTACAAGTGGTATCAGAGCCAAGGCTGAAATACATCCCAAGGGCAAAATCATGATAGTAGACTTAGAAAGTGCAAAACTTAAGTAATCCTAAATAATTATGAAATTTAACTATTTAATGATATAGGAGCTACAATGCCACCCAAACGTAAGTATGAAGCTGGACGTGCAACTAGTGCTGAAGCGAAAGCAAGAAGAAATGCTTATCGAAGAATGTGGACATTTCAGATGAATCCAGAGAAGAGTGTAGAGGAGGAACCAATAGAATATTCTGATAAAGAATATGAAGAAGAATTTACAACAGATTATGAAGAAAATTCAGGAGATGACTCACAAGAAAATCAAGAAAATAATAAAAATTATGATGTTGAGATTCAAATCAGTGATGATGATGATGATGATGATGATGATGAAGTTGAACTCCTAGAAATGGAGTATCAACCAGTAGAAATGAAACTTAGTGGTCTTAAGTTTTATGATTCTTCTAGTGATGATGATGTAAACTTAGCTGATTAGCTTAAAGTTTTTATTTTCTATGAATGATATGATGAATTTGATGCTTTAGATAGTATTCTCTTTTAATTTATGATATGAAAAATGAAATTTTTAGAAGTTATGCAAATATATTTAAGATTAATGGTATGATGTAGGAAAAAGATGCCTCCTAAGAAGGATAAAGGAAAACAAGTGGTGATGGATGAACCACTATCACGATTAGTAAGAAAAAGGACTCGTAGGTTGGTGGGAAGGGTATTGGTCAGTGAGGATTCTTCTTCAGCTCACACAAATGACCAATATAATGAAGCTTCAGGAGAGAACAATCCTAGAAATGATGTTGTTGGGGCATCAAATGCAGGACAATCACAAGGCATTGTGGACGTCAATGCTCAAGTGATGGACGCAGTGTTGTTCGCAATCTTACCGCAAGTGCACGGGTCGTAGATTGTAGTATATAAATTATCGTTCCACAGGAAATTCGGGACTATAAATTTTACTTTTAAATGCTTTCATGTCTGATATAGAGAGAGAATATAGCAAATAAAATAGAAGAGTTGGGAGAAAATGCAGGTAATAAAATGGAAAGAAAAAAAATAAATAAAATGGGAAGAAGCGCAAATTAAAATTGAGGAGAGAAAGTGAAAGTGCAAATGTCTAAGGCCTAGGATTCAACATACGTATTTTGCAACGGGTAGTGGTATAATTATTTAATTTGGATATTGTTTGTTAAAGGAGAACAAACCCTAATTTATCCTTGCACCTTCTCTCGAAACCTACAAGGTGTACCCTAATTTTCTTAATCACCTATTCTCATGGGATTAAGTTAATTAGAATCCGTTAAGATTTGTGGTTTGTTTATGGAATTTCCTCAAGGTTATCATGCCTATTCTCATGGTCTTAGATATCCAGGTTTAATATCTTGATTTTCGTATATTAGGCTTCCACCTCTCGGTTCCATCACCTAATATATGAAATCATGCAAAAGTACGGGCCCATGTACATAGAAAGCATAAAAACCACAAGATATTAAATTAAAAACAATATCCATTAAAAATCCACACCATATTGCATTGTACGCATGCTAATTCCTAAACCCTAGATTTAGGATTTAGCCAAACATGTTTAAGTTCAAAATAAAATTAAAATTACAATCCATCTTAAACAAGATAACAAAAATTAAATAAAGGAAAAGATAGAAAAGCTTATTAGATTGAAGCCCCGATGGTGTGTCGGCTGCTCCACGCAACTCGCCGGTCTATCTTTTGCCCGTGCTCTCCACCTTGCTTTCGCGCTCTTCCTTTTCAAAATAATGCTCTAATCCTCTTCCAAAATTCCTGCTAAAATATTTTGCAATGGTATTCTTGCAGGGATTTTCTGCTGCTCGCTCCTTAGAAATTTTTACTGCCTCGGAATTGCACCGTATGCTCCTCCATGTCGATTCTTCTCTTCCGAACTCTCCTCAATGCTCTTTTTATAACCTTTCATGCGGGGTCTATCTTCAATGCATTGCTACCGATCTCGTGATATGCTGCAACAAATTGAATGCTTGAATCATGAATGCATCATATGGTTGCTGATCATGCTAGACATTGAATAGAGTTGCATTCCACGGTAAAATGCTTGATGTATTTTATTATTTCAGCCATCATATCATGTTGCTGGAGACTTCACGTGAAGATGCATTGCTGGATTTAATTCATTCTGTTGTGGGGCATTGAATGGATAAAATGTCCATGGCTGCTGGACGTTGATTTGGTAGGTGCCGAATTTTTAAGTGGGGCCCATCTTTAATGCATTTGCTGCTGCATTATATGTGAATAGGCTGCTGGTTCACGTGAATGGGCTGCTAGCTTTAGTGGGGTCCATCATAAAAAAATGCTATTGGACGGTGTGTTGCTTGAAATGGAAATGGGCAGCTATGACATGGGATGGAAATCACGTGAGCCGCTACTAATTTGTGTTGGAGAATTTAGTCCATTGCGTAAACTTGATCATGGTGCTGCATTGTTGGATAGATCATGTGAAATGCAGCTAGTGGGACCCACTTGTTTTCCCTGCATACAAATATTTAAATCATTAATTTATCAAAATTATTAGTGGTTTATTATTATAAAAATTATTTCAAGCCCATAATTTCATGGCAACAAACAAAAAATGTAATTTCAAGCCAAAAGATTATAAAAATTGTTTAAATTGCTTGAAATTAATATTTAATACCCAAAAGTTGCAAAACCACATTTTAAACCAAATTCCATATTAAATTTAATTAATTACCCACCAAATTGGTATGAAATGTCTACAAAAATATGTTATTAATTTCCACTTATCAAGTGTTGAGAGCATTGCAAACTATGGAACGGATGGCAGCCCAACAATTTTCAGAAAACTCTCCAGTTGGAGGGAATGTACCAAGGAATGTTACGGAAGCTGATGCTCATAGGAGAGTCATGAATGATTTTCTGAACATGCGACCTCCACTCTATTGAGGAGATCCGGACCCTAACAATGCTGAAGAATAGATAGAAGAATTAGAGAAGATTTTCAATTTGCTCCAATGCAGTGAGCAGCAAAAGGTCCAGTTTGCCACCCATATGTTGAAAGGCAATGCAGCTAAGTGGTGGAATGCAGTGAAGTTAAGTATCCCTACTTGGCAACAAATGAACTGGGAGAACTTTCTCTTACACTTTAATGAGGCGTACTATCCCGAGTCAGTTAGACAACAAAAGTTGCTAGAGTTTGAGCAACTATATCAAGGAAAATCATCTGTGGCAGAGTATGCAGCAAAATTCATTGCCTTATCCAGATTTGCTTCATGGGTGTTGGCAAATCCTGCACTTAAAATCCGCAGATTCAGAATGGGGTTACACCCTTTTATACGACAACAGCTAGCCAGTCACCATTTCCAACAATATTCTGATATTGTGGATCGAGCAAGAATGGTAGAAATGGAAGATAATGCAATTCAAGATTTTCGCCAAGGACAAAGGCGTGAGGACTCTGCATTAGATAGTGGGACAAATCCATATAAAAAGGGCAAGATACAGTATAATGAAAGAAAGGTGGAAATAAGGCAGTCAATGACCCCAAGTCCTACTTGCGGTAAAAATCACTGAGGAGAATGTTGGAAAGCAGCGGGAAAGTGCTAGAAGTGTGGGAAAACTGGTCATTCAATTCAGGAATGCACAGGTGAGATCACTTGTTATAAATGTAGACAGCCTGGACATCTAGCAAGAGATTGCACTCAAAAAGTCGACAACAAACAAACTGGGGAGCGGCAAACAGTACAAATGAGGCCACCAGCACCACCAGTTCGTGACCCAGAACAACAGAGGCAGAGGACAAATGCTAGGGTACATACTATGGCCAATGCAGAAGCCCAGACTGCACATGACGATGTCCTCATTGGTACATTGCTTATTCACTCTTATCCTGCCAAAGTATTATTTGATTCTAGTGCTACGCATTCCTTTATTTCTTGTGCTTTTACTACAAAATATGCAATTGCGCATGAAAGCATGGATATGATTGTGAATGTGGAATCCCCGGTACATCGATTAGCAAGTACAGATAAAATTTGCAAAGTTTGCCCAATTAAAATAGGAGAAATGAATTTAGAAGCAGATTTGATATTGTTGCCTATGCATGATTTTGATGTGATATTGGGAATGGACTGGTTATCTAAGTGGAGAGCAATAATAGATTGTGGTGATCGAAAAATTATTTTTAAAATGTCCAAGCCGATAGAGGTGGTTGCAGATAAATCTCAGCAAGTGAAAATCATTTCTGCCATGAAAGCTGTAAAGTCGATAAACAAAGGATGTCAGACATTTTTTGGCTTCGGTAGTTAACATAAACAAAGAAACTTTATCTCTTGAAGAGATACCAATAGTAAAAGAATTTCCTGATATTTTTCTTATTGAGTTGTCAAGATTACCCCCTCAGAGAGAAATAGAATTTGCAATACATATATTGCCCGGGGTACTTCCAATTTCTAAATGACCTTATAGAATTGCCTCAACAGAAATGACAGAATTAAAAACACAGCTGGAAGAATTATTAGATAAAGGTTTTATACGACCAAGTGTATCACCTTAGGGAGCGCCAGTTCTGTTTGTGAAAAAGAAAGATGACAGTTTGAGATTGTGCATTGATTATAGAGAACTGAACAAGGTGACTATCAAAAATAAATATCCTTTACCTCGAATAGATGATTTATTTGATCAACTACAAGGGGCAACTGTATTTTCTAAAATTGATTTACAGTCGGGATATCATCAATTGAGGATTAAAGAGGAAGATATACAGAAAACTGCTTTTCGAACTCGGTATGGACATTATAAATTTTTGGTAATGCCATTCAGGTTAACAAATGCACTAGCCGCCTTTATGGATTTAATGCAAAGAGTGTTCAGACCCTATTTGGATAAATTTATGGTCATATTCATAGATGACATTCTCATTTATTCAAAAACAAAGGATGATCATGTTGAACACCTTAGAATGGTATTGTAAACTTTGAGGGAGAACAAATTATATGCAAAATTGAAGAAATGTGAGTTTTGGATGCATAGTGTTCCATTTTTGGGGCATATTGTTACAGCAAAAGGTATTATGGTTGATCCTGCTAAGGTCGAGGCAATGGTGAATTGGCTAAGGCCGACAAATGTCACAGAGATACATAGCTTTCTTGGTCTTGCGGGGTATTATCATAGATTCATAGAAGATTTCTCTCGGATATGTACTCCTCTCACAAAGCTAATAAGAAAGGGGGTAAAATTTCAATGGACTGATGATTGTGAAAATAGTTTTCAAGAACTCAAGCAGAGATTAGTGAAGGCATCAGTTTTAACTTCCCCTACTAGCGGTGGAGAATTTGTTATTTATAGCGATGCTTCTAAAAAGGGTCTTGGTTGTGTATTAATGCAGAATGGGAAGGTGATTGCATATGCTGCACGACAGTTGAAACCTTATGAACAGAATTATCCCACCCATGATTTGGAACTAACTGCAGTAGTGTTTGCTTTAAAAATTTGGAGGCATTATCTTTATGGGGAACAATGTGATGTTTATACAGATCATAAGAGTTTGAAATATATTTTCACTCAAAAAGAGTTGAATATGAGGCAAAGAAGATGGTTAGAATTACTGAAAGATTATGATTTGAATATTCAATATCATCCAGGGAAAGCAAATATAGTAGCTGATGCTTTAAGCAGAAAGTCAAATAGCAATTTAGCTACTTTAATTACCGACCAGGAGGAGTTAATTAATGACATGCGAAAATTGTCATTAGAAGTTTGCCCCAAAGAGTTAGAGTATCAGTTATGTCAATTACAAGTGAAACCTTCTCTATTTGAACAGATCAAAGAAAAACAAAGAACAAATGAACAAATTATAAGGATAAAGAAAAAAGTGGCAGAAGGGACTATGGAAGGATTCACAGTTGACGATGAGGGCACCGTCAAATATAAAGGAAGGCTATGTGTACTCGATGCAGTAGAACTAAAAAAACAAATTTTAGAAGAAGCTCATTACTCACCATACACCATACACCCAAGGAGTACAAAAATGTATGAAGATCTTAAAAGAAATTTTTGGTGGATGGGCATGAAGAAAATGATAGCAGAAATTGTAGCACAATATCTAACATGCCAACAAGTCAAAGCCGAACTTCAAAAGCCAGCAGGATTATTACAACAAATGGAAATACCAGAATGGAAGTGGGATGAAATCTCTATGGATTTTATTGAAGGGTTACCAAGGACTGCTGCAGGAAATAATTCTATTTGGGTAATTGTGGATAGATTAACAAAGGTTACACATTTCTTGCCAATCAAAACCTGTTATTCTGCAGAAAAGTTAGCCAACCTGTATTGTAAAAAAATAGTTCGGTAGCATGGAATTCCCAAGGCAATTATTTTCGACCGAGATACTATATTTACTTCGAAGTTTTGGAGCAGTTTAAATCAGACAATGGGGACAAAATTGAAATTTAGCACAACATTTCATCCACAAACAGATGGGCAAACTGAAAGACTAAATCAAGTAGTCGAGGATATGTTGAGAATGTGTATAATAGATTTCGGAATTGGTTGGGATAAATATATGGCCTTGGTGGAGTTTGCATATAATAACAGTTATCATGATAGTATTAAAATGTCCCCTTATGAAGCTTTATATGGGAAACCTTGCAGAACACCTTTAAATTGGGATGAGGTTGGAGAAAGAAGATTGATCAGGCCAGATATTGTGCAAGAAACTGCAAATAAAGTAAAGCTAATCAGAGAAAGATTGCTTACTGCCCAAAGTAGACAGAAAAGTTATGCAGATCTAAGGTGGAGAGAATTAGAATGTTCCATAGGTGATAAGGTGTTTGTAAAAATATCACCTATGAAAGGAGTTATGAGATTTGGCAAAAAGGGAAAGCTCAGTCCTCATTATATCGGACCATATGAAGTTTTAGAGAAAGTCGGAGCAGTGGCATATCGAATAGCACTACCACCCTCATTGGCTGCGGTGCATAATGTGTTTCACATTTCTATGTTGAGAAAATATGTGTCAGATCCTTCCCATGTGCTTACAGCAGATCGATTGCCAATGTCAGATAAGTTAATATATGAAGAAAATCCAATCAAGATAATAGATTCTAAAGAGCAACAGTTGCGGAAAAGGTTGATCAAGTATGTCAAAGTGCAATGGAGCAATCATGAAGAATCGGAGGCTACGTGGGAGCTTGAAGAAGATATCAAACAAAAATATCCATTTTTGTTTAATTAAGTTTCGAGGACGAAACTTTTATAAGGAGGGGAGAATGTAATAGCTGCATGTTCATTTCAAATTGATGACAATTAACCCCAGCCGTTTAACACATGGATTAGTATAAAAGGCGCAAACGTAAGATGAGTTTTCGCCATTTGAAGAAGAAGAGAAATCACGCAGGAGACAGACGAAGGAAGAAGAAAGAATTTTGAAGGTAAGCTGCGTCGAACCATTTTCTCTATTAATCTCATTCATTCTATGTTATACGCAAGTTATTTCATAGATCTAAACCATTCACGACAATTCTAGCATGACTAATTAGTCACAGGAGTGTTATTGAAATGTTTAATGTCGAAATTTTACTTATTTAAATGAGAAGTACCAAATAAAGGGCATGAAATGATATATGATGAAATAAACACACTTCTGAGCATAATTAGATAATTGTGATTGTACAATAATAAGATAATTATATGATTAGCTTGCCTGTAAAATTTTAGATTGATCAGACTTATAGATTTTTAGATATAACGATTTTAGACATAATATAGAGTGGTAAATATGTATTTTAAGAGAAAAACACAAAAAAAATTATAGGAAAATATAGATGCAAAACGAATAATCTGAACCATTACAAACATTATTTGAGATATTTTACAGTATATGTGATGAATTAATTCTGTAAAAATTTAGTTTATATGGCTATTTGAAGTGATATTTAATATTAACCTTTTATTAAACCCTTTATATTAAATCTGATGATAGAGATGCTATTTTGAAAAATAGACCGTCTAGATTATAAAACATAATTTTATAAGCTTACCCTTAAAATTTCAAAACAAACAGATATGTATATTGAGAGATATAAGCCATTTTATTTAGAAAATATGGACCGTTGAAAATAAATAAATAAATGAATAAGCTTTTGGACTAGTGGGCTAAGCCCATCTGAAACGGCCCAGTGAGTCAGAAGCCCATAAACCAAGCCTAAGCCCACAGAAATGAAAGCCCAAGAGCTTAGCCCACTTAAACAGAGCCAGTCCACTATCCAGTTTGGCGCAACTTCCAACAAAGGACCCAGCCCACTAGCCTGGCCCACTGTTCCAGCCCGCCAGCAGCAGCCCACTGGCGGCGAAAAAAAAAAATCAAATAAATACCCAAAAAAAAAATTCTGAAAAAATACAGAAAATTATGAAAAATACCTAGAAAAGTAAATTCAATATTTAGAAGCTTAAATGAGTTTAAAATTATAAATTTATAAAAAAAAATGAATGAAAGTTGATGAAGGTGTGATAAATGGAAAATAGATAAATAAATATATATATAAATCATAAAAATATGAGAAAAATTAAAGGAAAATATCTAAGGAAGTATAAGTCCAAATTTATTTTTACATATAAAAATAAAGTTGTTTAAAAGTGAATTAATATAAGAATAAATAGAAGAAAATAGGATTTTGACCGATTAAAATTATGAGAAATTTTGAGAAAGTTGTAAATGGAATTTTAAATAATATTTGAGAAAATCAAAGTGAAATAATAAACATATTGTGATGAAAATTAGGAAAAGAGACTTGAGGCTACTACAAAAAAAATTGAAAAAAGAGGAGTTTTAGAGTCTACTCAGAGGTAAGTAAACTTCTACCAAAACATGTCTTTGAAAATATTATGTGAATATTATGAATTGCTATAAAATGTTATTATTTATTTTCTTTCAAATTTGTTTATTAAAAAATGAGCATTATTATTTCAAATTCATTTTTAGTAGTGAATTTAAGTGATGCATCAATTAAAAATTCATGAGCATGATGCATAATTGCAAATTGGGTTTGCCGCCAAGGAATAAAGTAGTATGGTAGTACCTGGGTAGCGACCTCAGGACTATCAAAGGAGATGATTTAGCTCACGAATGTGTAGCACGGCTACACGCGAGCACAAGTAGATGACAATACTCCTAGTGTGAATGCATGATTTAAAATTGACATATGTGTGCACATCTATCAAGATGTTTTTTTATTACAGTTTGTTGTGCATAAAAGACAGTATAGATATTGTATTTGTTTTTTTTTAAAAAAATATATGATTGAAAAAGAATTTAAAAAAAATACATTTTTACTTACTGAGCTTTCAGCTCACATAGTTTTTATTTTCAGTGGAAAAACAGGGATACAATGCTATACTAGAGCCTTTATCAATATGGGAAAAAGGCGAACCTAGCAGAGGAAAAGACAAAGAAGTTTAGAATTTTATTAAAATTTTCCTATAATGCTTGGTTATTTTAATTTTAGACACTAAAAATTATATAATAACTCCTTAAGGAGCAAACTTGATATGTAATAGTTGAAATTTTTATGGTTTTGCACCTTGGTATCTATTTTCATCTTGAGAAATCTTATTTTTAGCTTTGACATAGTAGACCCCATTCACAATACCTCAAAGGTGGGGTGTTACAATAGTCTTCCCAAAAGATGTGGACGAAGAGTGCCCATCAATGAAGACACTTTTGCACTGCGGGTGGTAATAATGATTATGCTGCCAATTGCACCTAATTGGAGATAACTCCTTAGCCGCTCCCACTTCCAGGGATTCTCCTCCCACACATGGTCCAACACAAGTAAAATCTTCCTCCCCCTGAGTTGCTGCCGAATAGGACATTGCAGTGTATCCAGATCTTCAGAATTACACTTTCCGACTGCAGGGGAATCGACAATGGCTTTTATCACTCTCTTCACGTCGAAGTCATCAGATACACAAATCCAAATTTGCAAATCAAAATTTGTCATCACCCTTGCATCATTATAGACAAGCTGAGCAAGTGTTGTCTTGCCTATGCCTCCCATTCCTATGATAGGGATGACCGAAAGTTCCCCTTCCCTGCCCACATCAAGTAGTGCTTCAACAAGGTTTTTTTTTTCTTCGTCCCTTCCACGAACCTCGGACTCAATTACCCAAGAGTCAGTTTTCTCTACAAATTTTAGTATCAAATATTTCCGTAGCTCCTGCAATCAAATGGAACTTTGACCGTTCCTCAGCAATGGCAGATAGTCTTTCTCTCGCCTCCTTTACCTTGCGTGCCATAAGTGAAGGAAATAAAACTGGGTTGGAAATTGAAAATGTAAGGTAGCGGCACATCTTCTTTGTAAGTGGGTACTGACTTTCCAATTCCCTTCTTGAAGCTTCACATTGGAACTCGTCTAATATGTCATCTACATCATAAGCAGCATGTTTCAACTTCCCCAACCAATCCTTCAATGCTTTATGTTTCAGTTGCTTCTTCTCTGCATCTGCAACCACAGCCGATATGGTAGACAAAGCGCTTCGCAAACTTTCAATGTCTTTCTCAAGGCCCTCGATTAACCCAAACTCATTCCAGATCAGCGAGCCAAGCCCATCAAAAGCTTTTTGTAGCAGACATGACAGAGCAGCTGCAGTCATTCTTCCTAACTCAAGAACAATCATAATGAATAAATAATTGGATACGCCTAAATGGTAAAATCAGAAATGATCCCTTGAAACCAAAAGATTGCATACTAATCCTATACATCCCATCTAATTCTGTATTATATTCAAACTTATGTCAGGCCATACTTTGAACCACGAAACACCCACATAAAATTTATGCATGGGAATACATGCATATGTCAAAATTTGTGTAACATATAATAAATAAGTCGAAGCATTCATTATTTCTCATTTATGAAATGAACGAAAGAAAATTTGCAATCAAAGGCAAGCAACATTTTGCCTTCCAGCTTGTTTCATTAATTTTATCACTTCAAAAAAACTAGGATGATCATTTTGTAGCAGCATTACTAGAAGACAAATATTCTCATTCTTACTTCTTAGTCTGATTATCTAGTTTGATATGCAAGTGAACTGATGATTTTGATATGAGAAGAGTTATACTAGAATGTACAATGGTATAAGGGTTATACAATCAAAAGGGTAATCTTGGCATAAGCCATTTATGGGGTTTCATTTATACCATTTTTAAATTTTATAAAAATTAGTTAAATGTGCGGGGTAAATTTATAAGGGTCAACTTAGTAATTGAAAAAAAAATGAGGGAAAAATTTTATGTAATTTTGAGAAAATGATAGACTAATGTAGGATGATAAGAGCAATAACTAAAAGTAAAAAAGAATAAAGATAAAGTAAATAATATAGTTGCATAAAAAATTTTAAAAAAGCAACTAAATCTAAAAGTAGCAATAAAAAAGAAAGTCAATTAGATAGTTAAAATGTTAAAGCATCTAGCAAAGTTATATGCAGTGAAATTATTTTCCCAAATGCCAAATGGATCACAAATGCATTCAAAATAATTTTTTTTAAAAAAATCAAAACCTACAAACTTGATATTTATTGTAAGAGTATCCTTTCGAGATTCTTAATGACTTAAACAGTAAAATTGATTAATTATCACTTATCAAAAAATTGATAAACTATCCCTTTTATAAAAATATGTGAATTTTTATATTACCTTTTTAATACAATCATAGTTTCATTAATATTATCTTATTTATAAACTAGGTTAAACTAACTAAATTTTATAGCCTTGAGTTTTGATTTATGCAACTCTAATTCTTCAAAAATCGAGTCAAATTAGTTTAGTGATAGACTAACAGGTTAGCGTAACCTAAGTCTCATTCTCTTGCTAAGTTTGAGCTTGAATAGCATGTGAATAGCATGAAATTTACTATTCCTAAAAATCGTTTTACACTTTCTTATTTTCTAGTATATAAATATCTTACTTTTCTCACTTTAATTACTTTTTCTAATCTTAGAACACAACATCATCTCCTTAGTCAAAGGTTGAGTGTAAGGTGCATGCTTGTCATCCTAACTCATTAAATCTTGACACGAAACAAACAATGTAGCCCCAACTCATTTGTCTCGCTAGTCCAGACTATGATTTTTTTCTCTTGCACCAAGCCACTGACATGTTAATTGGGTATAGTCCCCTTCACTTGCCTAATTGTTTCACTAGACTCGATCAAGGATTTATTTTTTAAGCATCGATTACAAAATGACTTGTGCGCTTATTATAAAATACCGGCTAATTAACTGGGAATGGTCCTTCAATTGTCTCATTTGAGCAGACAATAAAAACGGGTGTCAATGCTATTATTGCTCTCCCCTAAGCTAGTGCATTAGATTTGAATGTTCCATTTTCATTGTATTAATTATTGCATATTCAAGAAGAGCGGAAGAGAAAAGAATGAGAATAGAATAGGATAAGATTTTTAATTCTCAAAAACACTTTTTCTATTCTTAAATTTTTTTTTCTATTTTCAATATATACCCGCACGGACATTTAACATTAGATGTTAGTTTAAATAGAGAAAAAAATAGAAATATCAGTTATTTCCCAAAAATTTGAATATCAGCTTTAGGCCCAGATAATATACCAATTGAGGCATGGAAGTGCATGGGAGATGTAGGTGCAACATGGTTAACAAATTTCTTTAATGAAATTATGAAAACAAGGTTAATGCCAAGTGAATGGAGGAAAAACATTATAGTTCCAACATATAAAAATAAGGGAGATATTCAAAATTATGCAAATTATCGTGGAATAAATTTAATAAGTCATACTATAAAATTATGGGAAAGAGTAATTGAAAATAGACTAAGACGGGAAACTATGTATCTGAAAACTAATTTGGTTTTATGCCAGGAAGATCAATCACTGAAGTTATTTTCTTACTTAGACAACTATTTGAAAAGTATAGGGGGAAGAAAAAGAACTTATACATGATTTTTACTAATTTAGAAAAAGCATATGATCGAGTACCAAGAAAGTTAATATGGCAAGTGATGAAAAAGAAAGGAATTAATAACAGATACATTGATATTATTAAAGATATGTATGAGGGGCTGTTACAAATGTGAGGACCATAATTAAAGATACTAACATTTTTCCATTTAAAATAAGTTTATATCAAGGCTCGACCTTGAGTCCTTACCTTTTTACCTTAGTAATAGATGAAATTACTAGATATCTCCAAGAAAAAGACCTTGGTGTATGTTATTTGTAGATGACATTGTTCTAATAGATGAAACTAAAGAAGAACTAATTTAAAATTGAATAGGTGGGTAAATGTTTTAGAATCTAATGGTTTTAGAATTAGTTGCACAAAAACTGAATATATGAAATGCAAATTTAATAATTGTAAGAACCCGGGCGAGGAACCAAATAAGATTTTAAATCAAGTAATAACAAGAACTAATCTCTTCCGATACCTATGATCAATAGTTCAAGAGAACAGGAAAATTGAGAAAGATATAATACATAGAATTCAAGAAGAATTGAAGAAATGGCGAAGTGCATCAGGAATTTTATATGACCAGCGAGTTCCAATCAAACTAAAAACAAAATTTTATAAGACTGTAATTAGGCCCGTTATGCTTTATGGGACAGAATATTGGGCAATTAAAGAACAACATATATAAAAAATTAGCGTAGCGGAAATGAGAATGTTAAGATGGATAAGTGGTAAAACAAGAAAAGATAAAATTAGTAATAAAATAATTCGAGAAAACTTAAAAATGAGACCAATTTGGGATAAAATGAGAGAAAATAGATTAAGATGGTTTAGTCATATTAAAAGGAGGTCTGAAGTAGCACCGGTTATGAGAGCAGAGTCTATCCAAGTAGAATATGATAGGAGAATGAGAGGAAGACCCAAAAAAATGGATGAAAATAATTAAACAAGATTTAAACATGTTACAAATTACAGAAAATTTAGTCTTAAATCGTCAAGAATGATGCAACAAAATCCATGTAGCCGACCCCACCTAGGTGGAAAATGGTTAATGATAATGATGATTATTATTATTATTATTTTCAATATATAATAATCTTACTTTTCAATTTTTAGTAACACTTTTATCATTTCCAATATAATTTTACGCATCCCAATACATGAAAATACTTTTTATCCGATCTCTTTTATCACTATCTAACTCTACCACTGTTATCAGATTCCATGAAAAAATTCTGCCTCTTTCTATGCACTTCTCAGATATGATTTCACATTTTTAACTATTTCACTATTTTACTTTTTTTATTATTGACTTCTTATTATCTATATTTGTCTTAATTTTTTCACATTTTTACATAAATCATCAATTTATTCTATCTTTATTTTCTTTACTCCTATCTAATCATTACCTTGATCACATCATATGTTCTCTCCGCTTTTTTTTTAAAAAAAATTACCTACCATTAACATTTTATTAACCGATTATGAAACACACCCTTAGCATTAATCTCCATAAAATGCTTTGTAAGTAAGAGTTGAGTTGCATGCGCATAATGTTGGTAAGCAAAACTCGGTGCATCAGAATCTTAACTAAAAAATAAAAAACAAAGGGTGTATTTGGGAATGGATAAAACTTTCGATGAAAAATTGTAGAGAGTAGAAGTTATCAAATGATGTGATATGATAGAGGTAATGATGAGGAATAAATAGGATAAAAGTTGAAATAGATAGGTTAGTTGTGTTGTTAGTTGTGTAGAAATGATTGAAAATAGGGTAATTATATAGAAAATGTGAAAAAATAATTAAAAAATATGGTAGTTGTGGAGAGTGAAAAGTTTTAACTTGACAATTTTTACTTATTACCAAACATACCCAAAGTTGAACTAAATCTGCTACAGATGAGGTCCATCAAAAAAAAAATCTGATATAAAGGAACCCTGCAATTTTCTCTTTTACTAATTCATTGGGCTAAATATCACGTTTCCTATAAGCTAAGATTGTTGGGATGAAATATTATGAAACTGCACAAGAAGTTAAGCAAACTTGCCAAGGATATTACAAAGAACCTTAAGGCATCATACTTATCCTTTTGTTGGATGAATTATCAGAAAAGGATGGTTTACGTGTAGTTAGGCATAAAAATTTCAGCGTTTCTTTCTCCTTATTAATCCATTAGGATGAATATATACATTTTGTAGTCCATAGAGCACGTAATGGAAACGTTCATGTTGGCCTCAAGAAAAAGATTCAGATCTCATGTCTCCTGAAGATAATTGTGTTTAATCTATAGACAAACATATTATCAGAAGAAATAAAAAAAGATGAAGGATTTTGAATAAGATTGGTAAACAAAGGGATAAACCAGATTAATGATCACGAAATAGAGCAACTGAAACAGGCTTATGTTACACAGCAAAAGAGTTTATCAGAAAACAACTATGTGCCAGGTAATTGGTTTGCCATGCAAGATACTACTGGCTGTAAGAAATTTTGGGCAATCTTGATATGAACATACAAAAGTAGGGTACGCGGAATCCAACTGCAGTCGATGAACTGCATTAATTACAGGATATTTCATGTGAACATGGACAGATCTATAAAAAAAATCAAATAAATTCTATATGGATGCGAAACATACCTTGATTCAAATGTTTGAAAAGAGGTCAGTCTTGATAGTAAATTAGTAGTTCTATTTTGCAATCATATATACAAGCAAAAATAAATTTAGTATCATCCAATGAGTTCTAGTTACATATGAAAAATACCTTGAATGAAAGAGGTTCAGTCGTAGTTTCAGCCAGAGCAGCAGAACATTAGGGGATGAAGATGGAGAAAGATTACAAACAGAGCCAATAAAGATTATTGTTTACTATGATATTAAAAATCTGTTTTCAGCAACTTCCTGGATGGCCCCATGCTGATTTAAAAAATTTGTAATCA
This sequence comes from Annona cherimola, assembly GCA_030490835.1. Classification (NCBI taxonomy): domain Eukaryota; kingdom Viridiplantae; phylum Streptophyta; class Magnoliopsida; order Magnoliales; family Annonaceae; genus Annona; species Annona cherimola. The sequence continues at coordinate 80,265,841 of CM059975.1, read as the reverse complement.
TATGTAAAACATGAAAATTATTTAACTCCATTTCTAGATTGTTTAGAATGTTACGATAGTTTATACAATTATTTATCTATGCAAAAATAATATTTTGTACAATATAAACATTGAATTAACAACTTTAAAATAAATATATAGATTAAATATGCTATAGGATCAAGTGGGTTCCTATGCACCATGTAGTCCACTTCAAATAGGCCTCATATGATTATAAACACACAATCTATTTCATACATTGTATTTATAATTATTTATTTTAATAATATACCAATTTTCATCTAAAGTGGATATGTTTATGGGTCTTTTTAGATACAAATCAGCATAATAAAGTAGTTTGATTTAAATAACTATTTTAAAGTTGTGTTTTCAACCTTTAAACCTTCTAAAATATAATTCTTATATGGATAAATAATTATGTAAAGTACTAATATATTTAAATATTTGGAAGCCCTATCTTCCATTTTAGTTAACTATAGTACAGTTTGATTGTATTAGATCATATATGATTGAATATTTTGTTACAGTAGTTGTGTACTTTCATTATCGGGGTTCATAAAGATATTTGATAGAGATGAAACTTAATGTGTTATGATATTATAAACGTATGGGCTCAAAAATGTATTTGTAGTTAATTTTTCTATTTTTCTTTTCATAAAATTGTCATTGGAGATATATTTAAGTAATACAATAAGTTCTACTATTCTTGGAGATGTGTATAAATATATATCTTTTAGACTTTTCATATATTTTAGTAAATTTTAAATGGTTAAAATATACCGATATTTTAAATTCAAAAAATATATTTGTCTCCAAAAATGATAAAATTTGTTACATGGATTAAATATACTTATGATAATAGGTTTATGAAAAGAAAACAAAATATTAAAACTAAATACATTTTTAGGCCATTAGCAGGTGGCAGGCAGCGGTGCCGCTGCCTCCCTCAGCTTGGTTTAAAATTGATCAGACGTGGAGAGGCTGTGTCTCCGTTCCGGTTGGTAGAATTGAGTTCACATTATAATTTAGTTGAAACTTGTTGTCTACTTACCGGTTAAATGAGAGTTCCTTATCTCTTTGGGCTTAATTGTAATATCTAAAATGAATTATAATATATATATTTAATAAAAAAAAATATACATTTTTAGGCCACATGGTCGATGCACATAATCATCCCTCAAACTTAGGGTCTGTTTGGTAAACATAAAAACTCACTTTTGAGTGTAAAACTTATCAACTGGGTGTTCCAAAATGTAAAGTTGTCATTTTAACAGTTTGCAAACCGAGTACTGTGCAGCAATTAATGCATGTTCCATTTGCCAAGCATGTATCTGGGCCGCTCATTCCACATGCCAGGCTTCGCGAGTTCGGTT